>JASTWF010001704.1:0-64301 GCA_030390025.1 Squalus acanthias | reverse complement strand
CTCACACTGTCAGTATAATGCTCACAGAGTCAGTATCATTCTCACAGTGTCAGTATAATGCTCACAGAGTCAGTATAATGCTCACAGAGTCAGTATCATTCTCACAGAGTCAGTATCATTCTCACAGAGTCAGTATCATTCTCACAGAGTCAGTATCATTCTCACAGAGTCAAGTATCATTCTAACAGAGTCAGTATAATGCTCACAGAGTCAGTAAAATGCTCACAGAGTCAGTATAATGCTCACAGTGTCAGGTATCATTCTCACAGAGTCGTATAATGCTCACAGTGTCAGTAGAATGCTCACAGAGTTAGTATCATTCTCACATTGTCTGTATCATTCTCACAGTGTCAGTAAAAATGCTCACAGAGTCAGTAATCATTCTCACATTGTCAGTATCATTCTCATCAGAGTCAGTGTCATTCTCACAGAGTCAGTGTCAGTCTCACAGAGTCAGTATCATTCTCACAGTGTCAGTGTCATTCTCACAGAGTCAGTATCATTCTCACAGTGTCAGTATCATTCTCACAGTGTCAGTATCATTCTCACAGAGTCAATATCACTCTCACAGTGTCAGTATCATTCTCACAGAGGCAGTATCATTCTCAGAGTCAATGTCACTCTCACAGTGTCAGTATTATTCTCACAGAGTTAGCATCATTCTCACAGTGTCAGTATCATTCTAACAGAGTCAGTATCATTCTCACAGAGTCAGTATCATTCTCACAGTGTCAGTATAATGCTCACAGAGTCAGTATAATGCTCACAGAGTCAGTATCATTCTCACAGTGTCAGTATCATTCTCACAGAGTCAGAATCATTCTCACAGAGTCAATATCATTCTAACAGAGTCAGTATAATGCTCACAGAGTCAGTAAAATGCTCACAGAGTCAGTATAATGCTCACAGTGTCAGTATCATTCTCACAGAGTCAGTATAATGCTCACAGTGTCAGTAGAATGCTCACAGAGTTAGTATCATTCTCACATTGTCTGTATCATTCTCACAGAGTCAGTATAATGCTCACACTGTCAGTATAATGCTCACAGAGTCAGTATCATTCTCACAGTGTCAGTATAATGCTCACAGAGTCAGTATAATGCTCACAGAGTCAGTATCATTCTCACAGAGTCAATATCATTCTCACAGAGTCAGTATCATTCTCACAGAGTCAGAATCATTCTCACAGAGTCAATATCATTCTAACAGAGTCAGTATAATGCTCACAGAGTCAGTAAAATGCTCACAGAGTCAGTATAATGCTCACAGTGTCAGTATCATTCTCACAGAGTCAGTATAATGCTCACAGTGTCAGTAGAATGCTCACAGAGTTAGTATCATTCTCACATTGTCTGTATCATTCTCACAGTGTCAGTATAATGCTCACAGAGTCAGTATCATTCTCACATTGTCAGTATCATTCTCACAGAGTCAGTGTCATTCTCACAGAGTCAGTGTCATTCTCACAGAGTCAGTATCATTCTCACAGTGTCAGTGTCATTCTCACAGAGTCAGTATCATTCTCACAGTGTCAGTATCATTCTCACAGTGTCAGTATCATTCTCACAGAGTCAATATCACTCTCACAGTGTCAGTATCATTCTCACAGAGGCAGTATCATTCTCAGAGTCAATGTCACTCTCACAGTGTCAGTATTATTCTCACAGAGTTAGTATCATTCTCACAGTGTCAGTATCATTCTAACAGAGTCAGTATCATTCTCACAGAGTCAGTATCATTCTCACAGTGTCAGTATAATGCTCACAGAGTCAGTATAATGCTCACAGAGTCAGTATCATTCTCACAGTGTCAGTATCATTCTCACAGAGTGAGTATAATGCTCACAGAGTCAGGATCATTCTCACAGTGTCAGTATCATTCTCACAGAGTGAGTATAATGCTCACAGAGTCAGTATCATTCTCACATTGTCAGTATCCTTCTCACAGAGTCAGTATAAAGCTCACATTGTCAGTATCATTCTCACAAAGTCAGTATAATGCTCACAGAGTCAGTATCATTCTCACATTGTCAGTATCATTCTCACAGTGTCAGTATAATGCTCACAGTGCCAGTATCATTCTCACATTGTCAGTATCATTTTCACAGTGTCAGTATCATTCTCACAGAGTCAGTGTCATTCTCACAGAGTCAGTAGAATGCTCACAGAGTTAGTATCATTCTCACATTGTCAGTATCATTCTCACAGTGTCAGTATAATGCTCACAGAGTCAGTATCATTCTCACATTGTCAGTATCATTCTCACAGAGTCAGTATAATGCTCACAGAGTCAGTATCATTCTCACAGTGTCAGTATCATTCTCACAGAGTCAGTATAATGCTCACAGAGTCAGTATCATTCTCACATTGTCAGTATCCTTCTCACAGAGTCAGTATAAAGCTCACATTGTCAGTATCATTCTCACAAAGTCAGTATAATGCTCACAGAGTCAGTATCATTCTCACATTGTCAGTATCATTCTCACAGTGTCAGTATAATGCTCACAGTGCCAGTATCATTCTCACATTGTCAGTATCATTCTCACAGTGTCAGTGTCATTCTCACAGAGTCAGTATCATTCTCACAGTGTCAGTATCATTCTCACAGAGTCAGTGTCATTCTCACAGAGTCAGTAGAATGCTCACAGAGTTAGTATCATTCTCACATTGTCAGTATCATTCTCACAGTGTCAGTATAATGCTCACAGAGTCAGTATCATTCTCACAGAGTCAGTATAATGCTCACAGTGTCAGTACAATGCTCACAGAGTCAGTATCATTCTCACAATGTCAGTATCATTCTCACAGATTCAGTATAATGATCACAGAGTCACTAGAATGCTCACATTGTCAGTATCATTCTCACAGTGTCAGTATAATGCTCACAGTGTCAGTATCATTCTCACATTGTCAGTATCATTCTCACAGTGTCAGTGTCATTCTCACAGAGTCAGTATAATGCTCACAGTGTCAGTATCATTCTCACAGAGTCAGTATCATTCTCACAGTGTCAGTATAATGCTCACATTGTCAGTTTCATTCTCACATTGTCAGTATCATTCTCACAGTGTCAGTATCATTCTCACAGAGTCAGTGTCATTCTCACAGAGTCAGTATCATTCTCACAGTGTCAGTGTCATTCTCACAGAGTCAGTATCATTCTCACAGTGTCAGTATCATTCTCACAGTGTCAGTATCATTCTCACAGAGTCAATATCACTCTCACAGTGTCAGTATCATTCTCACAGAGGCAGTATCATTCTCAGAGTCAATATCACTCTCACAGAGTCAGTATCATTCTCACAGAGTCAGTATAATGCTCACACTGTCAGTATAATGCTCACAGAGTCTGTATCATTCTCACATTGTCAGTATCATTCTCACAAAGTCAGTATAATGCTCACAGAGTCAGTATCATTCTCACAGTGTCAGTATCATTCTCACAGAGTCAGTATAATGCTCACAGAGTCAGTATCATTCTCACATTGTCAGTATCCTTCTCACAGAGTCAGTATAAAGCTCACATTGTCAGTATCATTCTCACAAAGTCAGTATAATGCTCACAGAGTCAGTATCATTCTCACATTGTCAGTATCATTCTCACAGTGTCAGTATAATGCTCACAGTGCCAGTATCATTCTCACATTGTCAGTATCATTCTCACAGTGTCAGTGTCATTCTCACAGAGTCAGTATCATTCTCACAGTGTCAGTATCATTCTCACAGAGTCAGTGTCATTCTCACAGAGTCAGTAGAATGCTCACAGAGTTAGTATCATTCTCACATTGTCAGTATCATTCTCACAGTGTCAGTATAATGCTCACAGAGTCAGTATCATTCTCACAATGTCAGTATCATTCTCACAGATTCAGTATAATGATCACAGAGTCACTAGAATGCTCACATTGTCAGTATCATTCTCACAGTGTCAGTATAATGCTCACAGTGTCATTATCATTCTCACAGTGTCAGTATAATGCTCACAGTGTCAGTATCATTCTCACATTGTCAGTATGATTCTCACAGTGTCAGTGTCATTCTCACAGAGTCAGTATAATGCTCACAGTGTCAGTATCATTCTCACAGAGTCAGTATCATTCTCACAGTGTCAGTATAATGCTCACATTGTCAGTTTCATTCTCACATTGTCAGTATCATTCTCACAGTGTCAGTATCATTCTCACAGAGTCAGTATAATGCTCACAGAGTCAGTATCATTCTCACAGTGTCAGTATCATTCTCACAGAGTGAGTATAATGCTCACAGAGTCAGTATCATTCTCACATTGTCAGTATCCTTCTCACAGAGTCAGTATAAAGCTCACATTGTCAGTATCATTCTCACAAAGTCAGTATAATGCTCACAGAGTCAGTATCATTCTCACATTGTCAGTATCATTCTCACAGTGTCAGTATAATGCTCACAGTGCCAGTATCATTCTCACATTGTCAGTATCATTTTCACAGTGTCAGTATCATTCTCACAGAGTCAGTGTCATTCTCACAGAGTCAGTAGAATGCTCACAGAGTTAGTATCATTCTCACATTGTCAGTATCATTCTCACAGTGTCAGTATAATGCTCACAGAGTCAGTATCATTCTCACATTGTCAGTATCATTCTCACAGAGTCAGTATAATGCTCACAGAGTCAGTATCATTCTCACAGTGTCAGTATCATTCTCACAGAGTCAGTATAATGCTCACAGAGTCAGTATCATTCTCACATTGTCAGTATCCTTCTCACAGAGTCAGTATAAAGCTCACATTGTCAGTATCATTCTCACAAAGTCAGTAGAATGCTCACAGAGTCAGTATCATTCTCACATTGTCAGTATCATTCTCACAGTGTCAGTATAATGCTCACAGTGCCAGTATCATTCTCACATTGTCAGTATCATTCTCACAGTGTCAGTGTCATTCTCACAGAGTCAGTATCATTCTCACAGTGTCAGTATCATTCTCACAGAGTCAGTGTCATTCTCACAGAGTCAGTAGAATGCTCACAGAGTTAGTATCATTCTCACATTGTCAGTATCATTCTCACAGTGTCAGTATAATGCTCACAGAGTCAGTATCATTCTCACAGAGTCAGTATAATGCTCACAGTGTCAGTACAATGCTCACAGAGTCAGTATCATTCTCACAATGTCAGTATCATTCTCACAGATTCAGTATAATGATCACAGAGTCACTAGAATGCTCACATTGTCAGTATCATTCTCACAGTGTCAGTATAATGCTCACAGTGTCAGTATCATTCTCACATTGTCAGTATCATTCTCACAGTGTCAGTGTCATTCTCACAGAGTCAGTATAATGCTCACAGTGTCAGTATCATTCTCACAGAGTCAGTATCATTCTCACAGTGTCAGTATAATGCTCACATTGTCAGTTTCATTCTCACATTGTCAGTATCATTCTCACAGTGTCAGTATCATTCTCACAGAGTCAGTGTCATTCTCACAGAGTCAGTATCATTCTCACAGTGTCAGTGTCATTCTCACAGAGTCAGTATCATTCTCACAGTGTCAGTATCATTCTCACAGTGTCAGTATCATTCTCACAGAGTCAATATCACTCTCACAGTGTCAGTATCATTCTCACAGAGGCAGTATCATTCTCAGAGTCAATATCACTCTCACAGAGTCAGTATCATTCTCACAGAGTCAGTATAATGCTCACACTGTCAGTATAATGCTCACAGAGTCTGTATCATTCTCACATTGTCAGTATCATTCTCACAAAGTCAGTATAATGCTCACAGAGTCAGTATCATTCTCACAGTGTCAGTATCATTCTCACAGAGTCAGTATAATGCTCACAGAGTCAGTATCATTCTCACATTGTCAGTATCCTTCTCACAGAGTCAGTATAAAGCTCACATTGTCAGTATCATTCTCACAAAGTCAGTATAATGCTCACAGAGTCAGTATCATTCTCACATTGTCAGTATCATTCTCACAGTGTCAGTATAATGCTCACAGTGCCAGTATCATTCTCACATTGTCAGTATCATTCTCACAGTGTCAGTGTCATTCTCACAGAGTCAGTATCATTCTCACAGTGTCAGTATCATTCTCACAGAGTCAGTGTCATTCTCACAGAGTCAGTAGAATGCTCACAGAGTTAGTATCATTCTCACATTGTCAGTATCATTCTCACAGTGTCAGTATAATGCTCACAGAGTCAGTATCATTCTCACAATGTCAGTATCATTCTCACAGATTCAGTATAATGATCACAGAGTCACTAGAATGCTCACATTGTCAGTATCATTCTCACAGTGTCAGTATAATGCTCACAGTGTCATTATCATTCTCACAGTGTCAGTATAATGCTCACAGTGTCAGTATCATTCTCACATTGTCAGTATGATTCTCACAGTGTCAGTGTCATTCTCACAGAGTCAGTATAATGCTCACAGTGTCAGTATCATTCTCACAGAGTCAGTATCATTCTCACAGTGTCAGTATAATGCTCACATTGTCAGTTTCATTCTCACATTGTCAGTATCATTCTCACAGTGTCAGTATCATTCTCACAGAGTCAGTATCATTCTCACAAAGTCAGTATCATTCTCACAGTGTCAGTATCATTCTCACAGAGTCAATATCACTCTCACAGTGTCAGTATCATTCTCACAGAGGCAGTATCATTCTCAGAGTCAATATCACTCTCACAGAGTCAGTATCATTCTCACAGTGTCAGTATCATTCTCACAGTGTCAGTATCATTCTCACAGAGTCAATATCACTCTCACAGTGTCAGTATCATTCTCACAGAGGCAGTATCATTCTCAGAGTCAATATCACTCTCACAGAGTCAGTATCATTCTCACAGAGTCAGTATAATGCTCACACTGTCAGTATAATGCTCACAGAGTCAGTATCATTCTCACATTGTCAGTATCATTCTCACAAAGTCAGTATAATGCTCACAGAGTCAGTATCATTCTCACAGTGTCAGTATCATTCTCACAGAGTCAGTATAATGCTCACAGAGTCAGTATCATTCTCACATTGTCAGTATCCTTCTCACAGAGTCAGTATAAAGCTCACATTGTCAGTATCATTCTCACAAAGTCAGTATAATGCTCACAGAGTCAGTATCATTCTCACATTGTCAGTATCATTCTCACAGTGTCAGTATAATGCTCACAGTGCCAGTATCATTCTCACATTGTCAGTATCATTCTCACAGTGTCAGTGTCATTCTCACAGAGTCAGTATCATTCTCACAGTGTCAGTATCATTCTCACAGAGTCAGTGTCATTCTCACAGAGTCAGTAGAATGCTCACAGAGTTAGTATCATTCTCACATTGTCAGTATCATTCTCACAGTGTCAGTATAATGCTCACAGAGTCAGTATCATTCTCACAGAGTCAGTATAATGCTCACAGTGTCAGTACAATGCTCACAGAGTCAGTATCATTCTCACAATGTCAGTATCATTCTCACAGATTCAGTATAATGATCACAGAGTCACTAGAATGCTCACATTGTCAGTATCATTCTCACAGTGTCAGTATAATGCTCACAGTGTCAGTATCATTCTCACATTGTCAGTATCATTCTCACAGTGTCAGTGTCATTCTCACAGAGTCAGTATAATGCTCACAGTGTCAGTATCATTCTCACAGAGTCAGTATCATTCTCACAGTGTCAGTATAATGCTCACATTGTCAGTTTCATTCTCACATTGTCAGTATCATTCTCACAGTGTCAGTATCATTCTCACAGAGTCAGTGTCATTCTCACAGAGTCAGTATCATTCTCACAGTGTCAGTGTCATTCTCACAGAGTCAGTATCATTCTCACAGTGTCAGTATCATTCTCACAGTGTCAGTATCATTCTCACAGAGTCAATATCACTCTCACAGTGTCAGTATCATTCTCACAGAGGCAGTATCATTCTCAGAGTCAATATCACTCTCACAGAGTCAGTATCATTCTCACAGAGTCAGTATAATGCTCACACTGTCAGTATAATGCTCACAGAGTCAGTATCATTCTCACAGTGTCAGTATAATGCTCACAGAGTCAGTATAATGCTCACAGAGTCAGTATCATTCTCACAGAGTCAATATCATTCTCACAGAGTCAGTAGAATGCTCACAGTGTCAGTATAATGCTCACAGTGTCAGTATCATGCTCACAGTGTCAGTATCAATCTCACAGAGTCAGTATCAATCTCACAGTGTCAGTATCATTCTCACAGAGTCAATATCATTCTAACATGAGTCAGTATCATTCTCACAGTGTCAGTATCATTCTCACATTGTCAATATCAAACTCACTGAGTAAATATCATTCTCACAGTGTCAGTATAATTCTCACAGTGTCAGTATCATTCTCACAGAGTCAATATCATTCTAACATGAGTCAGTATCATTCTCACAGTGTCAGTATCATTCTCACATTGTCAATATCAAACTCACTGAGTAAATATCATTCTCACAGTGTCAGTATCATTCTCACAGTGTCAGTATCATTCTAACATGAGTCAGTATCATTCTCACAGTGTCAGTATCATTCTCACAGAGTCAGTATCATTCTCACAGAGTCAGTATAATGCTCACACTGTCAGTATAATGCTCACAGAGTCAGTATCATTCTCACAGTGTCAGTATAATGCTCACAGAGTCAGTATAATGCTCACAGAGTCAGTATCATTCTCACAGAGTCAATATCATTCTCACAGAGTCAGTATCATTCTCACAGAGTCAGAATCATTCTCACAGAGTCAATATCATTCTAACAGAGTCAGTATAATGCTCACAGAGTCAGTAAAATGCTCACAGAGTCAGTATAATGCTCACAGTGTCAGTATCATTCTCACAGATTCAGTATAATGCTCACAGTGTCAGTAAAATACTCACAGATTCAGTATCATTCTCACAGTGTCAATATCATTCTAACAGAGTCAGTATAATGCTCACAGTGTCAGTAAAATGCTCACAGTGTCAGTATCATGCTCATAGTGTCAGAATCATTCTCACAGTGTCAGTATAACGCTCACAGACTCAGTAAACTGCTCACAGAGTCAATATCATTCTCACAGAGTAAATATCATTCTCACAGTGTCAGTATCATTCTCACAGAGTCAGTATAATGCTCACAGAGTCAGTATCATTCTCACATTGTCAGTATCATTCTCACAGTGTCAGTATAATGCTCACAGAGTCAGTATCATTCTCACATTGTCAGTATCATTCTCACAGAGTCAGTTTAATGCTCACAGAGTCAGTATCATTCTCACATTGTCAGTATCATTCTCACAGTGTCAGTATAATGCACACAGTGCCAGTATCATTCTCACAGAGTCGGTATCATTCTCACAGAGTCAGTATAATGCTCACAGTGTCAGTACAATGCTCACAGAGTCAGTATCATTCTCACATTGTCAGTATCATTCTCACAGTGTCAGTGTCATTCTCACAGAGTCAGTATAATGCTCACAGTGTCAGTATCATTCTCACAGAGTCAGTATCATTCTCACAGTGTCAGTATAATGCTCACATTGTCAGTTTCATTCTCACATTGTCAGTATCATTCTCACAGTGTCAGTATCATTCTCACAGAGTCAGTATCATTCTCACAAAGTCAGTATCATTCTCACAGTGTCAGTATCATTCTCACAGAGTCAATATCACTCTCACAGTGTCAGTATCATTCTCACAGAGGCAGTATCATTCTCAGAGTCAATATCACTCTCACAGAGTCAGTATCATTCTCACAGTGTCAGTATCATTCTCACAGTGTCAGTATCATTCTCACAGAGTCAATATCACTCTCACAGTGTCAGTATCATTCTCACAGAGGCAGTATCATTCTCAGAGTCAATATCACTCTCACAGAGTCAGTATCATTCTCACAGAGTCAGTATAATGCTCACACTGTCAGTATAATGCTCACAGAGTCAGTATCATTCTCACATTGTCAGTATCATTCTCACAAAGTCAGTATAATGCTCACAGAGTCAGTATCATTCTCACAGTGTCAGTATCATTCTCACAGAGTCAGTATAATGCTCACAGAGTCAGTATCATTCTCACATTGTCAGTATCCTTCTCACAGAGTCAGTATAAAGCTCACATTGTCAGTATCATTCTCACAAAGTCAGTATAATGCTCACAGAGTCAGTATCATTCTCACATTGTCAGTATCATTCTCACAGTGTCAGTATAATGCTCACAGTGCCAGTATCATTCTCACATTGTCAGTATCATTCTCACAGTGTCAGTGTCATTCTCACAGAGTCAGTATCATTCTCACAGTGTCAGTATCATTCTCACAGAGTCAGTGTCATTCTCACAAAGTCAGTAGAATGCTCACAGAGTTAGTATCATTCTCACATTGTCAGTATCATTCTCACAGTGTCAGTATAATGCTCACAGAGTCAGTATCATTCTCACAGAGTCAGTATAATGCTCACAGTGTCAGTACAATGCTCACAGAGTCAGTATCATTCTCACAATGTCAGTATCATTCTCACAGATTCAGTATAATGATCACAGAGTCACTAGAATGCTCACATTGTCAGTATCATTCTCACAGTGTCAGTATAATGCTCACAGTGTCAGTATCATTCTCACATTGTCAGTATCATTCTCACAGTGTCAGTGTCATTCTCACAGAGTCAGTATAATGCTCACAGTGTCAGTATCATTCTCACAGAGTCAGTATCATTCTCACAGTGTCAGTATAATGCTCACATTGTCAGTTTCATTCTCACATTGTCAGTATCATTCTCACAGTGTCAGTATCATTCTCACAGAGTCAGTGTCATTCTCACAGAGTCAGTATCATTCTCACAGTGTCAGTGTCATTCTCACAGAGTCAGTATCATTCTCACAGTGTCAGTATCATTCTCACAGAGTCAATATCACTCTCACAGTGTCAGTATCATTCTCACAGAGGCAGTATCATTCTCAGAGTCAATATCACTCTCACAGAGTCAGTATCATTCTCACAGAGTCAGTATAATGCTCACACTGTCAGTATAATGCTCACAGAGTCAGTATCATTCTCACAGTGTCAGTATAATGCTCACAGAGTCAGTATAATGCTCACAGAGTCAGTATCATTCTCACAGAGTCAATATCATTCTCACAGAGTCAGTAGAATGCTCACAGTGTCAGTATAATGCTCACAGTGTCAGTATCATGCTCACAGTGTCAGTATCAATCTCACAGAGTCAGTATCAATCTCACAGTGTCAGTATCATTCTCACAGAGTCAATATCATTCTAACATGAGTCAGTATCATTCTCACAGTGTCAGTATCATTCTCACATTGTCAATATCAAACTCACTGAGTAAATATCATTCTCACAGTGTCAGTATAATTCTCACAGTGTCAGTATCATTCTCACAGAGTCAATATCATTCTAACATGAGTCAGTATCATTCTCACAGTGTCAGTATCATTCTCACATTGTCAATATCAAACTCACTGAGTAAATATCATTCTCACAGTGTCAGTATCATTCTCACAGTGTCAGTATCATTCTAACATGAGTCAGTATCATTCTCACAGTGTCAGTATCATTCTCACAGAGTCAGTATCATTCTCACAGAGTCAGTATAATGCTCACACTGTCATCATAATGCTCACAGAGTCAGTATCATTCTCACAGTGTCAGTATAATGCTCACAGAGTCAGTATAATGCTCACAGAGTCAGTATCATTCTCACAGAGTCAATATCATTCTCACAGAGTCAGTATCATTCTCACAGAGTCAGAATCATTCTCACAGAGTCAATATCATTCTAACAGAGTCAGTATAATGCTCACAGAGTCAGTAAAATGCTCACAGAGTCAGTATAATGCTCACAGTGTCAGTATCATTCTCACAGAGTCAGTATAATGCTCACAGTGTCAGTAAAATGCTCACAGATTCAGTATCATTCTCACAGTGTCAATATCATTCTAACAGAGTCAGTATAATGCTCACAGTGTCAGTAAAATGCTCACAGTGTCAGTATCATGCTCATAGTGTCAGTATCATTCTCACAGTGTCAGTATAACGCTCACAGAGTCAGTAAAATGCTCACAGAGTCAATATCATTCTCACAGAGTAAATATCATTCTCACAGTGTCAGTATCATTCTCACAGAGTCAGTATAATGCTCACAGAGTCAGTATCATTCTCACATTGTCAGTATCATTCTCACAGTGTCAGTATAATGCTCACAGAGTCAGTATCATTCTCACATTGTCAGTATCATTCTCACAGAGTCAGTTTAATGCTCACAGAGTCAGTATCATTCTCACATTGTCAGTATCATTCTCACAGTGTCAGTATAATGCACACAGTGCCAGTATCATTCTCACAGAGTCAGTATCATTCTCACAGAGTCAGTATAATGCTCACAGTGTCAGTACAATGCTCACAGAGTCAGTATCATTCTCACAATGTCAGTATCATTCTCACAGAGTCAGTATAATGATCACAGAGTCAGTAGAATGCTCACAGTGTCAGTATAATCCTCACAGTATCAGTACAATGCTCACAGAGTCAGTATAATGCTCACAGTGTCAGTATAATGCTCACAGAGTCAGTATAATGCTCACAGTGTCAGTACAATGCTCACAGAGTCAGTATAATGCTCACAGTGTCAGTACAATGCTCACAGAGTCAGTATAATGCTCACAGTGTCAGTACAATGCTCACAGAGTCAGTATAATGCTCACAGTGTCAGTACAATGCTCACAGTGTCAGTATAATTCTCACAGAGTCAGTATAATGCTCACAGAGACAGAAAATGCTCACACTGTCAGTATAATGCTCACAGTGTCAGTAAAATGCTCACAGAGTCAGTATAATGCTCACAGAGTCAGTATCATTCTCACAGTGTCAGTATCATTCTCACAGTGTCAGTATCATTCTCACAGAGTCAGTATAATGCTCACAGAGTCAGTATCATTCTCACAGTGTCAGTATCATTCTCACAGAGTCAGTATAAAGCTCACATTGTCAGTATCATTCTCACAAAGTCAGTATACTGCTCACAGAGTCAGTATCATTCTCACATTGTCAGTATCATTCTCACAGTGTCAGTATAATGCTCACAGTGCCAGTATCATTCTCACATTGTCAGTAACATTCTCACAGTGTCAGTGTCATTCTCACAGTGTCAGTATCATCCTCACAGAGTCAGTGTCATTCTCACAGAGTCAGTAGAATGCTCACAGAGTTAGTATCATTCTCACATTATGAGTATCATTCTCACAGTGTCAGTATAATGCTCACAGAGTCAGTACCATTCTCACATTGTCAGTATCATTCTCACAGAGTCAGTATAATGCTCACAGAGTCAGTATCATTCTCACATTGTCAGTATCATGCTCACAGTGTCAGTATCATTCTCACAGAGTCAGTATAATGCTCACAGAGTCAGTATCATTCTCACATTGTCAGTATCCTTCTCACAGAGTCAGTATAAAGCTCACATTGTCAGTATCATTCTCACAAAGTCAGTATAATGCTCACAGAGTCAGTATAATGCTCACAGAGTCAGTATCATTCTCACATTGTCAGTATCATTCTCACAGTGTCAGTATAATGCTCACAGTGCCAGTATCATTCTCACAGAGTCAGTATCATTCTCACAGTGTCAGTATCATTCTCACAGTGTCAGTGTCATTCTCACAGAGTCAGTATAATTCTCACAGTGTCAGTATCATCCTCACAGAGTCAGTGTCATTCTCACAGAGTCAGTAGAATGCTCACAGAGTTAGTATCATTCTCACATTATCAGTATCATTCTCACAGTGTCAGTATAATGCTCACAGAGTCAGTATCATTCTCACATTGTCAGTATCATTCTCACAGAGTCAGTATAATGCTCACAGAGTCAGTATCATTCTCACATTGTCAGTATCATTCTCACAGTGTCAGTATCATTCTCACAGAGTCAGTATAATGCTCACAGAGTCAGTATCATTCTCACATTGTCAGTATCATTCTCACAGTGTCAGTATAATGCTCACAGTGCCAGTATCATTCTCACAGAGTCAGTATCATTCTCACAGAGTCAGTATAATGCTCACAGTGTCAGTACAATGCTCACAGAGTCAGTATCATTCTCACAATGTCAGTATCATTCTCACAGAGTCAGTATAATGATCACAGAGTCAGTAGAATGCTCACAGTGTCAGTATAATGCTCACAGTATCAGTACAATGCTCACAGAGTCAGTATAATGCTCAGAGAGTCAGTATAATGCTCACAGAGTCAGTATAATGCTCACAGTGTCAGTACAATGCTCACAGAGTCAGTATAATGCTCACAGTGTCAGTACAATGCTCACAGAGTCAGTATAATGCTCACAGTGTCAGTATAATGCTCACAGAGTCAGTATCATTCTCACAGAGTCAGTATAATGCTCACAGTGTCAGTACAATGCTCACAGAGTCAGTATCATTCTCACAATGTCAGTATCATTCTCACAGATTCAGTATAATGATCACAGAGTCACTAGAATGCTCACACTGTCAGTATCATTCTCACAGTGTCAGTATAATGCTCACAGTGTCAGTATCATTCTCACATTGTCAGTATCATTCTCACAGTGTCAGTGTCATTCTCACAGAGTCAGTATAATGCTCACAGTGTCAGTATCATTCTCACAGAGTCAGTATCATTCTCACAGTGTCAGTATATTGCTCACATTGTCAGTTTCATTCTCACATTGTCAGTATCATTCTCACAGTGTCAGTATCATTCTCACAGAGTCAGTGTCATTCTCACAGAGTCAGTATCATTCTCACAGTGTCAGTGTCATTCTCACAGAGTCAGTATCATTCTCACAGTGTCAGTATCATTCTCACAGTGTCAGTATCATTCTCACAGAGTCAATATCACTCTCACAGTGTCAGTATCATTATCACAGAGGCAGTATCATTCTCAGAGTCAATATCACTCTCACAGTGTCAGTATCATTCTCCCAGAGTTAGTATCATTCACACAGTGTCAGTATCATTCTAACAGAGTCAGTATCATTCTCACAGAGTCAGTATCATTCTCACAGTGCCAGTATCATTCTCACAGAGTCGGTATCATTCTCACAGAGTCAGTATAATGCTCACATTGTCAGTACAATGCTCACAGAGTCAGTATCATTCTCACAATGTCAGTATAATGCTCACAGTATCAGTACAATGCTCACAGAGTCAGTATAATGCTCAGAGAGTCAGTATAATGCTCACAGAGTCAGTATAATGCTCACAGTGTCAGTACAATGCTCACAGAGTCAGTATAATGCTCACAGTGTCAGTACAATGCTCGCAGAGTCAGTATAATGCTCACAGTGTCAGTATAATGCTCACAGAGTCAGTATCATTCTCACAGAGTCAGTATAATGCTCACAGTGTCAGTACAATGCTCACAGAGTCAGTTTAATGCTCACAGTGTCAGTACAATGCTCACAGAGTCAGTATAATGCTCACAGTGTCAGTGCAATGCTCACACAGTCAGTATAATGCTCACAGTGTCAGTACAATGCTCACAGTGTCAGTATAATGCTCACAGAGTCAGTATAATGCTCACAGAGACAGAAAATGCTCACAGTGTCAGTATAATGCTCACAGTGTCAGTATAATGCTCACAGAGTCAGTATAATGCTCACAGAGTCAGTATCATTCTCACAGTGTCAGTATCATTCTCACAGTGTCAGTATCATTCTCACAGAGTGAGTATAATGCTCACAGAGTCAGTATCATTCTCACAGTGTCAGTATCATTCTCACAGAGTCAGTATAATGCTCACAGAGTCAGTATCATTCTCACATTGTCAGTATCATTCTCACAGAGTCAGTATAAAGCTCACATTGTCAGTATCATTCTCACAATGTCAGTATAATGCTCACAGAGTCAGTATCATTCTCACATTGTCAGTATCATTCTCACAGTGTCAGCATAATGCTCACAGTGCCAGTATCATTCTCACATTGTCAGTATCATTCTCACAGTGTCAGTGTCATTCTCACAGAGTCAGTATCATTCTCACAGTGTCAGTATCATCCTCACAGAGTCAGTGTCATTCTCACAGAGTCAGTATCATTCTCACATTATCAGTATCATTCTCACAGTGTCAGTATAATGCTCACAGAATCAGTATCATTCTCACATTGTCAGTATAAAGCTCACATTGTCAGTATCATTCTCACAAAGTCAGTATAATGCTCACAGAGTCAGTATAATGCTCACAGAGTCAGTATCATTCTCACATTGTCAGTATCATTCTCACAGTGTCAGTATAATGCTCACAGTGCCAGTATCATTCTCACAGAGTCAGTATCATTCTCACAGTGTCAGTATCATTCTCACAGTGTCAGTGTCATTCTCACAGAGTCAGTATCATTCTCACAGTGTCAGTATCATCCTCACAGAGTCAGTGTCATTCTCACAGAGTCAGTAGAATGCTCACAGAGTTAGTATCATTCTCACATTATCAGTATCATTCTCACAGTGTCAGTATAATGCTCACAGAGTCAGTATCATTCTCACATTGTCAGTATCATTCTCACAGAGTCAGTATAATGCTCACAGAGTCAGTATCATTCTCACATTGTCAGTATCATTCTCACAGTGTCAGTATCATTCTCACAGAGTCAGTATAATGCTCACAGAGTCAGTATCACTCTCACATTGTCAGTATCATTCTCACAGTGTCAGTATAATGCTCACAGAGTCAGTATCATTCTCACATTGTCAGTATCATTCTCACAGAGTCAGTTTAATGCTCACAGAGTCAGTATCATTCTCACATTGTCATTATCATTCTCACAGTGTCAGTATAATGCTCACAGTGCCAGTATCATTCTCACAGAGTCAGTATCATTCTCACAGAGTCAGTATAATGCTCACAGTGTCAGTACAATGCTCACAGAGTCAGTATCATTCTCACAATGTCAGTATCATTCTCACAGAGTCAGTATAATGATCACAGAGTCAGTAGAATGCTCACAGTGTCAGTATAATGCTCACAGTATCAGTACAATGCTCACAGAGTCAGTATAATGCTCACAGAGTCAGTATAATGCTCACAGAGTCAGTATAATGCTCACAGTGTCAGTACAATGCTCACAGAGTCAGTATAATGCTCACAGTGTCAGTACAATGCTCACAGAGTCAGTATAATGCTCACAGTGTCAGTACAATGCTCACAGAGTCAGTATAATGCTCACAGTGTCAGTACAATGCTCACAGTGTCAGTATAATGCTCACAGAGTCAGTATAATGCTCACAGAGACAGAAAATGCTCACAGTGTCAGTATAATGCTCACAGTGTCAGTATAATGCTCACAGAGTCAGTATAATGCTCACAGAGTCAGTATCATTCTCACAGTGTCAGTATCATTCTCACAGTGTCAGTATCATTCTCACAGAGTGAGTATAATGCTCACAGAGTCAGTATCATTCTCACAGTGTCAGTATCATTCTCACAGTCAGCATAATGCTCACAGAGTCAGTATCATTCTCACATTGTCAGTATCATTCTCACAGAGTCAGTATAAAGCTCACATTGTCAGTATCATTCTCACAATGTCAGTATAATGCTCACAGAGTCAGTATCATTCTCACATTGTCAGTATCATTCTCACAGTGTCAGTATAATGCTCACAGTGCCAGTATCATTCTCACATTGTCAGTATCATTCTCACAGTGTCAGTGTCATTCTCACAGAGTCAGTATCATTCTCACAGTGTCAGTATCATTCTCACAGAGTCAGTGTCATTCTCACAGAGTCAGTAGAATGCTCACAGAGTTAGTATCATTCTCACATTATCAGTATCATTCTCACAGTGTCAGTATAATGCTCACAGAGTCAGTATCATTCTCACATTGTCAGTATCATTCTCACAGAGTCAGTATAATGCTCACAGAGTCAGTATCATTCTCACATTGTCAGTATCATTCTCACAGTGTCAGTATCATTCTCACAGAGTCAGTATAATGCTCACAGAGTCAGTATCATTCTCACATTGTCAGTATCCTTCTCACAGAGTCAGTATAAAGCTCACATTGTCAGTATCATTCTCACAAAGTCAGTATAATGCTCACAGAGTCAGTATAATGCTCACAATGTCAGTACAATGCTCACAGAGTCAGTATAATGCTCACAGTGTCAGTACAATGCTCACAGAGTCAGTATAATGCTCACAGTGTCAGTACAATGCTCACAGAGTCAGTATAATGCTCACAGTGTCAGTACAATGCTCACAGTGTCAGTATAATGCTCACAGAGTCAGTATAATGCTCACAGAGACAGAAAATGCTCACAGTGTCAGTATAATGCTCACAGTGTCAGTATAATGCTCACAGAGTCAGTATCATTCTCACAGTGTCAGTATAATGCTCACAGTGCCAGTATCATTCTCACAGAGTCAGTATCATTCTCACAGTGTCAGTATCATTCTCACAGTGTCAGTGTCATTCTCACAGAGTCAGTATCATTCTCACAGTGTCAGTATCATCCTCACAGAGTCAGTGTCATTCTCACAGAGTCAGTAGAATGCTCACAGAGTTAGTATCATTCTCACATTATCAGTATCATTCTCACAGTGTCAGTATAATGCTCACAGAGTCAGTATCATTCTCACATTGTCAGTATCATTCTCACAGAGTCAGTATAATGCTCACAGAGTCAGTATCATTCTCACATTGTCAGTATCATTCTCACAGTGTCAGTATCATTCTCACAGAGTCAGTATAATGCTCACAGAGTCAGTATCAATCTCACATTGTCAGTATCATTCTCACAGTGTCAGTATAATGCTCACAGAGTCAGTATCATTCTCACATTGTCAGTATCATTCTCACAGAGTCAGTTTAATGCTCACAGAGTCAGTATCATTCTCACATTGTCATTATCATTCTCACAGTTTCAGTATAATGCTCACAGTGCCAGTATCATTCTCACAGAGTCGGTATCATTCTCACAGAGTCAGTATAATGCTCACAGTGTCAGTACAATGCTCACAGAGTCAGTATCATTCTCACAATGTCAGTGTCATTCTCACAGAGTCAGTATAATGATCACAGAGTCAGTAGAATGCTCACAGTGTCAGTATAATGCTCACAGTATCAGTACAATGCTCACAGAGTCAGTATAATGCTCACAGAGTCAGTATAATGCTCACAGAGTCAGTATAATGCTCACAATGTCAGTACAATGCTCACAGAGTCAGTATAATGCTCACAGTGTCAGTACAATGCTCACAGAGTCAGTATAATGCTCACAGTGTCAGTACAATGCTCACAGAGTCAGTATAATGCTCACAGTGTCAGTACAATGCTCACAGTGGCAGTATAATGCTCACAGAGTCAGTATAATGCTCACAGAGACAGAAAATGCTCACAGTGTCAGTATAATGCTCACAGTGTCAGTATAATGCTCACAGAGTCAGTATAATGCTCACAGAGTCAGTATCATTCTCACAGTGTCAGTATCATTCTCACAGTGTCAGTATCATTCTCACAGAGTGAGTATAATGCTCACAGAGTCAGTATCATTCTCACAGTGTCAGTATCATTCTCACAGTCAGCATAATGCTCACAGAGTCAGTATCATTCTCACATTGTCAGTATCATTCTCACAGAGTCAGTATAAAGCTCACATTGTCAGTATCATTCTCACAATGTCAGTATAATGCTCACAGAGTCAGTATCATTCTCACATTGTCAGTATCATTCTCACAGTGTCAGTATAATGCTCACAGTGCCAGTATCATTCTCACATTGTCAGTATCATTCTCACAGTGTCAGTGTCATTCTCACAGAGTCAGTATCATTCTCACAGTGTCAGTATCATTCTCACAGAGTCAGTGTCATTCTCACAGAGTCAGTAGAATGCTCACAGAGTTAGTATCATTCTCACATTGTCAGTATCATTCTCACAGTGTCAGTATAATGCTCACAGAGTCAGTATCATTCTCACATTGTCAGTATCATTCTCACAGAGTCAGTATAATGCTCACAGAGTCAGTATCATTCTCACATTGTCAGTATCATTCTCACAGTGTCAGTATCATTCTCACAGAGTCAGTATAATGCTCACAGAGTCAGTATCATTCTCACATTGTCAGTATCCTTCTCACAGAGTCAGTATAAAGCTCACATTGTCAGTATCATTCTCACAAAGTCAGTATAATGCTCACAGAGTCAGTATAATGCTCACAGAGTCAGTATAATGCTCACAGAGTCAGTATAATGCTCACAGTGTCAGTACAATGCTCACAGAGTCAGTATAATGCTCACAGTGTCAGTACAATGCTCACAGAGTCAGTATAATGCTCACAGTGTCAGTACAATGCTCACAGTGTCAGTATAATGCTCACAGAGTCAGTATAATGCTCACAGAGACAGAAAATGCTCACAGTGTCAGTATAATGCTCACAGTGTCAGTATAATGCTCACAGAGTCAGTATAATGCTCACAGAGTCAGTATCATTCTCACAGTGTCAGTATCATTCTCACAGTGTCAGTATCATTCTCACAGAGTGAGTATAATGCTCACAGAGTCAGTATCATTCTCACAGTGTCAGTATCATTCTCACAGTCAGTATAATGCTCACAGAGTCAGTATCATTCTCACAGTGTCATTATCATTCTCACAGAGTCAGTATCATTCTCACAGTGTCAGTATCATTCTCACAGAGTCAGTATAATGCTCACAGTGTCAGTATAATGCTCACAGTGTCAGTATAATGCTCACAGAGTCAGCGTAATGCTCACTAAGTCAGTATAATTCTCACATTGTCAGTATAATTCTCACATTGTCAGTATCATTCTCACAGTGTCAGTATAATTTTCACAGAGTCAGTATCATTCTCACAGAGTCAATATCATTCTCACAGTGTCAGTATCATTCTCACAGTGTCAGTATCATTCTCACAGTGTCAGTATCATTCTCACAGAGTCAGTATCATTCTCACAGAGTCAGTATCATTCTCACAGTGTCAGTACCATTCTCACAGAGTCAGTATAATTCTCACAGACTCAGGATAATGCTCACAGTGTCAGTATAATGCTCACAGAGCCAGCGTAATGCTCACAAAGTCAGTATCATTCTCACAGAGTCAGTATCATTCTCACAGTGTCAGTATCATTCTCATAGAGTCAGTATAATGCTCACAGTGTCAGTATAATGCTCACAGAGTCAGCGTAATGCTCACAAAGTCAGTATCATTCTCACAGAGTCAATATCATTCTCACAGTGTCAGTATCATTCTCACAGAGTCAGTATCATGCTCACAGTGTCAGTATAATGCTCACAGAGTCAGTATCATTCTCACAGAGTCAATATCATTCTCACAGTGTCAGTATCATTCTCACAGTGTCAGTATCATTCTCACAGTGTCAGTATCATTCTCTCAGAGTCAGTATCATTCTCACAGTGTCAGTATCTTTCTCACAGAGTCAGTATCATTCTCACAGAGTCAGTATAATGCTCACAGAGTCAGTATCATTTTCACAGAGTCAGTATAATGCTCACGGAGTCAGTATAATGCTTACAGAGTTAGTATAATGCTCACAGAGTCAGTATAATGCTCCCAGAGTCAGTATCATTCTCACGGTGTCAATATCACTCTCACGGTGTCAGTATCATTCTCATAGAGTCAGTATAATGCTCACACTGTCAGTATAATGCTCACAGAGTCAGTATCATTCTCACAGGGTCAGTATCATTCCCACAGGGTCAGTATAATGCTCACAGTGTCAGTATAATGCTCACAGTGTCAGTATAATGCTCACAGAGTCAGTATAATGCTCACAGTGCCAGTATAATGCTCATAGAGTCAGTATCATTCTCACAGTGTCAGTATCATTCTCACAGAGTCAGTATATGCTCACAGAGTCACTATCATTCTCACACTGTCAGTATCATTCTCACAGAGTCAGTATCATTCTTAAAGAGTCAGTATCATTCTCACAGTGTCAGTATCATTCTCACAGAGTCAGTATCATTCTCACAGAGTAAATATCATTCTCACTGTGTCAGTATCATTCTCACAGTGTCAGTATCATTCTCATAAAGTAAATATCATTCTCACAGAGTCAGTATCATTCTCACAGAGTCAGTATCATTCTCGCAGTGTCAGTATCAATCTCACAGAGTAAATATCATTCTCACAGAGTCAGTATCATTCTCACAGTGTCAGTATCATTCTCACAGAGTAAATATCATTCTCACAGAATCAGTATCATTCTCACAGTGCCAGTATCATTCTCACAGAGTAAATACCATTCTCACAGTGTCAGTATAATTCTCACAGTGTCAGTATCATTCTCACAGTGTCAGTATCATTCTTACAGAGTCAGTATAATGCTCACAGTGTCAGTATCATTCTCACAGAGTCAGTATCATTCTCACAGAGTCAGCATCATTCTCACAGTGTCAGTATCATTCTCACAGAGTCAGTATCATTCTCACAGAGTAAGTATCATTCTCACAGAGTCAGTATCATTCTCACAGTGTCAGTATCATTCTCACAGAGTCAGTATAATGCTCACAGAGTCAGTATAATGCGCACAGAGTCAGTATCATTCTCACAGAGTAAATATCACTCTCACAGTGTCAGTATCATTCTCACAGAGTCAGTATCATTCTCACAGAGTAAATATCATTCTCACAGTGTCAGTATCATTCTCACAGTGTCATTATCATTCTCACAGAGTCAGTATCATTCTCACAGTGTCAGTATCATTCTCACAGAGTCAGTATAATGCTCACAGTGTCAGTATAATGCTCACAGTGTCAGTATAATGCTCACAGAGTCAGCGTAATGCTCACTAAGTCAGTATCATTCTCACAGAGTCAGTATCATTCTCACAGAGTCAGTATCATTCTAACAGAGTCAGTATAATGCTCACAGAGTCAGTATAATGCTCACAGAGTCAGTATATTGCTCACAGAGTCAGTATAATTATCACAGAGTCAGTATAATGCTCACAGTGTCAGTATAATGCTCACAGAGTCAGTATAATTCTCACATTGTCAGTATAATTCTCACATTGTCAGTATCATTCTCACAGAGTCAGTATAATTTTCACAGAGTCAGTATCATTCTCACAGAGTCAATATCATTCTCAGAGTGTCAGTATCATTCTCACAGTGTCAGTATCATTCTCACAGTGTCAGTATCATTCTCACAGAGTCAGTATCATTCTCACAGAGTCAGTATCATTCTCACAGTGTCAGTACCATTCTCACAGAGTCAGTATAATTCTCACAGACTCAGGATAATGCTCACAGTGTCAGTATAATGCTCACAGAGCCAGCGTAATGCTCACAAAGTCAGTATCATTCTCACAGAGTCAGTATCATTCTCACAGTGTCAGTATCATTCTCACAGAGTCAGTATAATGCTCACAGTGTCAGTATAATGCTCACAGAGTCAGCGTAATGCTCACAAAGTCAGTATCATTCTCACAGAGTCAATATCATTCTCACAGCGTCAGTATCATTCTCACAGAGTCAGTATCATGCTCACAGTGTCAGTATAATGCTCACAGAGTCAGTATCATTCTCACAGAGTCAATATCATTCTCACAGTGTCAGTATCATTCACACAGTGTCAGTATCATTCTCACAGTGTCAGTATCATTCTCACAGAGTCAGTATCATTCTCACAGTGTCAGTATCTTTCTCACAGAGTCAGCATCATTCTCACAGAGTCAGTATAATGCTCACAGAGTCAGTATCATTCTCACAGAGTCAGTATAATGCTCACGGAGTCAGTATAATGCTTACAGAGTTAGTATCATTCTCACGGTGTCAATATCACTCTCACGGTGTCAGTATCATTCTCATAGAGTCAGTATAATGCTCACACTGTCAGTATAATGCTCACAGAGTCAGTATCATTCTCACAGGGTCAGTATCATTCCCACAGGGTCAGTATAATGCTCACAGTGTCAGTATAATGCTCACAGTGTCAGTATAATGCTCACAGAGTCAGTATAATGCTCACAGTGTCAGTATAATGCTCATAGAGTCAGTATCATTCTCACAGTGTCAGTATCATTCTCACAGAGTCAGTATAATGCTCACAGAGTGAGTATCATTCTCACAGTGTCAGTATCCTGCTCACAGAGTCACTGTCATTCTCACACTGTCAGTATCATTCTCACAGAGTCAGTATCATTCTTACAGAGTCAGTATCATTCTCACAGTGTCAGTATCATTCTCACAGAGTCAGTATCATTCTCACAGAGTAAATATCATTCTCACTGTGTCAGTATCATTCTCACAGGGTCAGTATCATTCTCACAAAGTAAATATCATTCTCACAGAGTCAGTATCATTCTCACAGAGTCAGTATCATTCTCGCAGTGTCAGTATCATTCTCACAGAGTAAATATCATTCTCACAGAGTCAGTATCATTCTCACAGTGTCAGTATCATTCTCACAGAGTAAATATCATTCTCGCAGAGTCAGTATCATTCTCACAGTGTCAGTATCATTCTCACAGAGTAAATACCATTCTCACAGTGTCAGTATAATTCTCACAGTGTCAGTATCATTCTCACAGTGTCAGTATCATTCTTACAGAGTCAGTATAATGCTCACAGTGTCAGTATCATTCTCACAGAGTCAGTATCATTCTCACAGAGTCAGTATCATTCTCACAGTGTCAGTATCATTCTCACAGAGTAAGTATCATTCTCACAGAGTCAGTATCATTCTCACAGCGTCAGTATCATTCTCACAGAGTCAGTATAATGCTCACAGAGTCAGTATAATGCTCACAGAGTCAGTATCATTCTCACAGAGTAAATATCACTCTCACAGTGTCAGTATCATTCTCACAGAGTCAGTATCATTCTCACAGAGTAAATATCATTCTCACAGTGTCAGTATCATTCTCACAGTGTCATTATCATTCTCACAGAGTCAGTATCATTCTCACAGTGTCAGTATCATTCTCACAGAGTCAGTATAATGCTCACAGTGTCAGTATAATGCTCACAGTGTCAGTATAATGCTCACAGAGTCAGCGTAATGCTCACTAAGTCAGTATCATTCTCACAGAGTCAGTATCATTCTCACAGAGTCAGTATCATTCTAACAGAGTCAGTATAATGCTCACAGAGTCAGTATTATGCTCACAGAGTCAGTATATTGCTCACAGAGTCAGTATAATTATCACAGAGTCAGTATAATGCTCACAGTGTCAGTATAATGCTCACAGAGTCAGTATAATTCTCACATTGTCAGTATAATTCTCACATTGTCAGTATCATTCTCACAGAGTCAGTATAATTTTCACAGAGTCAGTATAATTCTCACATTGTCAGTATCATTCTCACAGAGACAGTATAATGCTCACAGAGTCAGTATAATGCTCAGAGAGTCAGTATCATTCTCACATTGTCAGTATGATTCTCACAGAATCTGCATAATGCTCACAGAGTCAGTATCATTCTCACAGAGTCAGTATCATTCTCTCAGTGTCAGTATAATGCTCACAGAGTCAGCATAATGCTCACAGAGTCAGTATCATTCTCACAGAGTCAGTATCATTCTCACAGAGTCAGTACAATGCTCAGTGTCAGTATCATTCTCACAGCGTCAGTATAATGCTCACAGTGTCAGTATAATGCTCACAGAGTCAGTATCATGCTCTCAGTGTCAGTATCATTCTCACAGAGTCAGTATCATTCTAACATGAGTCAGTATTATTCTCACAGTGTCAGTATCATTCTCACAGAGTCAGTATTATTCTAACATGAGTCAGTATTATTCTCACAGTGTCAGTATCATTTTTACAGAGTCAGTATCATTCTAACATGAGTCAGTATTATTCTCACAGTGTCAGTATCATTCTCACAGAGTCAGTATTATTCTCACAGAGTCAGTATAATGCTCACACTGTCAGTATAATGCTCACAGAGTCAGTATCATTCTCACAGAGTCAGTATCATTCTCACAGTGTCAGTATAATGCTCACAGAGTCAGTATAATGCTCACACTGTCAGTATAATGCTCACAGAGTCAGTATCATTCTCACAGGGTCAGTATCATTCCCACAGGGTCAGTATAATGCTCACAGAGTCAGTATAATGCTCACAGTGTCAGTATAATGCTCACAGAGTCAGTATAATGCTCACAGTGTCAGTATAATGCTCACAGTGTCAGTATAATGCTCACAGAATCAGTCTCATTCTCACAGAGTCAGTATAATGCTCACAGAGTCAGTATCATTCTTACAGAGTCAGTATCATTCTCACGGTGTCAATATCATTCTAACAGAGTCAGTATCATTCTTAGAGTCAGTATCATTCTCACAGTGTCAGTATCATTCTCAAAGAGTCAGTATCATTCTCACAGAGATATATCATTCTCACAGTGTCAGTATCATTCTCACAGAGTCAGTATCATTCTCGCAGAGTCAGTATCATTCTCACAGTGTCAGTATCATTCTCACAGAGTCAGTATAATGCTCACAGTGTCAGTATAATGCTCACAGAGTCAGCGTAATGCTCACTGAGTCATTATCATTCTCACAGAGTCAGTATCATTCTCACAGAGTCAGTATCATTCTAACAGAGTCAGTATAATGCTCACAGAGTCAGTATAATGCTCACAGTGTCAGTATAATGCTCACAGTGTCAGTATAATGCTCACAGAGTCAGTATAATGCTCACAGTGTCAGTATAATGCTCATACAGTCAGTATAATGCTCACAGTGTCAGTATAATGCTCATAGAGTCAGTATCATTCTCACAGTGTCAGTATCATTCTCACAGAGTCAGTATAATGCTCACAGTGTCAGTATAATGCTCACAGTGTCAGTATAATGCTCACAGAGTCAGCGTAATGCTCACTAAGTCAGTATCATTCTCACAGAGTCAGTATCATTCTCACAGAGTCAGTATCATTCTAACAGAGTCAGTATAATGCTCACAGAGTCAGTATAATGCTCACAGTGTCAGTATAATGCTCACAGTGTCAGTATAATGCTCACAGAGTCAGTATAATGCTCACAGTGTCAGTATAATGCTCATAGAGTCAGTATCATTCTCACAGTGTCAGTATCATTCTCACAGAGTCAGTATAATGCTCACAGAGTGAGTATCATTCTCACAGTGTCAGTATCCTGCTCACAGAGTCACTGTCATTCTCACACTGTCAGTATCATTCTCACAGAGTCAGTATCATTCTTACAGAGTCAGTATCATTCTCACAGTGTCAGTATCATTCTCACAGAGTCAATATCATTCTAACAGAGTCAGTATCATTCTCACAGTGTCAGTATCATTCTCACAGAGTCAGTATCATTCTCACAGAGTAAATATCATTCTAACAGAGTCAGTATCATTCTCACAGAGTCATTATCATTCTCACAGAGTCAGTATTATTCTCACAGAATCATTCTCATTCTCACAGATTCAGTATCATTCTCACAGAGTCAGTATCATTCTCACGGTGTCAATATCATTCTAACAGAGTCAGTATCATTCTTAGAGTCAGTATCATTCTCACAGTGTCAGTATCATTCTCACAGAGTCAGTATCATTCTCACAGAGATATATCATTCTCACAGTGTCAGTATCATTCTCACAGAGTCAGTATCATTCTCGCAGAGTCAGTATCATTCTCACAGTGTCAGTATCATTCTCACAGAGTCAGTATAATGCTCACAGTGTCAGTATAATGCTCACAGAGTCAGCGTAATGCTCACTGAGTCATTATCATTCTCACAGAGTCAGTATCATTCTCACAGAGTCAGTATCATTCTAACAGAGTCAGTATAATGCTCACAGAGTCAGTATAATGCTCACAGTGTCAGTATAATGCTCACAGTGTCAGTATAATGCTCACAGAGTCAGTATAATGCTCACAGTGTCAGTATAATGCTCATAGAGTCAGTATAATGCTCACAGTGTCAGTATAATGCTCATAGAGTCAGTATCATTCTCACAGTGTCAGTATCATTCTCACAGAGTCAGTATAATGCTCACAGTGTCAGTATAATGCTCACAGTGTCAGTATAATGCTCACAGAGTCAGCGTAATGCTCACTAAGTCAGTATCATTCTCACAGAGTCAGTATCATTCTCACAGAATCAGTATCATTCTAACAGAGTCAGTATAATGCTCACAGAGTCAGTATAATGCTCACAGTGTCGGTATAATGCTCACAGTGTCAGTATAATGCTCACAGAGTCAGTATAATGCTCACAGTGTCAGTATAATGCTCATAGAGTCAGTATCATTCTCACAGTGTCAGTATCATTCTCACAGAGTCAGTATAATGCTCACAGAGTGAGTATCATTCTCACAGTGTCAGTATCCTGCTCACAGAGTCACTGTCATTCTCACACTGTCAGTATCATTCTCACAGAGTCAGTATCATTCTTACAGAGTCAGTATCATTCTCACAGTGTCAGTATCATTCTCACAGAGTCAGTATCATTCTCACAGAGTAAATATCATTCTCACTGTGTCAGTATCATTCTCACAGGGTCAGTATCATTCTCACAAAGTAAATATGATTCTCACAGAGTCAGTATCATTCTCACAGAGTCAGTATCATTCTCACAGTGTCAGTATCATTCTCACAGAGTAAATATCATTCTCACAGAGTCAGTATCATTCTCACAGTGTCAGTATCATTCTCACAGAGTAAATACCATTCTCACAGTGTCAGTATAATTCTCACAGTGTCAGTATCATTCTCACAGTGTCAGTATCATTCTTACAGAGTCAGTATAATGCTCACAGTGTCAGTATCATTCTCACAGAGTCAGTATCATTCTCACAGAGTCAGTATCATTCTCACAGTGTCAGTATCATTCTCACAGAGTAAGTATCATTCTCACAGAGTCAGTATCATTCTCACAGCGTCAGTATCATTCTCACAGAGTCAGTATAATGCTCACAGAGTCAGTATAATGCTCACAGAGTCAGTATCATTCTCACAGAGTAAATATCACTCTCACAGTGTCAGTATCATTCTCACAGAGTCAGTATCATTCTCACAGAGTAAATATCATTCTCACAGTGTCAGTATCATTCTCACAGTGTCATTATCATTCTCACAGAGTCAGTATCATTCTCACAGTGTCAGTATCATTCTCACAGAGTCAGTATAATGCTCACAGTGTCAGTATAATGCTCACAGTGTCAGTATAATGCTCACAGAGTCAGCGTAATGCTCACTAAGTCAGTATCATTCTCACAGAGTCAGTATCATTCTCACAGAGTCAGTATCATTCTAACAGAGTCAGTATAATGCTCACAGAGTCAGTATAATGCTCACAGAGTCAGTATATTGCTCACAGAGTCAGTATAATTATCACAGAGTCAGTATAATGCTCACAGTGTCAGTATAATGCTCACAGAGTCAGTATAATTCTCACATTGTCAGTATAATTCTCACATTGTCAGTATCATTCTCACAGAGTCAGTATAATTTTCACAGAGTCAGTATAATTCTCACATTGTCAGTATCATTCTCACAGAGACAGTATAATGCTCACAGAGTCAGTATAATGCTCAGAGAGTCAGTATCATTCTCACATTGTCAGTATGATTCTCACAGAATCTGCATAATGCTCACAGAGTCAGTATCATTCTCACAGAGTCAGTATCATTCTCACAGTGTCAGTATAATGCTCACAGAGTCAGCATAATGCTCACAGAGTCAGTATCATTCTCACAGAGTCAGTATCATTCTCACAGAGTCAGTACAATGCTCAGTGTCAGTATCATTCTCACAGCGTCAGTATAATGCTCACAGTGTCAGTATAATGCTCACAGAGTCAGTATCATGCTCTCAGTGTCAGTATCATTCTCACAGAGTCAGTATCATTCTAACATGAGTCAGTATTATTCTCACAGTGTCAGTATCATTCTCACAGAGTCAGTATTATTCTAACATGAGTCAGTATTATTCTCACAGTGTCAGTATCATTTTTACAGAGTCAGTATCATTCTAACATGAGTCAGTATTATTCTCACAGTGTCAGTATCATTCTCACAGAGTCAGTATTATTCTCACAGAGTCAGTATAATGCTCACACTGTCAGTATAATGCTCACAGAGTCAGTATCATTCTCACAGGGTCAGTATCATTCTCACAGAGTCAGTATCATTCTCACAGGGTCAGTATCATTCCCACAGGGTCAGTATAATGCTCACAGAGTCAGTATAATGCTCACAGTGTCAGTATAATGCTCACAGTGTCAGTATAATGCTCACAGAATCAGTCTCATTCTCACAGAGTCAGTATAATGCTCACAGAGTCAGTATCATTCTTACAGAGTCAGTATCATTCTCACGGTGTCAATATCATTCTAACAGAGTCAGTATCATTCTTAGAGTCAGTATCATTCTCACAGTGTCAGTATCATTCTCACAGAGTCAGTATCATTCTCACAGAGATATATCATTCTCACAGTGTCAGTATCATTCTCACAGAGTCAGTATCATTCTCGCAGAGATATATCATTCTCACAGTGTCAGTATCATTCTCACAGAGTCAGTATAATGCTCACAGTGTCAGTATAATGCTCACAGAGTCAGCGTAATGCTCACTGAGTCATTATCATTCTCACAGAGTCAGTATCATCCTCACAGAGTCAGTATAATGCTCACAGTGTCAGTATAATGCTCACAGAGTCAGTATCATTCTAACAGAGTCAGTATCATTCTCACAGAGTCAGTATCATTCTCACAGTGTCATTATCATTCTCACATTGTCAGTATCATTCTCACAGAGTCAGTATAATGCTCACCGAGTCAGTATCATTCTCACAGTGTCAGTAGCATTCTCACAGAGTCAGTATAATGCTCACAGAGTCAGTATCATTCTCACAGAGTCAGTATCATTCTCACAGTGTCATTATCATTCTCACATTGTCAGTATCATTCTCACAGAATCAGTATAATGCTCACCGAGTCAGTATCATTCTCACAGTGTCAGTAGCATTCTCACAGAGTCAGTATAATGCTCACAGAGTCAGTATAATGCTCACAGAGTTAGTATAATGCTCACGGAGTCAGTATAATGCTCACAGTGTTAGTATAATGCTCACGGAGTCAGTATAATGCTCACAGAGTCAGTATAATGCTAACAGAGTCAGTATAATGCTCACAGAGTCAGTATCATTCTCACGGTGTCAGTATCATTCTTACAGAGTCAGTATCATTCTCACAGTGTCAGTTTCATTCTCACAGAGTCAGTATCATTCTCACAGAGTAAATATCATTCTCGCAGAGTCAGTATCATTCTCACAGAGTCAGCGTAATGCTCACAGATTCAGTATCATTCTCACAGATTCAGTATCATTCTCACAGTGTCAGTATGATTCTCACAGAGTCAGTATAATGCTCACAGTGTCAGTATAATGCTCAGAGTCAGCGTAATGCTCACAGAGTCAGTATCATTCTCACAGAGTCAGTATCATTCTCACAGAGTCAATATCATTCTCACAGAGTCATTCTCATTCTAACAGAGTCAGTATCATTCTCACACAGTCAATATCATTCTAACAGAGTCAGTATCATTCTCACAGAGTCAATATCATTCTAACAGAGTCAGTATCATTGTCACAGAGTCAGTATCATTCTAACAGAGTCAGTATCATTCTCACAGAGTCATTATCATTCTCACAAAGTCAGTATCGTTCTCATAGAGTCAGTATCATTCTCACAGAGTCAATATCATTCTAACAGAGTCAGTATCATTCTCACAGTGTCAGTATCATTCTCACAGAGTCAGTATCATTCTCACAGAGTAAATATCATTCTAACAGAGTCAGTATCATTCTCACAGAGTCATTATCATTCTCACAGAGTCAGTATTATTCTCACAGAATCATTCTCATTCTCACAGATTCAGTATCATTCTCACAGAGTCAGTATTATTCTCACAGAATCATTCTCATTCTCACAGATTCAGTATCATTCTCACAGAGTCAGTATCATTCTCACGGTGTCAATATCATTCTAACAGAGTCAGTATCATTCTTAGAGTCAGTATCATTCTCACAGTGTCAGTATCATTCTCACAGAGTCAGTATCATTCTCACAGAGATATATCATTCTCACAGTGTCAGTATCATTCTCACAGAGTCAGTATCATTCTCGCAGAGTCAGTATCATTCTCACAGTGTCAGTATCATTCTCACAGAGTCAGTATAATGCTCACAGTGTCAGTATAATGCTCACAGAGTCAGCGTAATGCTCACTGAGTCATTATCATTCTCACAGAGTCAGTATCATTCTCACAGAGTCAGTATCATTCTAACAGAGTCAGTATAATGCTCACAGAGTCAGTATAATGCTCACAGTGTCAGTATAATGCTCACAGTGTCAGTATAATGCTCACAGAGTCAGTATAATGCTCACAGTGTCAGTATAATGCTCATAGAGTCAGTATAATGCTCACAGTGTCAGTATAATGCTCATAGAGTCAGTATCATTCTCACAGTGTCAGTATCATTCTCACAGAGTCAGTATAATGCTCACAGTGTCAGTATAATGCTCACAGTGTCAGTATAACGCTCACAGAGTCAGCGTAATGCTCACTAAGTCAGTATCATTCTCACAGAGTCAGTATCATTCTCACAGAGTCAGTATCATTCTAACAGAGTCAGTATAATGCTCACAGAGTCAGTATAATGCTCACAGTGTCAGTATAATGCTCACAGTGTCAGTATAATGCTCACAGAGTCAGTATAATGCTCACAGTGTCAGTATAATGCTCATAGAGTCAGTATCATTCTCACAGTGTCAGTATCATTCTCACAGAGTCAGTATAATGCTCACAGAGTGAGTATCATTCTCACAGTGTCAGTATCCTGCTCACAGAGTCACTGTCATTCTCACACTGTCAGTATCATTCTCACAGAGTCAGTATCATTCTTACAGAGTCAGTATCATTCTCACAGTGTCAGTATCATTCTCACAGAGTCAGTATCATTCTCACAGAGTAAATATCATTCTCACTGTGTCAGTATCATTCTCACAGGGTCAGTATCATTCTCACAAAGTAAATATCATTCTCACAGAGTCAGTATCATTCTCACAGAGTCAGTATCATTCTCACAGTGTCAGTATCATTCTCACAGAGTAAATATCATTCTCACAGAGTCAGTATCATTCTCACAGTGTCAGTATCATTCTCACAGAGTAAATACCATTCTCACAGTGTCAGTATAATTCTCACAGTGTCAGTATCATTCTCACAGTGTCAGTATCATTCTTACAGAGTCAGTATAATGCTCACAGTGTCAGTATCATTCTCACAGAGTCAGTATCATTCTCACAGAGTCAGTATCATTCTCACAGTGTCAGTATCATTCTCACAGAGTAAGTATCATTCTCACAGAGTCAGTATCATTCTCACAGCGTCAGTATCATTCTCACAGAGTCAGTATAATGCTCACAGAGTCAGTATAATGCTCACAGAGTCAGTATCATTCTCACAGAGTAAATATCATTCTCACAGTGTCAGTATCATTCTCACAGTGTCATTATCATTCTCACAGAGTCAGTATCATTCTCACAGTGTCAGTATCATTCTCACAGAGTCAGTATAATGCTCACAGTGTCAGTATAATGCTCACAGTGTCAGTATAATGCTCACAGAGTCAGCGTAATGCTCACTAAGTCAGTATCATTCTCACAGAGTCAGTATCATTCTCACAGAGTCAGTATCATTCTAACAGAGTCAGTATAATGCTCACAGAGTCAGTATAATGCTCACAGAGTCAGTATATTGCTCACAGAGTCAGTATAATTATCACAGAGTCAGTATAATGCTCACAGTGTCAGTATAATGCTCACAGAGTCAGTATAATTCTCACATTGTCAGTATAATTCTCACATTGTCAGTATCATTCTCACAGAGTCAGTATAATTTTCACAGAGTCAGTATCATTCTCACATTGTCAGTATGATTCTCACAGAATCTGCATAATGCTCACAGAGTCAGTATCATTCTCACAGAGTCAGTATCATTCTCACAGTGTCAGTATAATGCTCACAGAGTCAGCATAATGCTCACAGAGTCAGTATCATTCTCACAGAGTCAGTATCATTCTCACAGAGTCAGTACAATGCTCAGTGTCAGTATCATTCTCACAGCGTCAGTATAATGCTCACAGTGTCAGTATAATGCTCACAGAGTCAGTATCATGCTCTCAGTGTCAGTATCATTCTCACAGAGTCAGTATCATTCTAACATGAGTCAGTATTATTCTCACAGTGTCAGTATCATTCTCACAGAGTCAGTATTATTCTAACATGAGTCAGTATTATTCTCACAGTGTCAGTATCATTTTTACAGAGTCAGTATCATTCTAACATGAGTCAGTATTATTCTCACAGTGTCAGTATCATTCTCACAGAGTCAGTATTATTCTCACAGAGTCAGTATAATGCTCACACTGTCAGTATAATGCTCACAGAGTCAGTATCATTCTCACAGGGTCAGTATCATTCTCACAGAGTCAGTATCATTCTCACAGGGTCAGTATCATTCCCACAGGGTCAGTATAATGCTCACAGAGTCAGTATAATGCTCACAGTGTCAGTATAATGCTCACAGTGTCAGTATAATGCTCACAGAATCAGTCTCATTCTCACAGAGTCAGTATAATGCTCACAGAGTCAGTATCATTCTTACAGAGTCAGTATCATTCTCACGGTGTCAATATCATTCTAACAGAGTCAGTATCATTCTTAGAGTCAGTATCATTCTCACAGTGTCAGTATCATTCTCACAGAGTCAGTATCATTCTCACAGAGATATCTCATTCTCACAGTGTCAGTATCATTCTCACAGAGTCAGTATCATTCTCGCAGAGTCAGTATCATTCTCACAGTGTCAGTATCATTCTCACAGAGTCAGTATAATGCTCACAGTGTCAGTATAATGCTCACAGAGTCAGCGTAATGCTCACTGAGTCATTATCATTCTCACAGAGTCAGTATCATCCTCACAGAGTCAGTATAATGCTCACAGTGTCAGTATAATGCTCACAGAGTCAGTATCATTCTAACAGAGTCAGTATCATTCTCACAGAGTCAGTATCATTCTCACAGTGTCATTATCATTCTCACATTGTCAGTATCATTCTCACAGAGTCAGTATAATGCTCACCGAGTCAGTATCCTTCTCACAGTGTCAGTAGCATTCTCACAGAGTCAGTATAATGCTCACAGAGTCAGTATCATTCTCACAGAGTCAGTATCATTCTCACAGTGTCATTATCATTCTCACATTGTCAGTATCATTCTCACAGAGTCAGTATAATGCTCACAGTGTCAGTATAATGCTCACAGTGTCAGTATAATGCTCACAGAGTCAGTATCATTCTCACAGAGTCAGTATAATGCTCACCGAGTCAGTATCATTCTCACAGTGTCAGTAGCATTCTCACAGAGTCAGTATAATGCTCACAGAGTCAGTATAATGCTCACAGAGTTAGTATAATGCTCACGGAGTCAGTATAATGCTCACAGTGTTAGTATAATGCTCACGGAGTCAGTATAATGCTCACAGAGTCAGTATAATGCTAACAGAGTCAGTATAATGCTCACAGAGTCAGTATCATTCTCACGGTGTCAGTATCATTCTTACAGAGTCAGTATCATTCTCACAGTGTCAGTTTCATTCTCACAGAGTCAGTATCATTCTCACAGAGTAAATATCATTCTCGCAGAGTCAGTATCATTCTCACAGAGTCAGCGTAATGCTCACAGATTCAGTATCATTCTCACAGATTCAGTATCATTCTCACAGTGTCAGTATGATTCTCACAGAGTCAGTATAATGCTCACAGTGTCAGTATAATGCTCAGAGTCAGCGTAATGCTCACAGAGTCAGTATCATTCTCACAGAGTCAGTATCATTCTCACAGAGTCAATATCATTCTCACAGAGTCATTCTCATTCTAACAGAGTCAGTATCATTCTCACACAGTCAATATCATTCTAACAGAGTCAGTATCATTCTCACAGAGTCAATATCATTCTAACAGAGTCAGTATCATTGTCACAGAGTCAGTATCATTCTAACAGAGTCAGTATCATTCTCACAGAGTCATTATCATTCTCACAAAGTCAGTATCGTTCTCATAGAGTCAGTATCATTCTCACAGAGTCAATATCATTCTAACAGAGTCAGTATCATTCTCACAGTGTCAGTATCATTCTCACAGAGTCAGTATCATTCTCACAGAGTAAATATCATTCTAACAGAGTCAGTATCATTCTCACAGAGTCATTATCATTCTCACAGAGTCAGTATTATTCTCACAGAATCATTCTCATTCTCACAGATTCAGTATCATTCTCACAGAGTCAGTATCATTCTCACAGAGTCAGTATCATTCTCACAGAGTCAGTATCATTCCAACAGAGTCAGTATCATTCCAACAGAGTCAGTATCATTCTCACAGAGTCAGTATAATGCTCACAGTGTCAGTATAATGCTCACAGAGTCTGTAGAATGCTCACAGAGTCAGTATCATGCTCACAGAGTCTGTATAATGCTCACAGTGTCAGTATCATACTCATAGTGTCAGTAACATTCTCACAGTGTCAGTATAATGCTCACAGAGTCAATATCATTCTCACAGTGTCAGTATAAGGCTCACAGAGAGAGTATCATTCTCACAGTGTCAGTATCATTCTCACAGAGTCAGTATCATTCTCACAGTCTCAGTATAATGCTCACAGACTCAGTATAATGCTCACAGAGTCAGTATCATTCGAACAGAGTCAGTATAATGCTTACTGAATCAGTATAATGCTCACAGAGTAAGTATCATTCTCACAGAGTCAGTATCATTCTCACAGCGTCAGTATCATTCTCACAGAGTCAGTATAATGCTCACAGAGTCAGTATAATGCTCACAGAGTCAGTATCATTCTCACAGAGTAAATATCACTCTCACAGTGTCAGTATCATTCTCACAGAGTCAGTATCATTCTCACAGAGTAAATATCATTCTCACAGTGTCAGTATCATTCTCACAGTGTCATTATCATTCTCACAGAGTCAGTATCATTCTCACAGTGTCAGTATCATTCTCACAGAGTCAGTATAATGCTCACAGTGTCAGTATAATGCTCACAGTGTCAGTATAATGCTCACAGAGTCAGCGTAATGCTCACTAAGTCAGTATCATTCTCACAGAGTCAGTATCATTCTCACAGAGTCAGTATCATTCTAACAGAGTCAGTATAATGCTCACAGAGTCAGTATTATGCTCACAGAGTCAGTATATTGCTCACAGAGTCAGTATAATTATCACAGAGTCAGTATAATGCTCACAGTGTCAGTATAATGCTCACAGAGTCAGTATAATTCTCACATTGTCAGTATAATTCTCACATTGTCAGTATCATTCTCACAGAGTCAGTATAATTTTCACAGAGTCAGTATAATTCTCACATTGTCAGTATCATTCTCACAGAGACAGTATAATGCTCACAGAGTCAGTATAATGCTCAGAGAGTCAGTATCATTCTCACATTGTCAGTATGATTCTCACAGAATCTGCATAATGCTCACAGAGTCAGTATCATTCTCACAGAGTCAGTATCATTCTCACAGTGTCAGTATAATGCTCACAGAGTCAGCATAATGCTCACAGAGTCAGTATCATTCTCACAGAGTCAGTATCATTCTCACAGAGTCAGTACAATGCTCAGTGTCAGTATCATTCTCACAGCGTCAGTATAATGCTCACAGTGTCAGTATAATGCTCACAGAGTCAGTATCATGCTCTCAGTGTCAGTATCATTCTCACAGAGTCAGTATCATTCTAACATGAGTCAGTATTATTCTCACAGTGTCAGTATCATTCTCACAGAGTCAGTATTATTCTAACATGAGTCAGTATTATTCTCACAGTGTCAGTATCATTTTTACAGAGTCAGTATCATTCTAACATGAGTCAGTATTATTCTCACAGTGTCAGTATCATTCTCACAGAGTCAGTATTATTCTCACAGAGTCAGTATAATGCTCACACTGTCAGTATAATGCTCACAGAGTCAGTATCATTCTCACAGAGTCAGTATCATTCTCACAGTGTCAGTATAATGCTCACAGAGTCAGTATAATGCTCACACTGTCAGTATAATGCTCACAGAGTCAGTATCATTCTCACAGGGTCAGTATCATTCCCACAGGGTCAGTATAATGCTCACAGAGTCAGTATAATGCTCACAGTGTCAGTATAATGCTCACAGAGTCAGTATAATGCTCACAGTGTCAGTATAATGCTCACAGTGTCAGTATAATGCTCACAGAATCAGTCTCATTCTCACAGAGTCAGTATAATGCTCACAGAGTCAGTATCATTCTTACAGAGTCAGTATCATTCTCACGGTGTCAATATCATTCTAACAGAGTCAGTATCATTCTTAGAGTCAGTATCATTCTCACAGTGTCAGTATCATTCTCAAAGAGTCAGTATCATTCTCACAGAGATATATCATTCTCACAGTGTCAGTATCATTCTCACAGAGTCAGTATCATTCTCGCAGAGTCAGTATCATTCTCACAGTGTCAGTATCATTCTCACAGAGTCAGTATAATGCTCACAGTGTCAGTATAATGCTCACAGAGTCAGCGTAATGCTCACTGAGTCATTATCATTCTCACAGAGTCAGTATCATTCTCACAGAGTCAGTATCATTCTAACAGAGTCAGTATAATGCTCACAGAGTCAGTATAATGCTCACAGTGTCAGTATAATGCTCACAGTGTCAGTATAATGCTCACAGAGTCAGTATAATGCTCACAGTGTCAGTATAATGCTCATACAGTCAGTATAATGCTCACAGTGTCAGTATAATGCTCATAGAGTCAGTATCATTCTCACAGTGTCAGTATCATTCTCACAGAGTCAGTATAATGCTCACAGTGTCAGTATAATGCTCACAGTGTCAGTATAATGCTCACAGAGTCAGCGTAATGCTCACTAAGTCAGTATCATTCTCACAGAGTCAGTATCATTCTCACAGAGTCAGTATCATTCTAACAGAGTCAGTATAATGCTCACAGAGTCAGTATAATGCTCACAGTGTCAGTATAATGCTCACAGTGTCAGTATAATGCTCACAGAGTCAGTATAATGCTCACAGTGTCAGTATAATGCTCATAGAGTCAGTATCATTCTCACAGTGTCAGTATCATTCTCACAGAGTCAGTATAATGCTCACAGTGTCAGTATAATGCTCATAGAGTCAGTATCATTCTCACAGAGTCAGTATCATTCTCACAGAGTAAATATCATTCTCACTGTGTCAGTATCATTCTCACAGGGTCAGTATCATTCTCACAAAGTAAATATCATTCTCACAGAGTCAGTATCATTCTCACAGAGTCAGTATCATTCTCGCAGTGTCAGTATCATTCTCACAGAGTAAATATCATTCTCACAGAGTCAGTATCATTCTCACAGTGTCAGTATCATTCTCACAGAGTAAATATCATTCTCACAGAGTCAGTATCATTCTCACAGTGTCAGTATCATTCTCGCAGTGTCAGTATCATTCTCACAGAGTAAATATCATTCTCACAGTGTCAGTATCATTCTCACAGTGTCAGTATCATTCTTACAGAGTCAGTATAATGCTCACAGTGTCAGTATCATTCTCACAGAGTCAGTATCATTCTCACAGAGTCAGTATCATTCTCACAGAGTAAGTATCATTCTCACAGAGTCAGTATCATTCTCACAGCGTCAGTATCATTCTCACAGAGTCAGTATAATGCTCACAGAGTCAGTATAATGCTCACAGAGTCAGTATCATTCTCACAGAGTAAATATCACTCTCACAGTGTCAGTATCATTCTCACAGAGTCAGTATCATTCTCACAGAGTAAATATCATTCTCACAGTGTCAGTATCATTCTCACAGTGTCATTATCATTCTCACAGAGTCAGTATCATTCTCACAGTGTCAGTATCATTCTCACAGAGTCAGTATAATGCTCACAGTGTCAGTATAATGCTCACAGTGTCAGTATAATGCTCACAGAGTCAGCGTAATGCTCACTAAGTCAGTATCATTCTCACAGAGTCAGTATCATTCTCACAGAGTCAGTATCATTCTAACAGAGTCAGTATAATGCTCACAGAGTCAGTATAATGCTCACAGAGTCAGTATATTGCTCACAGAGTCAGTATAATTATCACAGAGTCAGTATAATGCTCACAGTGTCAGTATAATGCTCACAGAGTCAGTATAATTCTCACATTGTCAGTATAATTCTCACATTGTCAGTATCATTCTCACAGAGTCAGTATAATTTTCACAGAGTCAGTATAATTCTCACATTGTCAGTATCATTCTCACAGAGACAGTATAATGCTCAGAGAGTCAGTATAATGCTCAGAGAGTCAGTATCATTCTCACATTGTCAGTATGATTCTCACAGAATCTGCATAATGCTCACAGAGTCAGTATCATTCTCACAGAGTCAGTATCATTCTCACAGTGTCAGTATAATGCTCACAGAGTCAGCATAATGCTCACAGAGTCAGTATCATTCTCACAGAGTCAGTATCATTCTCACAGAGTCAGTACAATGCTCAGTGTCAGTATCATTCTCACAGCGTCAGTATAATGCTCACAGTGTCAGTATAATGCTCACAGAGTCAGTATCATGCTCTCAGTGTCAGTATCATTCTCACAGAGTCAGTATCATTCTAACATGAGTCAGTATTATTCTCACAGTGTCAGTATCATTCTCACAGAGTCAGTATTATTCTAACATGAGTCAGTATTATTCTCACAGTGTCAGTATCATTTTTACAGAGTCAGTATCATTCTAACATGAGTCAGTATTATTCTCACAGTGTCAGTATCATTCTCACAGAGTCAGTATTCTTCTCACAGAGTCAGTATAATGCTCACACTGTCAGTATAATGCTCACAGAGTCAGTATCATTCTCACAGGGTCAGTATCATTCTCACAGAGTCAGTATCATTCTCACAGAGTCAGTATCATTCTCACAGTGTCAGTATAATGCTCACAGAGTCAGTATAATGCTCACACTGTCAGTATAATGCTCACAGAGTCAGTATCATTCTCACAGGGTCAGTATCATTCCCACAGGGTCAGTATAATGCTCACAGAGTCAGTATAATGCTCACAGTGTCAGTATAATGCTCACAGAGTCAGTATAATGCTCACAGTGTCAGTATAATGCTCACAGTGTCAGTATAATGCTCACAGAATCAGTCTCATTCTCACAGAGTCAGTATAATGCTCACAGAGTCAGTATCATTCTTACAGAGTCAGTATCATTCTCACGGTGTCAATATCATTCTAACAGAGTCAGTATCATTCTTAGAGTCAGTATCATTCTCACAGTGTCAGTATCATTCTCACAGAGTCAGTATCATTCTCACAGAGATATATCATTCTCACAGTGTCAGTATCATTCTCACAGAGTCAGTATAATGCTCACAGTGTCAGTATAATGCTCACAGAGTCAGCGTAATGCTCACTGAGTCATTATCATTCTCACAGAGTCAGTATCATCCTCACAGAGTCAGTATAATGCTCACAGTGTCAGTATAATGCTCACAGAGTCAGTATCATTCTAACAGAGTCAGTATCATTCTCACAGAGTCAGTATCATTCTCACAGTGTCATTATCATTCTCACATTGTCAGTATCATTCTCACAGAGTCAGTATAATGCTCACCGAGTCAGTATCATTCTCACAGTGTCAGTAGCATTCTCACAGAGTCAGTATAATGCTCACAGAGTCAGTATCATTCTCACAGAGTCAGTATCATTCTCACAGTGTCATTATCATTCTCACATTGTCAGTATCATTCTCACAGAGTCAGTATAATGCTCACCGAGTCAGTATCATTCTCACAGTGTCAGTAGCATTCTCACAGAGTCAGTTTCATGCTCACAGAGTCAGTATAATGCTCACAGAGTTAGTATAATGCTCACGGAGTCAGTATAATGCTCACAGAGTTAGTATAATGCTCACGGAGTCAGTATAATGCTCACAGAGTCAGTATAATGCTAACAGAGTCAGTATAATGCTCACAGAGTCAGTATCATTCTCACGGTGTCAGTATCATTCTTACAGAGTCAGTATCATTCTCACAGTGTCAGTTTCATTCTCACAGAGTCAGTATCATTCTCACAGAGTAAATATCATTCTCGCAGAGTCAGTATCATTCTCACAGAGTCAGCGTAATGCTCACAGATTCAGTATCATTCTCACAGATTCAGTATCATTCTCACAGTGTCAGTCTGATTCTCACAGAGTCAGTATAATGCTCACAGTGTCAGTATAATGCTCAGAGTCAGCGTAATGCTCACAGAGTCAGTATCATTCTCACAGAGTCAGTATCATTCTCACAGAGTCAATATCATTCTCACAGAGTCATTCTCATTCTAACAGAGTCAGTATCATTCTCACACAGTCAATATCATTCTAACAGAGTCAGTATCATTCTCACAGAGTCAATATCATTCTAACAGAGTCAGTATCATTGTCACAGAGTCAGTATCATTCTAACAGAGTCAGTATCATTCTCACAGAGTCATTATCATTCTCACAAAGTCAGTATCATTCTCATAGAGTCAGTATCATTCTCACAGAGTCAATATCATTCTAACAGAGTCAGTATCATTCTCACAGTGTCAGTATCATTCTCACAGAGTCAGTATCATTCTCACAGAGTAAATATCATTCTAACAGAGTCAGTATCATTCTCACAGAGTCATTATCATTCTCACAGAGTCAGTATTATTCTCACAGAATCATTCTCATTCTCACAGATTCAGTATCATTCTCACAGAGTCAGTATCATTCTCACGGTGTCAATATCATTCTAACAGAGTCAGTATCATTCTTAGAGTCAGTATCATTCTCACAGTGTCAGTATCATTCTCACAGAGTCAGTATCATTCTCACAGAGATATATCATTCTCACAGTGTCAGTATCATTCTCACAGAGTCAGTATCATTCTCGCAGAGTCAGTATCATTCTCACAGTGTCAGTATCATTCTCACAGAGTCAGTATAATGCTCACAGTGTCAGTATAATGCTCACAGAGTCAGCGTAATGCTCACTGAGTCATTATCATTCTCACAGAGTCAGTATCATTCTCACAGAGTCAGTATCATTCTAACAGAGTCAGTATAATGCTCACAGAGTCAGTATAATGCTCACAGTGTCAGTATAATGCTCACAGTGTCAGTATAATGCTCACAGAGTCAGTATAATGCTCACAGTGTCAGTATAATGCTCATAGAGTCAGTATAATGCTCACAGTGTCAGTATAATGCTCATAGAGTCAGTATCATTCTCACAGTGTCAGTATCATTCTCACAGAGTCAGTATAATGCTCACAGTGTCAGTATAATGCTCACAGTGTCAGTATAATGCTCACAGAGTCAGCGTAATGCTCACTAAGTCAGTATCATTCTCACAGAGTCAGTATCATTCTCACAGAGTCAGTATCATTCTAACAGAGTCAGTATAATGCTCACAGAGTCAGTATAATGCTCACAGTGTCAGTATAATGCTCACAGTGTCAGTATAATGCTCACAGAGTCAGTATAATGCTCACAGTGTCAGTATAATGCTCATAGAGTCAGTATCATTCTCACAGTGTCAGTATCATTCTCACAGAGTCAGTATAATGCTCACAGAGTGAGTATCATTCTCACAGTGTCAGTATCCTGCTCACAGAGTCACTGTCATTCTCACACTGTCAGTATCATTCTCACAGAGTCAGTATCATTCTTACAGAGTCAGTATCATTCTCACAGTGTCAGTATCATTCTCACAGAGTCAGTATCATTCTCACAGAGTAAATATCATTCTCACTGTGTCAGTATCATTCTCACAGGGTCAGTATCATTCTCACAAAGTAAATATCATTCTCACAGAGTCAGTATCATTCTCACAGAGTCAGTATCATTCTCGCAGTGTCAGTATCATTCTCACAGAGTAAATATCATTCTCACAGAGTCAGTATCATTCTCACAGTGTCAGTATCATTCTCACAGAGTAAATATCATTCTCACAGAGTCAGTATCATTCTCACAGTGTCAGTATCATTCTCACAGAGTAAATACCATTCTCACAGTGTCAGTATAATTCTCACAGTGTCAGTATCATTCTCACAGTGTCAGTATCATTCTTACAGAGTCAGTATAATGCTCACAGTGTCAGTATCATTCTCACAGAGTCAGTATCATTCTCACAGAGTCAGTATCATTCTCACAGTGTCAGTATCATTCTCACAGAGTAAGTATCATTCTCACAGAGTCAGTATCATTCTCACAGCGTCAGTATCATTCTCACAGAGTCAGTATAATGCTCACAGAGTCAGTATAATGCTCACAGAGTCAGTATCATTCTCACAGAGTAAATATCACTCTCACAGTGTCAGTATCATTCTCACAGAGTCAGTATCATTCTCACAGAGTAAATATCATTCTCACAGTGTCAGTATCATTCTCACAGTGTCATTATCATTCTCACAGAGTCAGTATCATTCTCACAGTGTCAGTATCATTCTCACAGAGTCAGTATAATGCTCACAGTGTCAGTATAATGCTCACAGTGTCAGTATAATGCTCACAGAGTCAGCGTAATGCTCACTAAGTCAGTATCATTCTCACAGAGTCAGTATCATTCTCACAGAGTCAGTATCATTCTAACAGAGTCAGTATAATGCTCACAGAGTCAGTATAATGCTCACAGAGTCAGTATATTGCTCACAGAGTCAGTATAATTATCACAGAGTCAGTATAATGCTCACAGTGTCAGTATAATGCTCACAGAGTCAGTATAATTCTCACATTGTCAGTATAATTCTCACATTGTCAGTATCATTCTCACAGAGTCAGTATAATTTTCACAGAGTCAGTATAATTCTCACATTGTCAGTATCATTCTCACAGAGACAGTATAATGCTCACAGAGTCAGTATAATGCTCAGAGAGTCAGTATCATTCTCACATTGTCAGTATGATTCTCACAGAATCTGCATAATGCTCACAGAGTCAGTATCATTCTCACAGAGTCAGTATCATTCTCACAGTGTCAGTATAATGCTCACAGAGTCAGCATAATGCTCACAGAGTCAGTATCATTCTCACAGAGTCAGTATCATTCTCACAGAGTCAGTACAATGCTCAGTGTCAGTATCATTCTCACAGCGTCAGTATAATGCTCACAGTGTCAGTATAATGCTCACAGAGTCAGTATCATGCTCTCAGTGTCAGTATCATTCTCACAGAGTCAGTATCATTCTAACATGAGTCAGTATTATTCTCACAGTGTCAGTATCATTCTCACAGAGTCAGTATTATTCTAACATGAGTCAGTATTATTCTCACAGTGTCAGTATCATTTTTACAGAGTCAGTATCATTCTAACATGAGTCAGTATTATTCTCACAGTGTCAGTATCATTCTCACAGAGTCAGTATTATTCTCACAGAGTCAGTATAATGCTCACACTGTCAGTATAATGCTCACAGAGTCAGTATCATTCTCACAGGGTCAGTATCATTCTCACAGAGTCAGTATCATTCTCACAGGTTCAGTATCATTCCCACAGGGTCAGTATAATGCTCACAGAGTCAGTATAATGCTCACAGTGTCAGTATAATGCTCACAGTGTCAGTATAATGCTCACAGAATCAGTCTCATTCTCACAGAGTCAGTATAATGCTCACAGAGTCAGTATCATTCTTACAGAGTCAGTATCATTCTCACGGTGTCAATATCATTCTAACAGAGTCAGTATCATTCTTAGAGTCAGTATCATTCTCACAGTGTCAGTATCATTCTCACAGAGTCAGTATCATTCTCACAGAGATATATCATTCTCACAGTGTCAGTATCATTCTCACAGAGTCAGTATCATTCTCGCAGAGTCAGTATCATTCTCACAGTGTCAGTATCATTCTCACAGAGTCAGTATAATGCTCACAGTGTCAGTATAATGCTCACAGAGTCAGCGTAATGCTCACTGAGTCATTATCATTCTCACAGAGTCAGTATCATCCTCACAGAGTCAGTATAATGCTCACAGTGTCAGTATAATGCTCACAGAGTCAGTATCATTCTAACAGAGTCAGTATCATTCTCACAGAGTCAGTATCATTCTCACAGTGTCATTATCATTCTCACATTGTCAGTATCATTCTCACAGAGTCAGTATAATGCTCACCGAGTCAGTATCATTCTCACAGTGTCAGTAGCATTCTCACAGAGTCAGTATAATGCTCACAGAGTCAGTATCATTCTCACAGAGTCAGTATCATTCTCACAGTGTCATTATCATTCTCACATTGTCAGTATCATTCTCACAGAATCAGTATAATGCTCACCGAGTCAGTATCATTCTCACAGTGTCAGTAGCATTCTCACAGAGTCAGTATAATGCTCACAGAGTCAGTATAATGCTCACAGAGTTAGTATAATGCTCACGGAGTCAGTATAATGCTCACAGTGTTAGTATAATGCTCACGGAGTCAGTATAATGCTCACAGAGTCAGTATAATGCTAACAGAGTCAGTATAATGCTCACAGAGTCAGTATCATTCTCACGGTGTCAGTATCATTCTTACAGAGTCAGTATCATTCTCACAGTGTCAGTTTCATTCTCACAGAGTCAGTATCATTCTCACAGAGTAAATATCATTCTCGCAGAGTCAGTATCATTCTCACAGAGTCAGCGTAATGCTCACAGATTCAGTATCATTCTCACAGATTCAGTATCATTCTCACAGTGTCAGTATGATTCTCACAGAGTCAGTATAATGCTCACAGTGTCAGTATAATGCTCAGAGTCAGCGTAATGCTCACAGAGTCAGTATCATTCTCACAGAGTCAGTATCATTCTCACAGAGTCAATATCATTCTCACAGAGTCATTCTCATTCTAACAGAGTCAGTATCATTCTCACACAGTCAATATCATTCTAACAGAGTCAGTATCATTCTCACAGAGTCAATATCATTCTAACAGAGTCAGTATCATTGTCACAGAGTCAGTATCATTCTAACAGAGTCAGTATCATTCTCACAGAGTCATTATCATTCTCACAAAGTCAGTATCATTCTCATAGAGTCAGTATCATTCTCACAGAGTCAATATCATTCTAACAGAGTCAGTATCATTCTCACAGTGTCAGTATCATTCTCACAGAGTCAGTATCATTCTCACAGAGTAAATATCATTCTAACAGAGTCAGTATCATTCTCACAGAGTCATTATCATTCTCACAGAGTCAGTATTATTCTCACAGAATCATTCTCATTCTCACAGATTCAGTATCATTCTCACAGAGTCAGTATCATTCTCACAGAGTCAGTATCATTCTCACAGAGTCAGTATCATTCCAACAGAGTCAGTATCATTCCAACAGAGTCAGTATCATTCTCACAGAGTCAGTATAATGCTCACAGTGTCAGTATAATGCTCACAGAGTCTGTAGAATGCTCACAGAGTCAGTATCATGCTCACAGAGTCTGTATAATGCTCACAGTGTCAGTATCATACTCATAGTGTCAGTAACATTCTCACAGTGTCAGTATAATGCTCACAGAGTCAATATCATTCTCACAGTGTCAGTATAAGGCTCACAGAGAGAGTATCATTCTCACAGTGTCAGTATCATTCTCACAGAGTCAGTATCATTCTCACAGTCTCAGTATAATGCTCACAGACTCAGTATAATGCTCACAGAGTCAGTATCATTCGAACAGAGTCAGTATAATGCTTACTGAATCAGTATAATGCTCACAGTGTCAGTATCATGCTCACAGTGTCAGTATCATTCTCACAGAGTCAATATCATTCTAACATGAGTCAGTATCATTCTCACAGTGTCAGTATCATTCTCACATTGTCAATATCAAACTCACTGAGTAAATATCATTCTCACAGTGTCAGTATAATTCTCACAGAGTCAGTATCATTCTCACAGAGTCAGTATAATTCTCACATAGTCAGTATCCTTCTCACAGTGTCAGTATAATGCTCACAGAGTCAGTATAATGCTCACACTGTCAGTATTATGCTCACAGAGTCAGTATCATTCTCACAGGGTCAGTATCATTCCCACAGGGCCAGTATAATGTTCACAGAATCAGTATCATTCTCACAGAGTCAGTATCATTCTCACAGTGCCATTCTCATTCTCACAGATTCAGTATCATTCTCACAGAGTCAGTATCATTCCAACAGAGTCAGAATCATTCCAACAGAGTCAGTATCATTCTAACATGAGTCAGTATTATTCTCACAGTGTCAGTATCATTCTCACAGAGTCAGTATTATTCTCACAGAGTCAGTATAATGCTCACACTGTCAGTATAATGCTCACAGAGTCAGTATCATTCTCACAGGGTCAGTATCATTCTCACAGAGTCAGTATCATTCTCACAGGGTCAGTATCATTCCCACAGGGTCAGTATAATGCTCACAGAGTCAGTATAATGCTCACAGTGTCAGTATAATGCTCACAGTGTCAGTATAATGCTCACAGAATCAGTCTCATTCTCACAGAGTCAGTATAATGCTCACAGAGTCAGTATCATTCTTACAGAGTCAGTATCATTCTCACGGTGTCAATATCATTCTAACAGAGTCAGTATCATTCTTAGAGTCAGTATCATTCTCACAGTGTCAGTATCATTCTCACAGAGTCAGTATCATTCTCACAGAGATATATCATTCTCACAGTGTCAGTATCATTCTCACAGAGTCAGTATCATTCTCGCAGAGTCAGTATCATTCTCACAGTGTCAGTATCATTCTCACAGAGTCAGTATAATGCTCACAGTGTCAGTATAATGCTCACAGAGTCAGCGTAATGCTCACTGAGTCATTATCATTCTCACAGAGTCAGTATCATCCTCACAGAGTCAGTATAATGCTCACAGTGTCAGTATAATGCTCACAGAGTCAGTATCATTCTAACAGAGTCAGTATCATTCTCACAGAGTCAGTATCATTCTCACAGTGTCATTATCATTCTCACATTGTCAGTATCATTCTCACAGAGTCAGTATAATGCTCACCGAGTCAGTATCATTCTCACAGTGTCAGTAGCATTCTCACAGAGTCAGTATAATGCTCACAGAGTCAGTATCATTCTCACAGAGTCAGTATCATTCTCACAGTGTCATTATCATTCTCACATTGTCAGTATCATTCTCACAGAATCAGTATAATGCTCACCGAGTCAGTATCATTCTCACAGTGTCAGTAGCATTCTCACAGAGTCAGTATAATGCTCACAGAGTCAGTATAATGCTCACAGAGTTAGTATAATGCTCACGGAGTCAGTATAATGCTCACAGTGTTAGTATAATGCTCACGGAGTCAGTATAATGCTCACAGAGTCAGTATAATGCTAACAGAGTCAGTATAATGCTCACAGAGTCAGTATCATTCTCACGGTGTCAGTATCATTCTTACAGAGTCAGTATCATTCTCACAGTGTCAGTTTCATTCTCACAGAGTCAGTATCATTCTCACAGAGTAAATATCATTCTCGCAGAGTCAGTATCATTCTCACAGAGTCAGCGTAATGCTCACAGATTCAGTATCATTCTCACAGATTCAGTATCATTCTCACAGTGTCAGTATGATTCTCACAGAGTCAGTATAATGCTCACAGTGTCAGTATAATGCTCAGAGTCAGCGTAATGCTCACAGAGTCAGTATCATTCTCACAGAGTCAGTATCATTCTCACAGAGTCAATATCATTCTCACAGAGTCATTCTCATTCTAACAGAGTCAGTATCATTCTCACACAGTCAATATCATTCTAACAGAGTCAGTATCATTCTCACAGAGTCAATATCATTCTAACAGAGTCAGTATCATTGTCACAGAGTCAGTATCATTCTAACAGAGTCAGTATCATTCTCACAGAGTCATTATCATTCTCACAAAGTCAGTATCATTCTCATAGAGTCAGTATCATTCTCACAGAGTCAATATCATTCTAACAGAGTCAGTATCATTCTCACAGTGTCAGTATCATTCTCACAGAGTCAGTATCATTCTCACAGAGTAAATATCATTCTAACAGAGTCAGTATCATTCTCACAGAGTCATTATCATTCTCACAGAGTCAGTATTATTCTCACAGAATCATTCTCATTCTCACAGATTCAGTATCATTCTCACAGAGTCAGTATCATTCTCACAGAGTCAGTATCATTCTCACAGAGTCAGTATCATTCCAACAGAGTCAGTATCATTCCAACAGAGTCAGTATCATTCTCACAGAGTCAGTATAATGCTCACAGTGTCAGTATAATGCTCACAGAGTCTGTAGAATGCTCACAGAGTCAGTATCATGCTCACAGAGTCTGTATAATGCTCACAGTGTCAGTATCATACTCATAGTGTCAGTAACATTCTCACAGTGTCAGTATAATGCTCACAGAGTCAATATCATTCTCACAGTGTCAGTATAAGGCTCACAGAGAGAGTATCATTCTCACAGTGTCAGTATCATTCTCACAGAGTCAGTATCATTCTCACAGTCTCAGTATAATGCTCACAGACTCAGTATAATGCTCACAGAGTCAGTATCATTCGAACAGAGTCAGTATAATGCTTACTGAATCAGTATAATGCTCACAGTGTCAGTATCATGCTCACAGTGTCAGTATCATTCTCACAGAGTCAATATCATTCTAACATGAGTCAGTATCATTCTCACAGTGTCAGTATCATTCTCACATTGTCAATATCAAACTCACTGAGTAAATATCATTCTCACAGTGTCAGTATAATTCTCACAGAGTCAGTATCATTCTCACAGAGTCAGTATAATTCTCACATAGTCAGTATCCTTCTCACAGTGTCAGTATAATGCTCACAGAGTCAGTATAATGCTCACACTGTCAGTATTATGCTCACAGAGTCAGTATCATTCTCACAGGGTCAGTATCATTCCCACAGGGCCAGTATAATGTTCACAGAATCAGTATCATTCTCACAGAGTCAGTATCATTCTCACAGTGCCATTCTCATTCTCACAGATTCAGTATCATTCTCACAGAGTCAGTATCATTCCAACAGAGTCAGAATCATTCCAACAGAGTCAGTATCATTCTCACAGAGTCAGTATAATGCTCACAGTGTCAGTATAATTCTCACAGAGTCTGTAGAATGCTCACAGTGTCAGTATAATGCTCACAGAGTCAGTATAATGCTCACAGAGTCAGTATAATGCTCACAGAGTCAGGATAATGCTCAAAGTGTCAGTATCATACTCACAGTGTCAGTAACATTCTCACAGTGTCAGTATAATGCTCACAGAGTCAATATCATTCTCACAGTGTCAGTATAATGCTCACAGAGTCAGTATAATTCTCACAGATTTAGTATCATTCTCACAGAGTCAGTATCATTCTCACAGTGTCAGTATAATGCTCACAGAGTCAGTATAATGCTCACAGTGTCAGTATCATTCTCACAATGTCAGTATCATTCTCACAGAGTCAGTATCATTCTCACAGTGTCAGTATCATTCTCACAGAGTCAGTATCATTCTCACAGTGTCAGTATCATACTCACAGAGGCAGTAACATTCTCACAGAGTCAGTATCATTCTCACAGAGTCAGTATCATTCTCACAGAGTCAGTATGATACTCACAGAGTCAGTATAATGCTCACAGAGTTAGTATCACTCTCACAGAGTCAGTATCATTCTCACAGTGTCAGTATAATGCTCACAGAGTCAGTATCATTCTCACAGTGTCAGTATCATTCTCACAGAGTCAGTATCATTCTCACAGTGTCAGTATAACGCTCACAGAGTCAGTATAATGCTCACAGAGTCAGTATCATTCGAACAGAGTCAGTATAATGCTTACTGAGTCAGTATCATTCTCACAGTGTCAGTATCATGCTCACAGTGTCAGTATCATTCTCACAGAGTCAATATCATTCTAACATGAGTCAGTATCATTCTCACAGTGTCAATATCATTCTCACAGTGTCAATATCATTCTCACAGAGTAAATATCATTCTCACAGTGTCAGTATAATTCTCACAGAGTCAGTATCATTCTCACAGAGTCAGTATCATTCTCACATAGTCAGTATCATTCTCACAGTGTCAGTATCATTCCCACAGGGTCAGTATAATGCTCATAGTGTCAATATAATGCTCACTGAGTCAGTATAATGCTCACAGAATTAGTATAATGCTCACAGTGTCAGTATAATGCTCACAGAGTCAGTATCATTCTCACAGGGTCAGTATCTTTCCCACAGGGTCAGTATAATGCTCACAGAGTCAGTATAATGCTCACAGTGTCAGTATAATGCTCACAGAGTCAGTATAATGCTCACAGTGTCAGTATAATGATCACAGAATCAGTATCTTTCCCACAGGGTCAGTATAATGCTCACAGAGTCAGTATAATGCTCACAGTGTCAGTATAATGCTCACAGAGTCAGTATAATGCTCACAGTGTCAGTATAATGATCACAGAATCAGTATCATTCTCACAGAGTCAGTATAATGCTCACAGAGTCAGTATTATGCTCACAGAGTTCGTATAATGCTCACAGAGTCAGTATAATACTCACAGAGTCAGTATAATGCTCACAGTGTCAGTATAACGCTCACAGAGTCAGTATAATGCTCAAAGAGTCAGTATCATTCGAACAGAGTCAGTATAATGCTTACTGAGTCAGTATAATGCTCACAGTGTCAGTATCATGCTCACAGTGTCAGTATCATTCTCACAGAGTCAATGGCCCAGAAATTGATCTCGCTCTGTTCCCGCGGGGGTAAGCCTTCCCCGCGATGTCTCACCTCGCTTGTGCTTTTTCAGATCCAGCTCGCACGAACTTGATGTTCTGGACAGCTGCTGTGCAGTGCTTGCGTATCCCACCGGCGTAGTGAATTCGTGCGAGCTGTGGGATCACGTGACTCAGTTGGAGCCAATGGCAGCACACCATCTTCCATTCATAAGTTTCACAGACCTGCTGTGAAATCTATGAATCTTACACCCCCCCAAAATAACAGCTAAACCTCAATTAAATTAAAAAAAAACCATCACATTAATAAAATAAGTATAGTTAATTAAATTAACCATTTTAAATAAAAAATTAAATTTTTGAAAAAATTTAAAATCTTTTAAAAAGTTATAAAAATAAACTTACCTGTCTTTAAAGTCTCTAAAAAAGATATACCTGTTAAAAAAAATTCAAAAAAATACTTAATTCACTACTTACCTTCTTAAAAGTGGGTCTTACTCCTCCTTTTTACATTTCCAAAATCTTCCGTACTTACCTTCGCGTCCAAAGCATGAAGTGCACAGCGTGCGCGCAGCCTGTAGCGCGCACGCGATGCACCGAGGACCTGCCCCATTTTCAGAAGAGCAATTGCCGGTTTCCAGCGCATGCGCAGGGCATGCAGAAAACCGGCAATTGGAGTGGGAATACGCGAGAGTACGCAGTGCGTACTCTCGCGTCCCGGGATCAATTTTCAGCCAAATATCATTCTAACATGAGTCGGTATCATGCTCACAGTGTCAGTATCATTCGCACAGAGTCAGTATCATTCTCACAGTGTCAGTATCATTCTCACAGAGTCAGTATCATTCTCACAGTGTCAGTATCATTCTCACAGTGTCAGTATTATTCTCACAGAGTAAATATCATTCTCACAGTGTCAGTATCATTCTCAAAGAGTCAATATCATTCTCACAGTGTCAGTATCATTCTCACAGAGTCAGTATCATTCTCAAAGTGTCAGTATCCTTCTCACAGAGTCAGTATCATTCTCACAGAGTAAATATCATTCTCACAGTGTCAGTATCATTCTTACAGAGTCAGTATAATGCTCACACTGGCAGTATAATGCTCACAGAGTCAGTATCATTCTCACAGGGTCAGTATCATTCCCACAGGGTCAGATAAATGCTCACAGAGTCAGTATAATGCTCACAGTGTCAGTATAATGCTCACAGGGTCAGTATCATTCCCACAGGGTCAGTATAATGCTCTCAGAGTCAGTATAATGCTCACAGAGTCAGTATCATTCTCACAGGGTCAGTATCATTCCCACAGGGTCAGTATAATGCTCACAGAGTCAGTATCATTCTCACAGAGTCTGTATAATCCTCACAGAGTCAGTATAATAGAAACATAAAAGATAGGAGCAGGAGTAGGCCATTCGGCCCCTCGAGCCTGCTCCGCCTTTCAATGAGATCATGGCTGATCATCCAAACTCAGTACCCTGTCCCTGCCTTCTCCCCATATCCCTTGATCAATTTAGCCTTAAGAAATATATCTAACTCCTACTTGAATATATTTACTGACTTGGCCTCAACTGCCTTCTGTGGTAGAGAATTCCACAGGTTCACCACTCTCTGGGTGAAGAAATTCCTCCTCATCTCTGTCCTAAATGGCTTACCCCTTATCTTTAGACTGTGACCTCTTGTTCTGGACTCCCTTCCATCGTGATCATCCATCCTGCATCCAGTCTGTATAGTCCTGTTAGAATTTTATAAGTTTCAATGAGATCTCCTCTCATTCTTCTAAACTCCAGCGAGTATAAGCCCAATCGACCCAATCTCTCCTCGTACGTCATTCCTGCCATCCCAGGTATCAGTCTGATGAAACTTCGCTGCACACCCTCCATGGCAAGAACATCCTTCCTCAGATAAGGCGTCCAAAACTGCACACAATACTCAAGGTGTGGTCTCACCAAGGCCCTGTACAGCTGCAGCAAGACATCTTTGTTCCTGTACTCAAACCCTCTCGCTACGAAGGCCAACATACCATTTGCCTTCTTAACCGCCTGCTGCACCTGCATGCTTACCTTCAGCGACTGGTGCGCAAGGACACCCAGGTCTCGTTGCACTTCCCCTTCTCCCAATCTATTGCCGTTCAGATAATAATCTGCCTTTCTGTTTTTGCCATCAAAGTGGATAACCTCGCATTTATCCACATTATACTGCATCTGCCATGCTTCTGCCCAATCACCCAACCTGTCCGAATCCTACTGGAGTTTCTCGGCATCCTCCTCGCAGCACACACGCCCACCCAGCTTTGTGTCATCTGCAAACTTGGAGATATTACATCTAGTTCCCTCGTCTAGATCATTAATATACATAGTGAATATATGGGGTCCAAGGACCGATCCCTGTGGAACCCCACTAGTCACTGACTGCCACTCGGAAAAAGACTCGTTTATTCCAACTCTTTGCTTCCTGTCTGCCAACCAGTTCTCTATCCAAGTCAGTACCCTGCCCCCAATCCCATGTGCCTTAACTTTACACGCTAATCTCTTATGCGGGACCTTATCGAAAGCCTTCTGAAAGTCCAAATATACCACATCCACTGGTTCTCCCTTATCTATTCTATCAGTTACATCCTCAAAAAATTCCAGTAGATTAGTCAAGCACGATTTACCTTTTGTAAATCCATGTTGACTTTGTCCAATCCTGTCACTGTTTTCCAAGTGCTCTGCTATTACATCGTTTATAATGGACTCTAGCATTTTCCCCACAACCGATGTCAGGCTTACCGGTCTATAATTCCGTTTATCTTTACCACCTTTTGTGAATAGTGGGGTAACATTAGCTACCCTCCAATCCATGGGAACTGTTCCAGAGTCTATAGAATTCTCACAGTGTCAGTATAATTCTCACAGAGTTAGTATAATGCTCACAGATCAGTATCATTCTCACAGAGTCAGTATAATGCTCACAGTGTCAGTAACATTCTCACAGAGTCAGTATCATTCTCACAGTTTCAGTATCATTCTCACAGTGTTAGTATAATGCTCACAGAGTCAGTATAATGCTCACAGAGTCAGCATAATGCTCACAGTGTCAGTATCATTCTCACAGAATCAGAATCATTCTCACTGTGTCAGTATAATGCTCACAGTGTCAGTATCATTCTCACAGTGTCAGTATCATTCTCACAGAGTTAGTATCATTCTCACATAAGAACATAAGAACATAAGAAATAGGAGCAGGAGTAGGCCAATCGGCCCCTCGAGCCTGCTCCGCCATTCAATAAGATCATGGCTGATCTGATCCTAACCGCCAATCTACTATCTATCACAGAACCATCTCCTGCATCTAACAGAATTGCACACACGAAATAGGAGCAGAATCAGGCTACACAGTCCCTGGGCCCGCTCCACTACCCACAGGGCCATGACCGATCCGAACCTAGACTCATGTCCAAATTCCTGCCCGCTCCCCGTAACCCTTAATGCCCTTTACTTCTAGGAAACTGTCTATTTCTGTTTTAAATTTAATTAATGTTGTAGCTTCTACAGCTTTTTGTGGCAGCATATTCCATGGACCTACCACCCTCTGAGTGAAGTAGTTCCTCCTCATCTCAGTTTTGAAAGAGCAGCCCCTTATTCTAAGACTATGTCCCCTAGTTCTCGTCTCACCCGTCATCGGGAACATCCTCCCCGCATCCACCCGATCCAACCCCTTCACAATCTTATATGTTTCAATAAGATCGCCTCTCATTCTTTTGAACTCCAATGAGTAGAGTCCCAATCTACCCAACCTCTCCTCATATGACCACCCCCTCATCCCCGGGATTAACCGAGTGAACCTTTTTTGCACTGCCTCGAGAGCAAGGATGTCTTTCCTTAAGTAAGGACACCAAAACTGTATGCAGTATTCCAGGTGCGGTCTCACCAATACCTTGTACAACTGAAGCAATACCTCCCTATTTTTATATTCTATCCCCCTAGCAATGAAAGCCAACATTCCATTTGCCTTCTTAATCACTTGCTGCACCTGCATACTAACCTTTTGAGTTTCGTGCACCAGGACCCCCAGATCCCTTTGCACTTCAGTACTCTCCAGTTTCTTGCCATTAAGATAATAAATTGCTCTAGGATTTTTCCTGCCAAAGTGCATCACCTCACACTTTCCAGTATTGTATTCCATCTGCCAAATCTCTGCCCACTTACTTAGCCTGTCTATGTCCCCTTGCAGGTTTTTTATGTCCTCCTCACTCACTACTTTCCCTCCCATCTTTGTATCATCTGCAAATTTTGATATGTTACACTTGGTCCCTTCCTCCAAATCGTTAATATAGATTGTGAAGAGTTGGGGACCCAGCACTGACCCCTGTGGAACACCACTAGTTACTGATTGCCAGTCTGAGAATGAACCATTTATCCCAACTCTTTGCTTTCTGTTAGATAGCCAATCCTCTATCCATGCCAGAATATTACCCCCAATCCCGTGATTTTTTACCTTAAGCAATAATCTTTTGTGTGGCACCTTGTCAAATGCCTTTTGGAAGTCACAGTGTCAGTATCATTCTCACAGTGTCAGTATCATTCTCACAGAGTCAGTATCATTCTCACAGTGTCAGTATCATTCTCACAAAGTCAGTATAATGCTCACAGTGTCAGTATCATTCTCACAGAGTCAGTATAATGCTCACAGTGTCAGTATAATGCTCACAGAGTCAGTATCATTCTCACAGTGTCAGTATCATTCTCACAGTGTCAGTATCATTCTCACAGAGTCAGTATCATTCTCACAGTGTCAGTATCATTCTCACAGAGTCAGTATCATTCTCAGTGTCAGTATCATTCTCACAGAGTCAGTATAATGCTCACAGTGTCAGTATCATTCTCACAAAGTCAGTATAATGCTCACAGTGTCAGTATCATTCTCACAGAGTCAGTATAATGCTCACAGTGTCAGTATAATGCTCACAGAGTCAGTATCATTCTCACAGTGTCAGTATCATTCTCACAGTGTCAGTATCATTCTCACAGAGTCAGTATCATTCTCACAGTGTCAGTATCATTCTCACAGAGTCAGTATCATTCTCAGTGTCAGTATCATTCTCACAGAGTCAGTATAATGCTCACAGTGTCAGTATCATTCTCACAGAGTCAGTATAATGCTCACAGTGTCAGTATAATGCTCACAGAGTCAGTATCATTCTCACAGTGTCAGTATAATGCTCACAGAATCAGTATCATTCTCACAGAGTCAGTATAATGCTCACAGTGTCAGTATCATTCTCACAGATTCAGTATAATGCTCACAGTGTCAGTATCATTCTCACAGTGTCAGTATAATGCTCACAGAATCAGTATCATTCTCACAGAGTCAGTATAATGCTCACAGTGTCAGTATCATTCTCACAGTGTCAGTATAATGCTCACAGTGTCAGTATCATTCTCACAGAGTCAGTATCATTCTCATAGTGTCAGTATCATTCTCACAGAGTCAGTATCATTCTCACAGTGTCAGTGTGATTCTCACAGTGTCAGTATCATTCTCACAGAGTCAGTATAATGCTCACAGAGTCAGCATAATGCTCACAGTGTCAGTATTATTCTCACAGAGTCAGTATCATTCTCACAGTGTCAGTATAATGCTCACAGTGTCAGTATCATTCTCACAGTGTCAGTATCATTCTCACAGAGTCAGTATCATTCTCACAGTGTCAGTATCATTCTCACAGTCAGTATCATTCTCAGTGTCAGTATCATTCTCACAGTGTCAGTATCATTCTCACAGTGTCAGTATCATTCTCACAGAGTCAGTATAATGCTCACAGAGTCAGCATAATGCTCACAGTGTCAGTATTATTCTCACAGAGTCAGTATCATTCTCACAGTGTCAGTATAATGCTCACAGTGTCAGTATAATGCTCACAGTGTCAGTATAATGCTCACAGAGTCAGTATCATTCTCACAGTGTCAGTATAATGCTCACAGAATCAGTATCATTCTCACAGAGTCAGTATAATGCTCACAGAGTCAGTATCATTCTCACAGATTCAGTATAATGCTCACAGTGTCAGTATCATTCTCACAGTGTCAGTATAATGCTCACAGAATCAGTATCATTCTCACAGAGTCAGTATAATGCTCACAGTGTCAGTATCATTCTCACAGTGTCAGTATAATGCTCACAGAGTCAGTATCATTCTCACAGAGTCAGTATAATGCTCACAGAGTCAGTATCATTCTCACAGATTCAGTATCATTCTCACAGTGTCAGTATATTGCTCACAGAGTCAGTATAATGCTCACAGTGTCAGTATAATGCTCACAGTGTCACTGTAGAGCTCATGCTTAATGGCTTGGATGAGTATCCTTGGGGAGTGCTGGGTACAATGTGGCGGGCTTCTTTTCCATCTTGCTGTGCACTGTGCCCATACGTTCTGTGCCCAGTGTATGGTGCTCACTTTGACTCTCTTTGTGTTTCCTTACAGATTTCCCCTATCCCTTTGGTTGGGTAAATGGCTATTTGGCGATTTTGGTCGGCGCCATCGTGACTTTCATTGTTCAGAGCAGCTCAGTCTTCACATCTGCCATCGTTCCACTCATAGGTAAGAAGAAGCTCTCCTGGTGCCCCGCCCCTCATATCCAAACACACACAGATCCAAACCCACTCAGCAGTGTGGACATCATGTTTGTAGTGCGACATTGATTCCAGTCTTTGACTATGACTCCCATAGCACAAGGGGCTGTAATTCTTCAGTCACTGTGGCCAACACCGAGTGACCTCGATACTCCTCCCCAGCACAGGCCCCTCCCCCAGCACAGGCCCCGACCCAGCACAGCCCCCTCAACACAGGCCCCGCCCCCAGCATGCCCCCCCAACACAGGCTCGTCCCCCAGTACAGGCCCCACCCCAACACAGGCCCCTCCCCCTGCACAGGCCCCGCCCCAGCACAGCCCCCTCCCCAACACAGGCCCCTCCCCCAGTACAGGCCCCGCCCCAACACAGGCCTCACCCCCAGCACAGGCACCCCCCAACACAGGCCCAGCTCCCAGCATGCCCCCCCCAACACAGGCTCCTCCCCCAGTACAGGCCCCGCCCCAACACAGGCCCCTCCCCCATCACAGGCCCCGCCCCAGCACAGCCCCCTCCCCAACACAGGCCCCTCCCCCAGCACAGCCCCCCCCCAACTTGGGCCCCCGCCCCCAGCACAGGCCCCCCCAACACAGGCCCCTCCCCAACATAGGCCCCTCCCCAAACACAGGCTCCTCCCCCAGCACAGGCCCCTTCCCAGCACAGCCCCCCCCAGCACAGGCCCTGCCCCCAACCCAGGCCCCTCCCCAGCACAGGCTCCTCCCCCAGCACAGCCCCCCCCCAACACAGGCCCCGCCCCCAGCACAGCCCCCCCAACACAGGCCCCGCTCCCAGTACAGGCCCCGCCCCAGCACAGGCCCCTCCCCCAGCACATGCCCCGCCCCCAACAGAGGCCCCTCCCCAGCACAGGCAGGCCCCTCCCCAGCACAGGCCCTCCCCAACACAGGCCCCTCCCCCAACACAGGCCCCGCCCCCTGCACAGGCCCCCACCCCCAACACAGGCCCCGCCCCCAGCACAGCCCCCCCCCCCAACACAGGCCCCGCCCCCAGCACAGCCCCCCCCCAACACAGGCTCCTCCCCCAGCACAGGCCCCTCCCCAGCACAGACCCCCCCCAGCACAGGCCCTGCCCCCAACCCAGGCCCCTCCCCAGCACAGGCTCCTCCCCCAGCACAGCCCCCCCAAAACCAGGCCCCGCCCCCAGCACAGCCCCCCCAACACAGGCCCCGCTCCCAGTACAGGCCCCGCCCCAGCACAGGCCCCTCCCCAGCACAGGCCCCCCCAGCACAGGCCCTCCCCAACACAGGCCCCTCCCCCAACACAGGCCCCGCCACCAGCACAGGCCCCCACCCCCAACACAGGCCCTGCCCCCAGCACAGGCCCCCCCCAACACAGGCTCCTCCCCCAGCACAGGCCCCTCCCCAGCACAGACCCCCCCCAGCACAGGCCCTGCCCCCAACCCAGGCCCCTCCCCAGCACAGGCTCCTCCCCCAGCACAGCCCCCCCCAGCACAGGCCCTGCCCCCAACCCAGGCCCCTCCCCAGCACAGGCTCCTTCCCCAGCACAGCCCCCCCAAAACCAGGCCCCGCCCCCAGCACAGCCCCCCCAACACAGGCCCCGCTCCCAGTACAGGCCCCGCCCCAGCACAGGCCCCTCCCCAGCACAGGCCCCCCCAGCACAGGCCCTCCCCAACACAGGCCCCGCCACCAGCACAGGCCCCCACCCCCAACACAGGCCCCGCCCCCAGCACAGGCCCCCCCCAACACAGGCTCCTCCCCCAGCACAGGCCCCTCCCCAGCACAGACCCCCCCCCAGCACAGGCCCTGCCCCCAACCCAGGCCCCTCCCCAGCACAGGCTCCTCCCCCAGCACAGCCCCCCCAACACAGGCCCCGCTCCCAGTACAGGCCCCGCCCCAGCACAGGCCCCTCCCCAGCACAGGCCCCCCCAGCACAGGCCCCCACCCCCAACACAGGCCCCGCCCCAGCACAGCCCCCCCAACACAGACCCCGCCCCCAGCACAGGCCCCCCCAACACAGGCTCCTCCCCCAGCACAGGCCCCTCCCCAGCACAGACCCCCCCCCCAGCACAGGCCCTGCCCCCAACCCATGCCCCTCCCCAGCACAGGCTCCTCCCCCAGCACAGCCCCCCCCAACACAGGCCCCGCCCCCAGCACATGCCCCGCCCCCAACAGAGGCCCCTCCCCAGCACAGGCAGGCCCCTCCCCAGCACAGGCCCTCCCCAACACAGGCCCCTCCCCCAACACAGGCCCCGCCCCCAGCACAGGCCCCCATCCCCAACACAGGCCCCGCCCCCAGCAGAGCCACCCCCAACACAGGCCCCGCCCCCAGCACAGGCCCCCCCAACACAGGCTCCTCCCCCAGCACAGGCCCCTCCCCAGCACAGACCCCCCCCAGCACAGGCCCTGCCCCCAACCCAGGCCCCTCCCCAGCACAGGCTCCTCCCCCAGCACAGCCCCCCCCCAACACAGGCCCCGCCCCCAGCACAGCCCCCCCAACACAGACCCCGCTCCCAGTACAGGCCCCGCCCCAGCACAGGCCCCTCCCCAGCACAGGCCCCCCCAGCACAGGCCCTCCCCAACACAGGCCCCTCCCCCAACACAGGCCCCGCCACCAGCACAGGCCCCCACCCCCAACACAGGCCCTGCCCCCAGCACAGCCCCCCCAACACAGGCTCCTCCCCCAGCACAGGCCCTTCCCCAGCACAGACCCCCCCCCCAGCACAGGCCCTGCCCCCAACCCAGGCCCCTCCCCAGCACAGGCTCCTCCCCCAGCACAGCCCCCCCCAACACAGGCCCCGCCCCCAGCACAGCCCCCCCAACACAGGCCCCGCTCCCAGTACAGGCCCCGCCCCAGCACAGGCCCCTCCCCAGCACAGGCCCCCCCCAGTACAGGCCCCTCCCCCAGCACATGCCCCGCCCCCAACACTGGTCCCTCCCCAGCACAGGCAGGCCCCTCCCCAGCACAGGCCCTCCCCAACACAGGCCCCTCCCCCAACACAGGCCGCACCCCCAGCACAGGCCCCCACCCCTAACACAGGCCCCGCCCCCAGCACGGCCCCCCCCCGACACAGGCCCCGCCCCAGCACAGGCCCCTCCCCCAACACAGGCCCCGCCCCAGCACAGGCTCCCCCCAACACAGGCCCCGCCCCCAGCACAGGCCCCTCCCCTAGCACAGGCTCCTCCCCCAGCACAGCCCCGCCCCCCAACACAGGCCCCTCCCCCAGCACAGGCTCCTCCCCCAGCACAAGGCTCCTCCCCCAGCTCAGGGCCTTGCATCAGAGAGAGATGATGAGCCAGCTTGCAGTTGATTGCCGCTGAACCCAGGTACCGGGCACCCAGTTCGACCCACTGGCTGATTAGATTCAGTGTGGGGTGGAGCAGCAGGGCTATTCGAAAGGTGAGGCAGGTCCAGAGCCCAGAGCAGCGTGCAAAGACGATGACCACCCAATGAGCGTGAAGACCTCTGGTAACCACCACCCAATCAGCCCACACATGAAGCGGGGGCCCAGGATTAATCTCCAGGACACCACTGCGAGCAACTGGGGAGGAAGACGATAAGGGCATAAAAAATTTGATTTTCTTTAAACACTTTTGTTTATTGGTTCTAAAATTATTGGAGATGGGAAACGGACTGTTTGACTGACAGTCAAGAATCATCCAATCAGATGAAGAAGGTTCTGTTCACTTTCTAATCAGAGTGGGGGCGGGGCGCCGCGAGGCTAGGTGTGTGGAGCGACCAATGGCGGGAGAGTGGGGGCGGGGCACCGCGAGGCTATGTGTGGAGCGACCAATGGCGGGAGAGTGGGGGCGGGAGGTCATGTGATGAAACCTCCCGAGTTGACAATGTTCAGTCCCAGAAATTCCTGTGGTGTCGCTCTGCCACTATAAATGTTGCGGAGATGCCGGTGTTGGACTGGGGTGGACAAAAGTGAGAAGTCGCACAACACCAGGTTATAGTCCAACAGCTTTATTTGAAATCACAAGCTTTCACTTGACGAAGGAGCAGCACTCCGAAAGCTTGTGATTTCAAATAAAGCTGTTGGACTATAACCTGGTGTTGTGCGACTTCTCACTATAAATGTTGTGGATGGAACTTCCAGCCTTCCTGACCTGACCCGGAGCCAGCTCCTGAGGTTGGGGTGTGTAAATATCGTGGGCAGGTGGTGGTGCTGGTTACCGTGTTACTAGGACTCCTCTGCCAGGTGTGTGGGGTGGGGGAGAGGGGGGAAGGATAATTGATGTGGCATCTTGCTGCAGCAGAAGAGGGAGTCATTTCTGAAAGCCTAAGGTGGGGCGAGAAATATTTTTTAAGCTATAAATCGCTTCGATGGGGAAGAGGGCGATCTACACTAACACACACTCTGTGTTGAGTGGACTCCCACACCCAGTCACTGGGAGATCACTGCCACAGACTGTGACCTGTACCTCGCCCCCTCACACAGCACTGGGGGGTAAACGGTTGCTGCTTCTCGTGTGATTGGCTACTCAGTCTAAGGCTGATCTTATGCTCTTTTCCCTTTGACCTGTGCAGGGATCGGGGTGATCAGTCTGGAGAGGGCATATCCCCTGTGCCTGGGGTCAAACATTGGAACAACAACCACAGCAATACTGGCAGCCCTGGCCAGCCCAGCTGAGCAACTGGGGAACGCTGTGCAGGTAAAACTCACACTCACATTCACACACACACACTCACACTCACACACACACTCACACACACACTCACACATTCACACATACTCACACTCACACACAAACTCACACTCACACACACACTCACACTCACACACACACTCACATCCACACTCACACACACACTCACATCCACACTCACACTCACATCCACACTCACATCCACACTCACACTCACACACACACTCACACACACACACTCACACTCACACCCACACTCACACGCACACACTCA
>JASTWF010001703.1:0-64383 GCA_030390025.1 Squalus acanthias | reverse complement strand
TCCCACAGCGCTGTTAGGGAGGGAGTTCCAGGATTTTGTCCCAGCGACGCTGAAGGAACGGCCGATATATTTCCAAGTCGGGATGGTGTGTGACTTTGGAGGGGAGCTTGCAGGGGAGGGTGGTGTTCCCATGCGCCTGCTGTCCTTGTCCTTCTAGGCTTGATATAATGTCTTTGATATAATGTCTTCCTGACTGACCTGATTGTCTCTCTGCCGAGGTGTGATAAAAGGCAGTCAGAAAGATTAACTGTAGTCGTCTGACATTGTACTCTGCACAGGCATTGTTCTCTGTCTGTATATGCTGTGCCGATTTGTATTTCTTCACTTCACCTGACGAAGGAGCAGCGCTCCGAAAGCTTGTGATTTCAAATAAAACTGTTGGACTATAACCTGGTGTTGTGCGACTTCTCACTTTTGTCCACCCCAGTCCAACACCGGCATCTCCGCATCATGGCCTTCTGGGCGGTAGAGGTCACGGGTTTGGGAGGTGCTGCCGAAGGTCGTCACATTGCCCTGTGTAGAACTGAGGCAGACAAACCAAAAGGATCCAAGGATGGATTCCTGCTCGGTGCTGAGGTGACTGATCGCTGCTGGGCAGCAGCAGGATGATGCAATTGGTCTCCGTGGCCACAGGCTCGGGAGAGGAAAAATTCCCATCAAAAAGCAAAGAAGTTGCGCTAAACCTTTTATAAATCACTGGTTAGGCCCCAGCTGGAGTATTGTGTCAAATTCTGGGCACCACACTTTAGGAAGGATGTCAAGGCCTTGGAGAGGGTGCGGAGAAGATTTATTAGAATTACACCAGGGGTCAGGGACTTCAATTATGTGGAGAGACTGGAGAAGATGGGATTGTTCTCCTTAGAGCAGAGAAGGTTAAGAGGTGATTTCATAGAAGTGTTCAAAATTATGAAGGGTTTTGATCGAGTCGAGAGGGAGAAACTGTTTCCAGTGGCAGGAGGGTCGGTAACCAGAGGACACAGATTGAAGATAATTGACAAAAGAACTAAGGGGGGGGAGATGAGAACTGTTTTTAGGCAGCGAGTTGTTCTGATCTGGAATGCGCTGCCTGAAAAGGTGGAGGAAGCAGATTCAATAGTAACTTTCAAAAGGAAATTGGGTAAATACTTGAAAAGAAGAAATTGCAGAGCTATGGGGGGAGTGGGACCAATTAGATAGCTCTTTCACAGAGCCGGCACAGACACGATGGGCCGAATTACCACCTCCTGTGCTGTATAATTTCTATGGTTCACTATTTGTGCTGGAAAGTGAGTGTGTCTGGACGTTGGGTGAGGATTCGATTGAGCTTGGCTGTGGTGCCCCCTGTAGCCAAGTAGCCCGCCAACAAGAAAAGAAAAAGAACGAACTTGCATTTATATAGCGCCTTTCACGACCACCGGACGTCCCAAAGCGCTTTACAGCCAATGAAGTACTTTTTGAAGTGTCGTCACTCTTTTAATGTAGGAAATGCAACAGCCAATTTGCGCACAGCAAGCTCCCACAAACAGCGATGTGATTCAAAATAGTGGCCATGGGATCTTTTACATCCACCTGACTCGTGATGGGGTGCAGGTCCTTGGGTGCAGGCAGCCCTCTGGTTCCTCGTCCAAGAAGGAACTCCAGAAACTTGAGCACAAAAATCTAGGCTGACACTCCCAGTGCAGTACTGAGGGAGCGCCGCACTGTCAGAGGTGCCGTCTTTCGGATGAGACGTTAAACCGAGGCCCCGTCTGCCCTCTCAGGTGGACGTAAAAGATCCCATGGCCACTATTTCGAAGAAGAGCAGGGGATTTCTCCCCGGTGTCCTGGGGCCAATATTTATCTCTCAACCAACATCACTAAAAACAAATTATCTGGTCATTAGGTGTTTAAATTGCACCATTAACCGTTTTGTTTTTGTAACCAGGCTCTTTAGAAGAGATTTGCTAAGCTAAGGGATCATTTAAAGTCTCTTGATAAAGTCTGCAATTTTGCAACAGTCCCTTAAGCAGCACTTTCAGCCAATTGTATTTTTGCGCTGTTTCGTGGTAATCTTCAGCAGGCCTGCCAAGCTGTAGTGTGTTAAACGGGTGGAAATCGGGACAGCAATAAGTGCGGTTTTCAGTAGAATGAGCTGATCAGCTGGTTTTGGTGACTTGTGTTCTGCTGCTTCTTCTCCAGCTGTGCTGTCGACAGTCAGAGGTTGGCCTGATTAAAGTGGGAGGGTCGAGAGTTGTGATCTTTCACAAATACTGAAATGTGCTTCTTTCTCTTATTTCTCTCTCTGTCGTTCTCAGCATCAAGGCCCGTGAATTCAGCAAGATGAATAACCGCATTGTGAGGCTGGATAGCTCGTCGAGTGAGGAGAGGGAGGAGGTGGAAATGCCCGAACCTCTCCACCTCCTGTAAGACACCTTCCTATTCTGAGACACACGCATACCCACACACACACAGTGCCGTTCCGGAACAGAGAGGGGCGTCTAACCCGAGCCACACGAGACCATCATTAAACTTACAAGAAATGCTTGAGGTGGGCAGGCCTGATGTACTCACAAGTTCAGCAAACTCAGTAATGTCTAACTTGGATCTCCAAGACAAGGTTAAAATCTGGGAAATCATTGTGTCTCTTTTAAAATTGTGAAACAGAATTTTTGTCAATAGTTAATATTGAATAACAGCACTCACCTAAATATTAGGGAAAATAGAACACATTGACAGTGGTGCTAAAGTTTAGGTGAATGACGGTGTTCCCAATGAAGTGTACAGTTGTAACAATGCACAGTCCAGGAGTAGTTGAATTTGATGCAGTTTTCATTCATCTTCAGTAGATCTTTTTAAGTCTATATTTAAAGCACGCTAACAATGTCTGACGAGCTTGGCTCATATCTGATTCCGAGCCACTGGTGTGACCCTGGCGGTATAGTTTATTTCTAGGCTAACACGCCTTTCCGGGCACAGCCTTCTAGACCCTGCAGCAGCTCGACCTCCAGCTATACGAAAAATCTAGTTGGATAGTTGAGATCTCCTCGTATCACAAGCAATGACGCCATCTCCTTGAAATTCCTTTTGGTCTTTCACCCCTTGGGTTTAAATCCAACCTTCTCTCTTTTATTGGCTGCAGTGGTCCAACCAGATGTGAGTTTTGGGCAGTTCCCCCCCTCTATTTCCATGTGGGCATGAGCAACAATACGCACCACCTCTAGTTGGGCACTAAATTGCAATCTCACCGAGAGGCCACGGGGGCGGCTGGTGTGGGGAAATGGACAGTGTCTCACTGGTGCAGTAGGAGGCGCTCATCGGAGGTTGGGGCTGGGGTGTATTGTTGGAACAGAGTAGAGGGATCTTTACTTGGCATCTATCTGAGATCGTGTAATGGGGCAAGGTAGAAGGAGTTTTACTCAGCATCTAATCATGCTTTACTTGACCGAGGAATGTTTGATTCTGGCTCTGGGTGCCCAAAGTTTAAAAAAAAAACCAGCACGAACATCCCTCTTCTTCACCACCACAAAATTTGCAACTAATGTTTTTTCTGCTTCAAGCCAATAACATAATTCAGAACTGATTCTTATAAAAGGACATCACCGGACAATTCTGCAGTCAGTATAGTTCACATTTAATATTAAAATGTCCATGTAACTCATCACTTTAATTAACAGGGCCTGTAAATGGTGCACAATGAGGATAATTTATCTTCCACTTGGAACGCTGATCATAACTCAAGGCACTTTTATGTTACAGAAGTGCAGTTGACAGCAAGTCTCTCATTGTCAGCCGCACTGGTCCATATAAATTGTTCCACTCAGCCTGTCCTGACAGCACTGCAGACTCATTTTGCAGTTGAACCGATCTCCGCTGGTGACCTGCCAGCTCATTACGCCAGCGTTCTGGCGCCATGACGGTAGCACGCTGTTAACACTGGGCCGGCTCACTGTCACATTCTTACGGCCGGCCCGCCCACCACATGCCATGGCATCATGGCGCGATGTTCCTGGCCCACCCCGCGAGCCGGTTTCCCATCAGGCCTGCAGGGAGTCAAGAATGAGGCAGCAGGGGGACAGAGGGCCCGCTCCTGAGTCGGGGGCGTTGGAGCCGTTGGGTCAGTGAAAGTCACGGAACGTGTTTATGCGTCCGAGCCTGCTGCCAGGATAGCAGAGTTGGATTTTTGTGGCTCCCAAATTATCAATGAAATCAGCGGCGGGATAAAAAAAATCAATCATTGACCCGCAGCCTGAAATTTACAGGAACAACTTCCCACTGATTGACCTCAGCTGGTCATAAACAACCATGGGGGAAGAGAGCAGTGGGGAGTGGGACGAATCGGACAGCTCTGTCAAAGAGCCGGCACAGGCACGATGGCCCGAATGGCCTCTACGATTCTATTCTATTCTAAAGGAGCAATAAAACACCTTCGCTCTTGACTCAGTCACTCCTGAGTTATCAACTCCGTCAAGTTGTGTCCCACATCTCCGTCACACACCCGTTAAATTAAAAGCATAAAATCTCATTATCTGATTATTTCGAAGGGACATTTTCATGAATATAATTCACAGAAGTAAGTCTTGTACTTATACAGCACCACGTCAAAGGACCTCAGGCACTATTAATTACTTTGAAGTGCAGTCACTGTGGTTACGTAGGCAAACATGGAATCATTTTTGCACACAGCAAGATTCGGAAGTGCAGTCACTGTGGTTACATAGGCAAACATGGAATCATTTTTGCACACAGCAAGATTCGCACACTAATGAGATGACTGGCCAGATAATCTATTCTTTTTGGTTGAGGAGGAGGAGGAGGAACATCAGCTAGGACACTGGTAGAATGGCCCACTCTTTTTTTTTTTGAATAGTGCTATGGGATTGTTAACATATACCTAAACAATCAGAGTCTAATTTTAGCATTTCATTCATCGGATAACATACTCCGACAATGCAGAACTCCCTCACGACCGCACGGGAGTATCGCCCTCAATTATGTACGCAAGTCCTGGAGTGGGGTTTCTGACCCAGAGGCGAGAGTGCTACCCACTGAGCCAAATTGACACAGCGGCTTCCAGTTATGACAATGTCCCTTTACAAGTAATTATAATTGAAAGATTATGCCAGGTATTTTGTGCCACTTTTGTACGTACAGTCGGGCTTTGGTATAGCGGCGCCCTGAATCACTGATCCAAATCTAGCATTAGCTCTGACAGGTACACTCAGGCCTCCCTGTCGGACGATCGCGGAGCAGTGATAACAGGCGCGGTGGAGACAATCGCGTTGTGTATCGCGTCGGCTAAAGGATGGTGCGTGGAGGAAACAATAATTATGGAAGTGCGGAGTTGGCTGTCTCTGGTGAGAGCAGGTGCGACCGGCCTGGTGTTACTGGGCACATGTTACATCTCCACTCCAGTGGGAGACCGTTTCTATTGTTCCACTGCTAACTTCAGTGTTAAGGTAACTAAGTTTCATAATTGATTTGCAGTTTGGACAGTTGAGAAAAATAAAGTCGCACATTGCCATTGTTTGTCAAAGCCGTTATTAATCTGTTATTATGGTTCCTATTTATTGTTGTGGCTGTTTTAAATTACTATAAATTAAATTATTGAGACCCTGTTGAGAAGACTGTGTTTGTATTCATCAGTTTCAGTAAATTCTGACCTTGGAGCAGAGTTAGGGGCACTGGTGGTCGCGAGGTTAGCAGAGGTGTCTGCGCACAGTGGTTCACCGGGCACAAGAGCGCAGGAGCTCGGGCGGGGGGGGGACTCCTCCACACATTGCGCGGCAGCTCTCTGGCAGGCTGCCCTGGACACTGAGCATTTCCCAGTCGATGCCCCTGAGCCTTCTTCGGTAGCCTGGGCGCTCGAAGTTGGCATCTGAGTGTGGCTGTGGCTCAGTGGGCAGCACACTCGCCTCTGAGTCAGAAGGTTGTGGGTTCGAGTCCTACTCCAGGGACTTGAGCACAAAAATCCAGGCTGACACTCCCAGTGCAGTGCTGAGGGAGGGCTGCACTGTCGGAGGTGCCGTCTTTCGGATGAGACGTTAAACCGAGGCCCCGTCTGCTCTCTCAGGTGGACGTAAAAGATCCCACGGCCACTATTTCGAAGAAGAGCAGGGGGGAGTTCTCCCCAGTGTCCTGGCGCCAATATTTATCCCTCAACCAACATAACAAAAAACAGATTATCTGGTCATCATCACATTGCTGTTTGTGGGAGCTTGCTGTGTGCAAATTGACTGCCGCATTTCCCACATTACAACAGTGACTCCACTTCAAATAGTACTTCATTGGTTGTAAAGCGCTTTGGGACGTCCGGTGGTCGTGAAAGGCGCTATAGAAATGCAAGTCTTTTTTTTCTTTCCTCTGCAGCAGGGCTAGTATGTGACTACGCCTCAGGTGAGCCGGCACCTGTGGCATCCTCTCCATGGCAATCTGGCCCTTGAAGCCCGGGCAACCCAGTTTTATTTGCCCTTGTACTTCTCACTCGCCGGTCTCTCCTGTTTGAATTCTGTATGCCTGGAGGTTTGGAAAAGGCTGTTCTCAGCCCCTCATAAATGGTAAATCAGAACACCGGGATCTGTTAGTATCAGCAAAGATAGAGAAACAACTTGCATTTATGTAGTGCCTTTCACATCTTTAAGCTTTTTTAAAAATTAATTTATTCTCGGGATGTGAGCATCACTGACGAGGGTGGCATTTATTGCCCATTCCTAGTTGCCTTTAATTGAGCGGCGCGCTAGGCCACTTCAGAAGGCAGTTAAGAGTCAACCACATTGTCGTGGGACTGGAGTCACGCATAGGCCAGACCGGGTAAGGATGGCAGATTTCCTTCCCTAAAGGACATGAGTGAACCTGTTGGATTTTTACAACATTTTTACTGATACCAGCTTTTTATTTCCAGATTTATTTCGTTTAAACTGAATTCGAATTCTTAAACTTGAACTTGAATTCACATTCTCTGGATTATGAGTCCAAGCCTCTGGATTACTAGCCCAGTAACATAACCGCTACGCCACCGTACCGGCTTATACTGCACTGTGAGGCCCATCATTGCTCACCTGAGCAATACCAGGCTCAATACCTGAAACGTTAACTCTCTCTCTCCACGGATGCTGCCTGGCCTGCTGAGTTTTTCCAGCGTTTTCTGTTGTTATTCCAGGCTGTCAGACTTTGTCCCATGTGCATGCAGGAAAGCAGTGACTTTGTGACATAGTTACAGAGAGAGTTACATGTGTGTGCAAGCAATGAGGTCAGCGTGTCATAATATCGTCATTAAAAAATGCGCGCTGTCGCCACAGAAGCATCTTGCTTCCAGGCCCCAGGGAAGGTCGGAGGCAGTCGAGAAGGCCGAGAGGAATAAAGCGGGTCTTCCCGGCCACTGGTCTTCAAAGATCGGGTCGGTTTTTTTTTTTGACTTGATTGTGGTCATTGGCTGCGCAAAGAGCCATGTGGAACCAGTGCCTGAAGCAGCCCCTGATGAGGACAAAATTCACGGAAAAAAAAAAGTTTAAAAATAAATAACTTGGACCTCCCCCAACACCACTAACAGCAGAGGAACAGGGACACTCCAGCAGATAAATTCCATGCAGTTGGCATTTTAATCTCTCCAGTTTGCAAACGCTACCCACAAAAGGAAAAGGCTGTGGTTTCCTTGTGTGACAGAAAAAGATTGTATTCGAAGGTTTGGGGTTTTGTAGCAAAGGAGGAGAAATAGCTGATCCAGCTTCTAGCTGTCATCTGAACTCAAGGATTAGATGGTTGTCTAGAATTCATTCCACGTTATTGTTTTCTTTATTTCTTTACTCCAACTTTCCCTGCTGATTCCTGCTGGAGTATGGTCCCACCACACTCCTGTTCCGTGCCCACGTTGCCATTCTCCATGTACGAGCCTTGACAGTGAGCAGGATACAGCCACACCCAATTCTGTCCTCGTGCGTTTTCCAGCAGGGATCATCTGAACAGCAATCAGGACTGGGAACTATGGGTCGCTAACCCTCCAAGATTGCCCTGCAGTCTCCAGGAATTAAAGATTAATCTCCAGGACTCTGCCGCGAGCAAAACCCGGGGAGAAAAATCATAAGGGGGAGCCATTAAAATGTGTTTCTTTTTTAAAATATTCTTTGAACGCTTTTCTTTATTAATTCTAAAAAATAATGGACGTTGGAATAAAGGCTGTTCGATTGAGCGTCAAGAATCATCCAATCGGTGAATGAAGAGTCTGCTCGCTTTCCAATTGGCAGCAGAAAGGCGGGGCACCGCGAGGATGGACATGCCAGGCGACCAATGGTGGTAGCCAGGGGGCGGGACGATTGAAGGTGGGAGGTCACATGATGAAACCTCCAGGAATACGTCCACCATTACCTTTTGTTTGGCCCCCCCCTTTTTTTTCCTCCTAGAAGCTGGCAGCTGTCCTTCATTCTGCCAGTGCATTTCACACTTCTTTTAGCCTCAACCTGTCACATTAACACCTCCTCTTGCCTTGATCATCTCCTAATGTCTCTCAATGTCTCTTAACCTCTCCTTTTGTTCTTTCATCCCCTCCCCCTTTTCCCAGCTTTATCCTTGCTTTAAATCTATTTCATTTCCTGCTTTTTTTCCAGTTCTGACGAAAGGTCTTCGACCTGAAACGTTAACTCTGTTTCTCTCTCCACGGATGCTGCCTGGCCTGCTGAGTTTTTCCAGCGTTTTCTGTTGTTATTTCGGATTTCCAGCATCCGCAGTATTTTGCTATCGTATACGTCCACCAGAATTGGCAACCCTACTGGGAACCCTGGTCATTCTTGTTTCCCCTGAGACCAGGGGCGTCCAAGAACGACAGCTTTTGTGAGGTCAAATAACTCCCCCCCCCCACAGACCTGCGACCTTCCTGCTGGATCTCTTTGCCTCAGCACCACACAGCATGGTGCCACTACCGACTAATCCATCGAGGCAGCTACCTCTTTAGCTTTAAAAACTGTCTTGAGTAGAGACCGCAAGGAGACAAAGGCTTAGAAATTCGGCCGCGCAGTGCCCCTTCTTCAGCCGCTCACCGACCTACTAAGGTCCCAATATGGCGGGCATGAAACGCACACCCATTTCCAGCAGAAAGTGCGCCGCCTGCCACACTGGTTGGGGTGGATGAACTGGCGTCGGGAGCGCACATCATGATTATTTAAAGGGCAGAATATTTGATTTAAAATAGGGTCCTGCGCCTCCTGCAGGTTCCCATTTTCCTGTTCGGTCCACGTTGGACAGAATGGCTGTGCACGAAGCCTTGAGATATGTTGGAGCTGGGCTCCTCCACGCTCCACAACATTGTGCGCAAGCTCTCTGGCAGGCTGCCCAGTGCACCGAGAATTTCCTGATAGACGCCTGGTAGCCTGGTCCCTCGAAGTCCTGAGTCCTCTGCAGCAGGACTCTGTCACAGAATCACAGAATCCCCACAGTGCAGATAGAGGCCATTTCGGCCCATCGAGCCTGCACCGACACATATCCCACCCTATCCCCGTAACCCCACGTATTTAATCCCCCCTAACACTAAGGGTCAATTTATCATAGCCAAATCAACCTAACCCGCACATCTTTGGACTGTGGGAGGAAACCGGAGCACCCGGAGGAAACCCACGCAGACACGGGGAGAATGTGCAAACTCCACACAGACAGTCACCCGAGGCTGGATTCGAACCCGGGTCCCTGGCGCTGTGAGGCAACAGTGCTAACCACTATGCCACCGTGTTGCCCTATTGACTCGTGTTGACTCGTATGCGACCTTGCCCTCCGGCGAGCTGGCACTTGTGACGTCTTACCCCCCCCTTGCCCTAGCTCCAGATTAGAATCATCATTTAATTTGTGCAAAAATTATTGTTCAAAAGCGGGTGCGTTCGATTTTATTTTTCAGTTGTTTGAGTGCTTAACCTCCTCTACCCCACCCTGCCCGGAAGACTATTCCACATGTTCTGTGAAGAACAATTTATTGTGTCCCTTTGTCCTAACTCTTTTAATTGGACTCTTAAGGAGACACTGGGTTGCCCTGTGTCATCAGCCCTTTGTCCTTTGTCCTGAAAGACTTTTTTTTCCTAGATTGATTCCTGGGATGAGAGGGATTGTCCTATGAGGAGAGATTGAGTGGATTGGGCCTATACTTTCTGGAGTTTAGAAGAATGCGAGGTGATCTCATTGAAACATACAAAATTCTGAGAGAGCTTGAGAGGATAGAGGATAACAAAATTGAGGCTCATGGAATAGGTGGGTCAGTGGCAGCTTGGATAAGGAATTGGCTTAAGGACAGAAAACAGCGAGTTGTGGTAAATGGCTGTTTTTCAGACTGGAGGATGGTAGACAGTGGTGTTCCCCAAGGGTCAGTGCTGGGGCCACTGCTTTTTTTGATATATATAAATGACCTGGATATTGGAATACAGAGTAGAATCTCTAAATATGCTGATGACACCAAATTTGGGGGTGTGGCAAACAGTGAGGATGATACCAATCGACTGCAACAGGACATAGAAAGGCTAGCAGAATGGGCAGAAAAGTGGCAGATGGAATTTAATACAGAGAAGTGTGAGGTGATGCATTTTGGCAGAAGTAACAGGGAGAGGCAATATACACTTAATGGCACAGTTTTAAAGAGTGTGCAGGGACAGAGGGACCTGGGAGTTAATGTGCATAGGTCCCTGAAGGTGGCGGGACATATTGAGAGAGTGGTTAGCAAAGCATATGGGATTTTGGGCTTCATAAATAGAGGTATTGAGTACAAAAGTAGAGAAGTTATGCTGAACCTTTATAGAGCGCTGGTTAGGCCACAACTGGAGTATTGCGTCCAGTTCTGGTCACCACACTTTAGGAAGGATGTGAAGGCACTTGAGAGGGTGCTTAGGAGATTTACCAGAATGGTTCCGAGGATGGGGGATCTTAGCTACAAGGACAGGTTGGAGAAGCTGGATTTGTTTTCATTAGAGCAAAGGAGGTTGAGGGGTGATTTGATAGAGGTGTACAAGATTTTGACAGGTTTGGATAGGCTAGACGGGGAAAGGCTGTTCCCACTAGTTGATGGTACAAGGACTAGGGGACACAGATTTAAGGTTTTGGGCAAGAGATACAGGGGGGGATGTGAGGAAAAACTTTTTTACACAGCAAATGGTGAGGACCTGGAACTCACTGCTGACGGAAGTGGTGGAAGATGATGTTTTCAAGGGGAGACTGGATAGGCATTTGAGGGAAATAAACTTGCAGGGCTACGGGGATAGAGCGGGTGGAATGGGACTGACTGGATTGTTCTACAGAGAGCCGGCACGGACTCGATGGGACGAATGGCCTCCTTCTGTGCTGTTATGACTCTATGAGATGCTGAGAGGCTGTTTCCCCTGGCTGGAGAGTCTGGAACTAGGGGGCATAGTCTCAGAATAAGGGGTCGGCCATTTAGGACTGAGATGAGGAGAAATTTCTTCACTCAGAGGGTGGTGAATCTTTGGAATTCTCTACCCCAGAGGGCTGTGGATGCTCAGTCGATGAGCAATATTCCCTCTAATTTTTTTTTGGCGTCACGCGGCACGGTTTTTTGCATTGACAAGCCGGCTGCGCGGGATCCCTGGAGCGCTGCGCAACCGCGCAGCTTAAAGGGAACATTGTTGAGGAGTATATGAGATTGATAGATTTTTGGACACTTGGGGAATCAAGGGGGTAAGGGCAGGAAAGTGGAGTTGCGGTCGAAGATCAGCCGCGATCTGATTGAATGGCGGAACGGGCTCGAGGGACCGTACGGCCTCCTCCTGCCCCTTGTTCCTCCTGTTTTTTAAATTCGTTTATGGGATGTAGGCATCACTGGCAAGGCCAGCATTTATTACCCATCCCTAGTTGCCCTTGAGAAGGTGGTGGTGAGTCGCCTTCTTGAACCGCTGCAGTCCGTGTGTTGAAGGTGCTCCCACAGTGCTGTTAGGGCGGGAGTTCCAAGATTTTGACCCAGCGACGATGAAGGATCGGCGATATACTTCTAAGTCAGGATGGTGTGTGACTTGGAGGGGAACTTGGAGGTGGTGGTGTTCCCATGCGCCTGCTGCCCTAGGTGGAAGAGGTCGCGGGTTTGGGAGGTGCAGCCGAAGAAGCCTTGGCGAGTTGCTGCAGTGCCTCTCGTAGATGGTACACACTGCAGCCACGGTGCACCGGTGGTGGAGGGAGTGAATGTTCAAGGTGGTGGTGGTGGTTTAAGAATGTTCCTGTGCCATTGCCCTTTTAAGGCAATGTGTGTGCCATTGCCCTTTTAAATTGTGTGTGGTGTTGGCGGAAGTGCAAGGCTGTGCATTGTGGGGCTAGGCGGGTGTGTGAATACTGGGATCAGGGAGTGGAGGGAATGAAATGTAACCCAGGGTGGTTACAGTGTAGCGAGGAACATGTTACAACAGGATCGTGTTCACTGTTGAAGAGGTTACATACAGTGTAGTAAAGGAGGAGATCCAGGGACCCAACAAAAAGGGGAAAAAAACACACCATCGCAGGTTAATAACTCGCCTTTTACATTGAAAGGAACAGAGGAAACGAGAGAGAGAGAAATCAGTGTGTGCAACCAGATATACGCAAGACCAGGAAATTGCTCTGCAGAACGTCCGCTAGCCACGCAAGACTGAAGAGGGGAGAATTCTTCTCAAGCCAAAACATGAGGTAGGATTTCAGCTTTTGTCGATTTCCGGATCTGTGTGTTTCCAAGAGTTAATAACCTGTCGGGTTTTTTTTTTGAGTCGCTACATGGAACTAATCTCCTCCTGCCCTGTTAAAAAGTAAGGGCACTGGTCGATTTCTGACTTTCCAGTGTTACTAAGAGCGACTAAGGTCAACTTTCTGTAGATGTCGCGTTTGGAAATTAATTTTCGACACGAACTTTTTTTTAAATTAAAAAAAAAAATGGCCCGACTTAATCACCAATATATTTAATTAAGTTGAAAAAAAAAACCTAAGGGAAGAATGCTGTAGATCAGTGAGAGTGAAAGTTAAGCATTATCTGTTTGATTCTAATCTCTCCTTTTTTGTGGAATGCAAAGTGATTTTTATTTTATATGTTGCGTGCAGCGATGCATTTTCTAATTCTATAAGTATGCGTGTTGGCGATTGCAATATGTTCTTCATTATCATGTAAAGAAACTCCAACCTCAATTGAAAGAGCGCAGAATCATAGAAATCTGCAGAGGGAGGCCATTCAGCCCATCGTGTCTGTGCTGGCCGACAAAGAGCCATCCAGCCAAATCCCACTTTCCAGCTCATGGTCCGTAGCCCTGTGGGTTACAGCACTTCAAGTGCATATCCAAGTACTTTTTAAATGTGATGAGGGTTTCTGCCTCTCCCACCCTTTCAAGCAGTGAGTTCCAGACCCCCACCACCCTCTGGGTGAAAAAATGTTCTCCTCAACTCCCCTCTAATCCTTCTACCAATTACTTTAAATCTATGCCCCCTGGTTATTGACCTCTCTGCTGAAGGAGCACTTTAAAAAAAAATTAACACAGGTGTGCTCATTTGCCTTAAAATATTACAATATCGATTTTAACCCTGGTTATTGGCGGGTTGCCTGTTGTTAAATAGTTTCTTGCCAAGATGGGAAAAAAAAAGTTGCTTTAATCGGGTCTGTTTGTCCCCGGTCTAACGGAAGATTTGGTGAATGTGGTTTTGATGATCTCGGGTTAATTGTAACGGCTCCGTTTGATTTTTGAAGTGCATTGCAGTAAACAGTTGTACCGCGGCTAAGAGTAAAATACTCGAGCTGCGAATACCCAGTCCCCACGTCCTGCTTTCGGCGTTGAGTTAACACCAAGACTCCATGTAACCCGTTCTTTTCCCAGACTCAATACTGTGGAAACCCTCGCCTCCCTCCGTCTTCCCTTGCTACTAGAATCTACGAGCTTCTGAAGCCCAAGCTTGCCATTGCCCAGCCGCTACTTCCTGATTTTTATCTCCTCCAGCTCAACTGTTTTTTTATTACAGCCTTGGCCCTGCACCTAGGTTTCTTGATAACAAAAGACCTACATACGCAGCTTGCATGTGTTTGCATATATAAAATGCCCTTTTTCACCTGGGTTAATTGTGCAGTTCCTGTTGCTGCGTTGGAACATAGGGCACTTGTTGTAAAAGAAGGGAGCAAATAGTTGGTGTGTGATGTATTTTGGTGTCAAAAAAAGAAGCCGTTGGATTGAACATATTATGCTTGCTGTAATGTAATCAGTAACTTCTACAGAATGAGTTTAAAAAAAAAAAGTAACCCTTTTTTGAGTCAAATTTTGTGCTCATCAAGATGAAGAATGGAAGAGCTGGGGAAGGGGCAACTAGTGCCCGCGGTAAACACTTCCCAAGGCAGGTACAGCACAAGCTAGATAAAGAGTGTCAGTGCCCACCTGAGAAGGCAGACGGGGGGCCTCGGTTTAACGTCTCATTCGAAAGACGGCACCTCCGACAGTGCGGCACTCCCTCAGCACTGCACTGCGAGTGTCAGCCTAGATATTTGAGCTCAAGTCTCTGGAGTGGGGCTCGAACCCACAACCTGCAGACTCAGAGGCAAGAGTGCTACCCACTGAGTCACGGCTGTAAACCCTCAGCTTCCTCTACACTGCTCCATCAAACACTCCCAGGTTGAATATAGCGCAGGTTAGATGCAAAGAAAAGCTCTTTCTACACTGCTCCGTCAAACACCTCCCGTTAGACGAAGCGTAATACTTTTTCTGCACTACTCCATAACGCACTGCCAGGTCAGGTACAGCATGGTTAGATACAATTTTTATTTGATCATTTGTTCTGGGGAATTAGACAACACTGGCAAGGTGGTATTGATTGCCCATCTCTCGTTGCCCTCGGGAATTGAGTGAACCATGTAGTTAACATAAGAACATAACATAAGAAGTAGGAGCAGGAGTCGGCCATACGACCCCTCGGGCCTGCTCCACCATTCAATAGGATCATGGCTGATCCGAACCTAGACTCACGTCCACTTCCCTGCCCGCTCCCCATAACCCTTAATTCCCTTATCAGCTAGGAAACTGTCTATCTCCGTTTTAAATGTATTTAATGTCGCAGCTTCCACAGCTCTCTGAGGTAGCAAATTCCACAGATTTACTACCCTCTGAGTGAAGAAGTTTCTCCTCATCTCAGTTTTGAAACGGCAGCCCCTTATTCTAAGATTATGCCCCCTAGTTCTAGTCTCACCCATCAGTGGAAACATCCTCCCCGCCTCCACCCGATCAAGCCCTCTCACAATCTTATATGTTTCGATAAGATCGCCTCTCATTCTTCTGAATTCCAATGAGTAGAGGCCCAACCTACTCAACCTTTCCTCATAAGTCAACCCCCTCATCTCCGAAAGTTAGTGTGGGACAGGAGCCAGACTGGGTAAGGATGGCAGATTTCCTTTCCCGAGCGAACCAGTTGGGAATTTTACGACAATCGGGCAGCTTTTGTGGTCATTTTTTTTTTTGGTGCTAGCCCACGCATAATCCAGATTTATTGAATTCGGTTTCACAACTTGCCAGGGTGGGGTTTGAAATCTTCATCTCTGGGTTGCTCGTCCAGTACCATCGTGATTAACTCTCTCTTTGAGGGGCAACAACACCTCACAACCATAACTTGCATTTATCCAGCGCCTTTCGCACAGCAAAACATCCCAAGGTGCTTCACAGGAGCGTTATCCGACAAAAATTGGCACTGAGCCACAGGAGATATTTGGACAGGCTGATCACCAGGGATAAGTTTTAACAAGCATCTTAAAGGAGGAGAGAGAGGCGGAGAGGTTTAGGTTGGGAATTCCAGAGCTCGGGGCCTAAGATGGCTGAAGGCACGGCCGCCAATGGTTGAGCGATGAAGCGTTTTCCCCCCCCACTGCACCAGAATGACGTCCTGTGCTCGCTCTGTGTGATTGCCAAATTAAGGATGGTGTGGTGCTGTAGGCCCACAGTGACTAGCATTTGTATTAAGAAGGGCAGAGGGTGGGGAAATGCTCTTGTACGAATTTGGAGAAGTATATCACTGGAGACAGCATCTTAACAGCTGATGTGTGCAGTGGATGGTAAAGTTAGAGGAAGCTGTACAAATATCAGTCTTGACTGACTGTTTTGTTTCATAACTTTTGCTATATTTATGAGGAAATAGCTATATGTCTAAATATCTAAATGTTGAAATAACATAAGAGATAGGAGCAGGAGTCGGCCATTCGGCCCCTCGAGCCTGCTCCGCCATTCAATAAGATCATGGCTGATCATCGACCTCAACTCCACTTTCCTGCCCGATCCCCATATCCCTCGATTCCCCTAGAGTCCAAAAATCTATCGATCTCGGCCTTGAATATACTCAACGACTTGGCATCCAGAAATATATATCCCCCTGAGGTGTAAAGCAACTAGCTAGCATTGTAAAGGAAATTTATTGCGGCTTTCACAACCTCAGGACGCCCCAAAGAACTTTACTGCCAATGAAGTACATTTGAAGTGTGGTCACTGTTGTAATGTAGGAAACGGAGCAGCCAATTTGCACACAGCAAGCTCCCACAAACAGCAATGAGATAATGACCAGATCATCTGTCTTTTTTAGTGATGTTGATTGAGGGATAAATATTGGCCCCAGGACATTAACGACACTCTATAAATGTAAGTTGGTTCCAGAAGTCCTTCAATTGGCTTCAAAATTCTCCCCTCGTGTCCTGAAGATGCTGACTCCTACCGAGCTGTGGGAGCTTGCTGTGCGCCAATTGGCTGCTGCGTTTCCTACATTACAACACTGACTACGTTTCAAAAGTACTTTATTGGCTGTAAAGTTCGTTGTGAAAGCCGCAATAAATTCCATTTACAATGCTGGCAAGTTGCTTTCAACTTCAGGGGGGATCTATTTCTGGATACTGAGTCGTTGAGTATATTCAAGGCTGAGACTGATAGATTTTTTTTATGAGCCAAGACGGCAAAGTATCTGCCGGCTACTCGACTGTAGGAATGCCGTGCACCTGAATCCAATCCTGTTTTTGCTCGACGTCAGCTAGCGGAGCCTATCTGGCAGGGGTCACCCACTTGGATCGTAATCGCGAGCAGGAACCCAGGCAGACAATCCTTCCTCTTGGCTCGGGAACACTGAGGCCTCTGGTTAACGCCTCCCACCCCCTCCTCTGGCTGGGACCCGCACAGACCTGGGCTTGAACCTTGGAGGACTTGCCTGGTCTCTCCCACTATTTAAGAAAGGAGGGAGAGAGAAAACGGGGAACTGCAGACCAATTAACCTGATATCAGTAGTAGGGAAAATGCTAGAATCTATTATTAAGGACGTGGTAACAGGGCACTTGGAAAATAATGAAAGGATTGGGCAGTCAACATGGATTTATGAATCTGTTGGAGTTTTTTGAGGTTGTAACTAGCAGAATAGATAAGGGGGAACCAGTGGATGTGGTGTATTTGGAGTTTCAGAAGGCATTCGATAAGGTGCCACACAAGAGGTTATTAAACAAAATTAGGGCTCATGGGATTGGGGGTAATATACTAGCATGGATTGAGGATTGGTTAACGGATAGAAAACAGAGAGTAGGAATAAACGGGTCATTTTTGTGATGGCAGACTGTAACTAGTGGGGTACCGCAAGGATCAATGCTTGGGTCTCAGCTATTCACAATCTATATCAATGATTTGGATAAGGGGACGAAATGTAATATATCCAAGTTTGCTGATGATACAAAGCTGGGTGGGAATGTAAGTTGTGAGGAGGATGCAAGGAGGTTTCAAGGGGATATAGACAAGCTAAGTGAGTGGGCAAGAACATGGCAAATGGAATATAATGTGGAGAAATGTGAAGTTAACCACTTTGGTAGGAAAAATAGAAAAGCAAAGTATTTTTTAAATGGTGAGAAATTGGGAAATGTTGGTGTTCAGAGGGACCTGGGTGTCCTTGTACACAAATCACTGAAAGTTAACATGCAGGTACAGCAAGCAATTAGGAAAGCAAATGGTATGTTGGCCTTTATTACAAGAGGATTTGAGTATAAGAGTAAAGACGTCTTACTGCAATTATATAGGGCCCTGGTGAGACCACACCTGGAGTATTGTGTACAGTTTTGGTCTCCTTACCTAAGGAAGGATATACTTACCATAGAGGGAGTGCAGCGAAGGTTCACCAGACTGGTTCCTGGGATGGGGGATTGTCCCAGGAGGAGAGATTGAGTGGGCTCGGGTAACTTTAACCTTGCAGTTAGGGATAAAATGCACCCACGATTAGAGCCAGGGGAATTCAAACAGCAGAGGATGGGGCTCCACTAAACTTCTCCCCGGCTAACCTTCACCAGAATATCAGTGCTAATTTGATCTTGTGAGAGACAACATTATTCATGTCCGAGGCCGGGACCCAGGAGCGAGGACGAGCCCAGCAGTGAGGTCAAGGTCCAGGAGTGGCGCGGCGTGGACAAGCAGCGGGGTCGGGGCCCAGGGAAAGTGTGGCACGGGCCAACAGCAAGGTCGGGAGGACCACAATGCATCCTACGAAACCCAGGCAGTAGACTAGGCCTCTATTCGCTAGAGTTTAGAAGAATGAGGGGTGGTCTCATTGGAACATACAAAATTCTTACAGGGTTTGACAGGGTAGATGCAGGGAGGATGTTTCCCCTGGCTGGAGAGTCTAGAACCAGGGGGTCACAGTCTCAGAATAAGGGGGTCGGCCATTTAGGACTGAGATGAGGAGAAATGTCTTCACTCAGAGGGTGGTGAATCTTTGGAATTCTCTACCCCAGAGGGCTGTGGAGGCTCAGTCGTTGCGTATATTCAAGACAGAGATCGATAGATTTTTGGATATTAAGGGAATCAAGGGATATGGGGATAGTGCAGGAAAGTGGAGATGAGGTAGAAGATCAGCCATGATCTTATTGAATGGCGGAGCAGGCTCGAGGGGCCAAATGACCTACTCCTGCTCTTATTTCTTATGTCCATCTCTGGTTTCTCCAAATTAAAAAAATATATATATAAAGTAACTGGTTTGCAAAGAGACCGACAGCAGTCAATTGCAACAAGTGAAGATAAAAGTGCAACATAATCGATACAGAATACATCAACTCGAGTGATGTGCTGTGCGTAATGTTTTGTGGTCATTGAGTGTAATTTAAGAAATATTAGCAACAGGGCAAGGCCATTAGACCCAAACAAGTCTGTCGCTTTTTGATGGATCAACCCTCGCCTACCCGCCAAATCCCATCGTGGGACGCATCTAAATTGTTTCTTGAAACCATTTAACGCGTCTGTCCTCCCCGATAAATTATTCCATGGATTATTGGATGGAAAAGGTTCCTTCTGATTTCCCCTTCTTGCTGCTAACTCTCCCTGATATTTGAACCCATCACTTTTGTCACCTTCCAGAGTGCCTTGTGTGTATAACTTCGCTGTGCACTGTGCTGTGTTGTTTTACAGCAGTCCATCCGTACGTCGTGTTGAGTCCTAACTCGAGTCTCAATGAGCTGCTTAGCCACTTCGGCGGTTTCCTGTTGCCCTTTTTTTGAGGTTTTTAATCTTTGGACCGCCTTCTCCCACTTGCCCTTTACGATGGGGGTGGGTGTGGGGACCACCCGCACCTATCGGACGCAAGGACCCCCTCGCTGGCCGTCGACCCGGTCTCCCCTCACTGGGCTGAACCCAACCCTCCAGACTCGGAGGTAGACGGATGTCGACCCAATATTTAGAGACCATATTCTGATCTCCAGAATCTGCGACTGTCTGGAGTGGGGTTTGAACCCTTCACCTTCTGGCTTGGAGGCGGAAATGCTGCCACTAAGCCAAAGGCTCGCTCCTGTGGTGCAGCGTTGCAATTAATGTATATCTCAATTATTCAAACGGGATGTTTCCCCCAGACTGCTACATGACCTAATTGTAGCTTTGGTTCATGAAAGGGATTCTCATCGAACCCTAGTAGATGGGGGTAAAAGCCTCCCTGAACATTGGCTGGCAGGGGTCTCGGCAAAATGAGTTTGGGATATTCTCGGCCTAAGTTTTCTTCACCTGGAGCATGGCAAGAATGCAGAACGCGTGGCCACAAGGAGTGGTTGAGGTGAATAGCACAGATGCATTTAAGGGGAAGCTAGATAAACACGTGAGGGAGAAAGGAACAGAAGGATATGTTGATGCGGTGAGATGAAGAGGAGTGGGAGGAGGTTCGTGTGGAGCATAAACACCGGCACGGAACAGTTGGGCCGGATGGCCTGTTTCTGTGTAAATTCTATGTAATGTAACTGTTGGGGGCAGTGACATCACAGAACTGCATGATCCATAGTCAGTCGGGGGAACGGCTGATGCAGGGAATCCTTACCTAAGAAAGGATATACTTGCCACAGAGGGAGTGCAGCAAAGGTTCACCAGACTGATTCCTGGGATGGCAGGACTGTCCTATGAGGAGAGATTGGGTCGACTAGGCCTGTATTCACTAGAGTTTAGAAGAATGAGAGGGGATCTCATTGAAACGTATAAAATTCTGACAGGGCTAGACAGACTGGATGCAGGGAGGATGTTTCCCCTGGCTGGAGGGTGTAGAACGAGGGGTCACAGTCTCAGGATACGGGGTAGGACATTTAGGGACTGAGATGAGGAGAAATTTCTTCACTCAGAGGGTGGTGAACCTGTGGAATTCTCTACCACAGAAGGCTGTGGAGGCCAAGTCGCTGACTATATTTAAGAAGGAGATAGATAGATTTCTAGACACAAAAAGGCGTCAAGGGGTATGGGGAGAGAGCGGGAATATGGTATTGAGATAGAGGATCAGCCATGATCATATTGAATGGCGGAGCAGGCTCGAAGGGCCGAATGGCCGACTCCTGCTCCTATGTTTCTATGGTGCAGTTTTGTCCAATTCATTAGCCACATGTGACGAATTGGAATCCGGATGTGGCTAACTGCATTTCCGATTAGTAAATAAAAAGAACAGCAACTGGCATATAAGGTAGAATGAGTAATAGACATCATCATCGGGCCTGTGACCTCAATATTCATATTCGCAAGCTGTATCTACTTTAACCTTTTAGAGTGTGAGTGTGTTATTTGATTGGTGTGAGTGCTTTTACTTCCTTGGTTACTGATTGGTGGTGGTAGTTTGTTAGGTAAACGCATTTCATGTATGCATATTTACTTGTGTTGTGAGAGTTTGTGTAAGGCGTTTTCAACTAAAACATTGTCGCCGTGGCCAGTGATTTCTACCAGACAGCACTGCCCGAGCACAGTAAGCGCTGCTCTTCTGAGGTTAAGGGTGAAGGCACATTGTTGGAGCAGAGTAGAGGGAGCTGAGCAGAGTAGAGGGAGCTTAGCTCCGTGCCGAACAGCCTTGTACCTAACCTGAGAGTGTTTGGTACACCCGAGGCTGATGTGGTGACTGTGTCCGCGCCTCTCCTCTCTCCCCACATTGGCATTCCCGACTGTCACAATCATAGAATGGTTACAGCACAGAAGGAGGTCATTGGGCCCGTCGAGCCCGTGCCAGCTCTCTGCAAGAGCACTTCAGCTAGTCCCACCCCCCCCCCCCCCCCCCCCCCCCGCCCGCTCTTTCCCCTGTGAATTTTTCCCCTCAGGTACTTATCCAATTCCCTTTTTGTAAGGCACGATTGAGTCTGCCTCCACCGCCCTCACAGGCAGTGCAAACCCTCCATTTATTCTGCAACGACAGGAAGACGAGTAAATGAAGGGATGAGTGCTTGTGCTCTGTGGCGCGCTCCGACTCGGATCTTCCCAATGCGATCGTGTAACTTCCGGAGCGGTGACCTGGGGCCAATATTTATTCAATCAAGATCACTAAAACAGATTCTCTGGTCATTATATCACGTTGCTGTTTGTGGGAGCTTGCTGTGCGCAAATTGGCTGCCGCGTTTCCTACATTACAACAGTGACTCCAGTTCAAAAGTACCTCATTGGCTGTAAAGCGCTTTGGGACGTCCTGAGGTGGTGAAAGGCGCTACACAAAGGCAAATCTTGCTTTAAAAATGACCAGCGAAAGGTACACCGTGATGTTCGTATCAGGATGGAGTGCCCGGCGAGGCATGTACTGAATATTCAAACTTGCATTTGTAAAGCATGTCGCTATCTCCAGTGACAGTGCAGTGACAGTGTCTTGAAATGTGGCGGCTGTCGTGTGTCAATGACAACCTGCAGCGTTGAGATGAACAGCCGGTTAATCTGTTTTGGTCGAGGGTGGAATGTTGGCCAGGGCGCCAGGAGACCGCGTGCGCGCGCTCTTTTATTCGAATAACATAGATGCATTTAAGGGGAAGCGAGATAAGCACGTGAGGGAGAAAGGAATCGAAGGATAGGGTGAGATGGTCAGGGGGACGTTCAGCTGAGCCACTAGAATAGGCAGAGGCCAGTTTAGCATCTCCTCTGAAGGACTCCCTTCAGTGCTGCACTCCAGTGCCGGCCTAGGCTACGTGCTTAAACTATTACACTGGGTCCTGAACCCACAGCTATCTGGCCAAGACCGTGAGAGAACTATCAACTGATTAGCCAAGTGCACTGAATAAATCTCCACATTAAGTCCAGGCATCTCTCACTTGAGTTCATGACCAGCTACAAAACCGCGAGGGTGGGGGGGGAAGTATAAATGGGGTGCAATGTTTTGGCAGTATTGAACGCGGTTAATTCGTGTTATTATGATCCGCGTCATCGGTGCTGGGATAATCGTAGTTTGGCTTTTCATTTGTTCACGGGTTGGGGATGTCGCCGACAAGGCCAGCGTTTATTCATCATAGAATCATAGAAATTTACGGGACAGAAGGAGGCCATTCGGCCCATCTTGTCCGTGCCGGCCGACGACAGGGAGCCTTTCACGACCTCAGGACGTCCCAAAGCAGCACTTTTTTGAAGTGTAGTCGCTGCTGTAATGTAGGAAACGCGGCCGCCAATTTGCGCACAGCAAGCTCCCACAAACAGCAATGTGATAATGACCGGATAATCTGTTTTAGTGATGTTGATTGAGGGATAAATATTGGCCCCAGGACACCCTAATCCCACTTTCCAGCTCTTGGTCTGTAGCCCTGTGGGTTACGACATTTCCAAGTACTTTTTAAATGTGATGAGGGTCTCTGCCTCTACCACCCTTTCAGTCAGCGAGTTCCAGACCCCCCACCACCCTCTGGGTGAAAAAATATCTCCTCAAATCCCCTCTAAACCTCCGACCAATTATTTTAAATCTATGCCCCCTGGTTATTGACCTCTCTGCTAAGGGAAATGGGTCCTTCCTGTCCACTCTATCTCGGCCCCTTGTAATTTTATACACCTCAATTAAGTCTCCACTCAGCCTCCTCTGTTCCAAAGAAATTTATTGCCCATCCCTAATTGCCCTCGAAGATGGTGGTGAGCCGCCGCCTTGAATACAACCGAGTGTCTTGCTCGGCCATTTCAGAGGGCAGTTAAGAATCAACCACATTGCTGTGGGTCTGGAGTCACAGATAGGACGGGCAGATTCCCTCCCCTAAAGGACCTTAGTGAACGAGATGGGGTTTTACGACAATCACGGTAGTTATGTGGTCACCATTACTGACACTAGCTTTTTATTCCAGATTTATTTAATGAACGCTGAATTTAAATTCCCCAGCTGCCGTGGTGGGATTACTAGTCCGGTAACATAACCACTATGCTGCCATACCGACTAACCTGGTGAATGCACTGTCCAATACATAACCGAGAAGTCGCACAACACCAGGTTATAGTCCAACAGTTTTATTTGAAATCACAAGCTTTCGGCGCGCTGCTCCTTCGTCAGGTGAAGTGAAGGAATACAAATCAGCAAAGCATATATAGACAGAGGACAATGTGTAGCGTACAATGTCAGACGACTACAGTAAATCCTTCTGACTGCCCTCCATCACACAGTCAGAAAGATTTACTGTAGTCGTCTGACATTGTACGCTACACATTGTTCTCTGTCGATATATGCTTTGCTGATTTGTATTCCTTCACTTCACCTGACGAAGGAGCAGCCGCTCCGAAAGCTCGTGATTTCAAATAAAACTGTTGGACTATAACCTGGTGTTGTGCGACTTCTCATTTTTGTCCACCCCAGTCCAACACCGGCATCTCCGCATCAGTACATAACCGAGCAAGACAGACCACGAGAGTCCAAGTTCAGTCGCCACTCTGAGTCACTGATTTCAATTCAGGGCCGTGGTAACGGGCTATATTGCTGTCCTCGGCACCTTTTTGAGCTAGGAAGCTTTTAAGAAAATAAAAACTATAAATTGGGAATCCTGATTGTTACACAGTGTCTTCTGCTGGAAGGTACGAACGCCGGCTGAAGACCAGATCGAGCTGGGCTGGGCTGATAATGCCCCTTGGTAGCTGAGCAGCCTGCCGCCACTCATTTCGACTTGTTCGCGAAGGATGGCCATTTGGGTGCAGATTCAGAAAGACAGCCGGTTCTTGTGGAACTGTACTCGTGTCTTTCCGACGAGGTGGGGCGGGGGGGGTGGGGGGGGGGAAGAAATTTGGAGACTACAACTGTAGGATGTGAAAATAGCAGTGCAAATGTTTGGGTTGCTGTCTCAAAATGCCGCAGTGCCTAGCATTCGACTTGAGAGTTTTGCTGCATGACTTCTCACAGCCTGAGCCCATTGGGTCTCCATTAGCGCAAGGACATTCCATTTCTAAGAGGGAAGATTTTTTAAAGAAGAGGTATTGACAATTATTAAGCCGTTTTTGCCCATAGCTTCTCCGCACAAAGGATAGTGGAAATTTGGAACGCACTCTTTACCCAAAAAGCTGTTGAGGCTGGAGGTCAAATGAAAATTTCAAAACTGTGAGGTTGATTGATTTTTTGTTGGGGAAGGGTTTTGAGGGTTATGGAACTAAGCCTAAACACCGAAATGAGGAAGAATTTCTTCACCCAGAGAGTGGTGAACCTGTGGAATTCTCTACCACAGAAGGTAGTTGAGGCGAAGTCATTAAATATATTCAAGGATGAGTTAGATATATTTCTTAAAGCTAAAGGTATCAAGGGATATGGGGAGAAGGCAGGTACAGGGTACTGAGTTTGGATGATCAGCCATGATCTCACCGAATGGCGGAGCAGGCTCAAGGGGCCGAATGGCCTACTCCTGCTCCTATCTTCTATGTTTCTATAAAAAGCCGGGTAAATGGAGTGCAGCTACAGATCAGCCATGATCCAATTGAATGGCAGAACAGGTTCAAGGAGCTGAATTGCCGCCTCCTGCTCCTGTGCAACTGAATCCTTGTTCTCGAATCCCTCCCTGGCCTCCCTCCCTCCCTATCTGTGACCTCCTCCAGCCCTACAACCCTCCGAGATCTCTGTGCTCCTCCAATTCTGGCCTCATCGCTCCACCATTGGCGGCCGTGCCTTCAGCTGCCTGGGCCCCAAGCTCTGGCATTCCCTCCCTAAACCTCTCCGTCTCTGCTCCTTTTAAGACGCTTCTTAAAACCGACCTCTTTGACCAAGGTTTTGGCTATCTGTCCTAATTACGTGGCTCGGTGTGAGATTTTGTTTGATAATCGCTCCTGTGAAGCGCTTTGGGAAGTTTTACTACGTTAAAGGCGCTGTATGAATACAAGTTGTTGTATTTGAATCCGGCAGTAACTGCTTCGAAGTAGAAGCCAGTGGCTCAGTGGGTAGCACTCTCGCCTCTGAGCCAGAAGGTCGTGGGTTCAAGTCCCACTCCAGGGGCTTGAGCACAAAAATCTAGGCTGACACTCCCAGGGAGTGCTGCACTGTCGGAGGTGCCGACTTTCGGATGAGATGTTGAACCGAGGCCCCATCTGCCCTCTCGGGTGTAAAAGATCCCACGGCCACTATTTCGAAGAAGAGCAGGGGGAGTTCTCCCCGGTGTCCTGGGGCCAATATTTATCCCTCAATCAACATAACAAAAAACAGATGATCTGGTCGTTTTCACATTGCTGTTTGTGGGAGCTTGCTGTGCGCAAATTGGCTGCCACGTTTCCCACATTACAACAGTGACTGCACTTCAAAAAGTACTTCATTGTCTGTAAAGCGCTTTGAGATGTCCGGTGGTCGTGAAAGGCGCTGTAGAAATGCAAGTCTTTTTTTTAGAAAATCGTCCAGCAGTGACTAAGAATACCTGTTGGTCAGATCTCTGCATTCAGATGAGGCTCGATTTGGAAGGCTCCATGTTAGAAACTTGTTCCGCCTGTGTTAGAAAGTGAGATACGAGAAAGCACAGCAGCTTCACTTGCTCTCGCAAGCCCTGGTGTCACTCACTCAAACCAAGAAGCCATTTTGTTAGAAAACATTGCATTGATATTCTTTTATCCGGTCTCTCGGCGCATGGCATAGCTGCTTTTAATTTTCAGTCCTCGGTGAATGCAGTAGCACCTTTTGAGCACCGCAAGATCCCACGGACAGCAGTGCGATGAATGACCAGTTGACCCTGAGTGTTTTGGTGGTGGTGGTGTCTGAGGGACAAATGTTGGCCTGTACACCGGCGGAGCTCCCCGTTATTCCGGCAGGCCACGGAGGGGAGGGGGGGGCGGTCCCAGCTGAACAGGCAGGTGGGGCCTCAGCCAGAGGATGCACCGTTCGACGTTGCCAAGGTTAGAAAAAAGTCTTCCTTCCACAGTGCAATGCTCTGCTGCCAGCCATTGTTGAAGCCGGGTCCATAAAGTCTTTTCGAAAGGCAATGAGACGGTTGCTTGGGAACGAGGAAATATTGAAGGGTATGAGGAGCGAGCAGGAATGTGGGATTAGACTTGCTGGCTCTTGTGGAGAAAAACACTAGTGCGGACTTGATGGGCCGAATGGCCTCTTTCTGTGCTGTTGCATACGGTGTCTTTATAAACTGAAAGTATCACTGGGCCATGCTGTTGCGTTCTGTTCTGCTCTTGTTCAGCGCAAAGTACAGGCGCAGAATCTAGTGCAGGATGCAAAACAAATCATTAATTGCTTTTTCATCTACAGAGATTACATGTACTTGGTGTAGATTGCCTGATAGCTGACCGCACAAGCCCAGGTCATGAGGCATAGAATCTCATTACACTTTTCATGCGGGTACGTTTAGGGGAGAGAAAAAACTTTTGACACCATCGCACGACCTGATTCAGCTATCCCACGACCTGATTCAGTTATCCCACGATCTAAACTTCTGTCATGCAATGAACGTGGGTGCCCTGCTGGCTTTCCACACATTAGAACCAAGAATGCAAGTTTTTGCAGCCCAGGTGGACAACCACCTGACCAGAGCAAAGGGACAAATTTGAAAAATGGTGGGGGGGTAGTGGATGGATGGGAGAGGATGGGGAAGAAACAGTGAGTTTTACTAATAGATAGAAAGGAAGACTTGCATTTCTATAGCGCCTTTCATGACCTCAGGCCTTCCCAAAGCGCTTTAAAGCCAATGAAGTACTTTTGAAGTGTTGTCACTGTTGTAATGTAGGAAACGCGGCAGCCAATTTGCGCACAGCAAGCTCCCACAAACTGCAATGAGACAATGGCCAGATCATGTTTTTCGGTGTTGGTTGAGGGATAAATATTGGCCCCAGGCTCCTCTTTGAAATAGTGGCCATGGGATCTTTTTACATTCGCCTGAGAGGGCAGAGAGGACCCTCGGTTTAACGTCTCATCCAAAGAGCGTACCTCCGACAGTGCAGCTCTCCCTCAGCACTGCACTGGGAGTGTCGGCCTAGATTCTGTGCTGAGGTCCCTGGAGTGGGACTCGAACCCACGACCTTCTGACTCGGAGGCGAGAGAGAGAGTGCTGCCCACTGAGCCACGGCTGACTCTAGTTAAAACAGAAGCTTGCTTGACTGCCTTAACCATTTGGGGAGGAATTTTCCTGGGTTTTTCCTGACCGTCACTTGGAGAGGGGTCTAGCCTCCCCCCCCCCCCCCCCCCAGCCCAGGGTAAGCATTGCCAGTGGCTGGAGAGGTCGGGGGGCAATGTTGGACTGTCCAGCGGACGGGTTGACCATTGATGGGGCCCAACTGTCTGTGTTTTTGTACGTTCTAGGGTCTAAGCCCTTGTTGAGTCTTGGACTGTGGGGAATTGGGGATTGATTTTTGTAAGGGAGCAGCCTTGATGGCTTCAGGTGGAAGGGGGGGGGCACGGGAAGCTGGAACGGTTTTGCGAAGAAGTTCTGGCCTTGGTTTAACAAGATTGTACACGTGTGGTCGTTGTTACCCAAGGACAAGCGCAGAACTGTGGAACATTGCTCAACCCTGAATAAGCAATTTTTAAAAAAAAATAGTTCTTTTTAGTCATCGTGTGTTATTTCTCTAACCTGTGTTCTTGGAAGTGCGGCACTCCCTCAGCACTGCACTGGGAGCGTCAGCCTGGATTCTGTGCTGAAGTCCCTGGAGTGGGGACTTGAACCCACGACCTTCCGACTCCGATGCGAGAGAGTGTGCCGCCCACTGAGCCCCGGCTGACACCGAAGGTGTAAGGGAGAGGAAAGGGATTTCATGTGTAGCGACCGCTGCCCTTTTTCCTGAGTGATGTCACTGGAAGCTCACTGGGCTATGGAGAGACCTTCACTGCCTGCTTCTGGCAACTATCTCGGAGCGGTATTCATTGTCCATGCTTGAGTCAGCTGATCTCGGCCTGGTGTGGGTTGACGCATTACAATTGGCCTTTGGGGTGTGGGGGGTGGGGGGGCGATGTGCTCCTGGACTAGGGAATGTGGGGGAATCCGCTAAGGTCCCCAGTCCGAATCGTTATCCAAAGACCCCCCAAATAGAAAGTGTGTGTGTGCGGATGTCTAGATCCAGCTTGGCTGTGCTTTCCTTTTTTCCACTGCTGTACCCGCACCCCCCCCCCCCCCCCCCCTCCCCCCCCAAAAGAAAACCAGACACTCTCTGATCAGGGGCACACACGGAGAATGGCCACTTGAGCAAGGTAATGGGGAGCAGCCAAGACCCGTGTTAGTGTCCCTCCTAGAGCAGAGGAATGGCAATGGTTGGAGCAGTAATAGCTGTTGAATATCCACATTTTTCCAGCCATTTAGATGCCGGTGCCCCGGTCCATGCCGCCGTGGGCGCCCCGGCCAGGGTCCGTGCCGCTGCCCGCACCCCGTGCAAGAGTTGGCACCTTGAGGAGAGGAGATGGGGGGGGAGAAAACTTGTTAACGCCTCGTGCTTTTTAGTTTAACTATGAGTCGGTGTGAAGTGCAACGTGATTTTTTTTGCGGTTGGCGGATTGACTGGCCTTCAGTGTCATAAGAACATTAGGAGTAGGAGTAGGCCCTTCGAGCCTGCTCCGCCATTCAATAAGATCATGGCTGATCTTCTACCTCATCTCCACTTTCCTGCACTATCCTTTGATTCCCTTAATATTCCAAAAAGCTACCGATCTCTGTCTTGAATATACTCAATGACTGAGCCTCCACAGCCCTCTGGGGTAGAGAATTCCAAAGATTCACCACCTCTGAGTGAAGAAATTTCTCCTCATCTCAGTCCTGAATGGCCGACCCCTTATTCTGAGACTGTGGCCCCTGGTTCTAGACTTCCCCAGCCAAGGGAAACATTCTCCCAGCATCCACCCTATCAAGCCCTGTAATAATTTTGTATGCTTCAATGAGATCCCGTGAAAGACCATGAAAGCTCCACAAGGGCCCCGGGTGGGGTTGCCAACTCTGGTTGGATGTATTCCTGGAGGAACTCCAGCCCAAACAACTATTTCCACCGCGCCCCCCCCTAATTTTTTTTCAACTAATGGAAGTATTCAGAGAGAATTTTTTTTAAAAAACCACAAATCTTTTTTAATGCCCCTGTTGTTTTGCTCGTAGGAGATTAATCATTCATTCCTGGAGACTCCAGGACATTCCTGGAGGGTTGGTAACCCCCTAACTCCTGGGCCTCTGCGAAACTTTGCGCAGGCTGCAGTTTTATTTGGATCCTTTTCTGAAATGGAAAGTGTTTCTGCAGTCGGACCACCGGCAAATCAGTATGTGTAAACGGGAGGCTGTGATGTGAGGCCGATCCCAGGGCCTGATTAGGAATGTCTGGGGGGGGGGGACACATTACCATATAGAGTCATCTGTAGTCTAGCACTCCCGAGTCAAATGTAGAGGCGCGCGCGCGCACACACACACACACAAACAGTTAGTCATCGCACTGAGGTTAGTCAGTTCCTCTTAATGTCGTGCAGTTGGTTTGTGAGCTGGCGTCCTTATCAGATGGGCCAGCTCCGCTATCAGCCGACTGGAGAGGTCTGTCTGTCGTTTCTCAAATACTCACAGTTTGACTTGGTAGTTTTCATTTTTGCTCCTCGCACAGTATGAATACTTTCCAATTTTTTTTTTTTTTAAGCAGTTTGTTTCAACACTCAGTGCAATGAGCATATCGTTTCTCTAAATCGTAGACTTCATTCAAGTCACAAGGATTCGTAACAGAAAGAGAGGACTTGCATTTCTACAGCGCCTCGCGACGTCACAAAGCGCTTTACAGCCAAGAAATACTTTTTGAAGTGTAGCCGCTGTTGTAATGTAGGAAAGGCGGCGGACAAATGGCGCACAGCAAGCTCCCACAAAAACAGCAATGTGATAATGACCCAGATCATCTGCTTTTAGGTGCTGTTTGAGGGATAAATGTTGGCCCAACACACCGGGGAGAACTCCCCTGCTCTTCTTCGATATAGTGATCGTGAGATCTTTTAGGACTACCCAAGGGGGGCAGACCGGGGGGGGGGGGTGTCTCGGTTTAACGTCTGATCCGAAAGACGGCAGTGCAGCGCTCCCTCAGTGTCGGCCTTGATTGTGTGCTCCAGTCTCTGGAGCGGGCCTTGAACCCACAACCTTCTGACTCCGAGGCGAGAGTGCCACCCGCGGCTGATGCCAGCTGAATGCAAAAATATCGGCTGCCCTCCAAGCCAGCAGCACCCAGCACCTGGCACAGGAACGGTAGCTTAGTGGTTGTGTTACTGTGCTAGTAATCCAGAGGCCTGGACTAATGATCCGGAGACGTGAGTTAAAATCCCACCACAGCAGCTGGGGAATTTAAATTCAGTTCATTAAATAAATCTGGAATAATAAAGCTAGTATCAGTAATGGTGACCATGAAACTACCGGATTGTCGTAAAAAGCCATCTGGTTCACTAATGTCCTTTAGGGAAGGAAATCTGCCGCCCTTACCCGGTCTGGCCGATATGTGACTCCAGACCCACAGCAATGTGGTTGACTCTTAACTACCCTCTGAAATGGCCTAGCGAGCCACTCCGTTGTAAAAAAAAAACGCTACGAAAAACAGTAAGAATAAAACCGGACGGACCACCCGGCATCAGCCTCGGCACTGGCTACGGACACGACAAAATCATGGAACTCCCTCCCTAACAGCACTGTGGGAGCACCTTCACCACACGGACTGCAGCGGTTCAAGAAGGTGGCTCAGCACCACCTTCTGTTCAGTGCCATTCACAACTCCTCAGATAATTAAGCAGTCCGTGCCCGCATGCAACAAGACCCGGACGATGTTCAGACTTGGGCTGATAAGTGGCAGGTAACATTCGCGCCACACAAGTACCAGGCAATGACTATCTCCAACAAGCGAGAGTCTAAACACCGCTCCTTGACATTCAACGGTATTACCATTGCCGAATCCCCCACCATCAACATCCTGGGGGTCACCATTGACCAGAAACTTAACTGGACCAGCCACACACATACTGTGGCAACAAGAGCAGGTCAGAGGCTGGGTATTCTGCGGCGACTGTCTCACCTCCTGACTCCCCAAAGCCTTTCCACCATCTACAAGGCACAAGTCAGGAGTGTGATGGAATACCCTCCACTTGCCTGGATGAGTGCAGCTCCAACAACACTCAAGAAGCTCGACACCATCCAGGACAAAGCAGCCCGCTTGATTGGCACCCCATCCACCACCTTAAACACTCACTCCCTCCACCACCGACGCACCGTGGCTGCAGTGTGCACCATCTACAAGATGCACTGCAGCAACTCGCCAAGGCTTCTTTGGCAGCACCTCCCAAACCTGCGACCTCTACCACCTAGAAGGACAAGGGCAGCAGGCGCATGGGAACACCACCACCTCCAAGTTCCCCTCCAAGTCACACACCATCCTGACTTGGAAATATATCGCCGATCCTTCACCGTCGCTGGGTCAAAATCCTGGAACTCCCTCCCTAACAGCACTGTGGGAGCACCTTCACCACACGGACTGCAGCGGTTCAAGGCGGCGGCTCACCACCACCTTCTCAAGGGGCAATTAGGGGATGGGCAATAAATGCTGGCCTTGCCAGCGAGGCCCACATCCCATAAACGAATAAAAAAATAAACTAGATGGGCAATAAACGCTGGAATTGCCAGCGACGCCCATATCCCAGGAACGAATGGGGGGGGGGGGGGGGAAAGATATGCGGAGAATGGCATTCATAGGGCAAGGGTCTTTGCCTGACCGCTGGTTTCCAGCATTCAAGATTAAAAACAGCTGAAGTGTCACTGCTGTTTGTGATGCAATAATTCTTGAAGATATTGTTTATGTTTTAGGAAGGAAAGAATGCATGAGGAATGCAGAGACTCTAATTTATCTGCTTTACAGGAATGTTGACTTTCATAGTCATAATGGCACAGAAGGAGGCCATTCGGCCCGTCGAGTCCGTGCCAGCTCTCTAGAGCAATCCAGTCAGTCCTATTCCCCCTCCCCAGCTCTATCCCCGTAGCCCTGCAAGTTTATTTCCCTCAAGTGCCTATCCAGTCTCCCCTTAAAAACATTGAGTGTGTCCGCTTCCACCACTTCCGTCGGCAGCGAGTTCCAGGTCCTCACCACTCGCTGCGTAAAAAAAGTTTTTCCTCACATCCCCCCTGTATTTCTTGCCCAAAACCTTAAATCTGTGTCCCCTAGTCCTTGTACCATTAACTAGTGGGAACAGCCTTTCCCTGTCTAGCCTATTCAAACCCGTCATGATCTTGTACACCTCTATCAAATCACCCCTCAACCTCCTTTGCTCTAATGAAAACAAATCCAGCTTCTCCAACCTGTCCTTGTAGCTAAGATCCCCCATCCCCGGAACCATTCTGGTAAATCTCCGCTGCACCCTCTCAAGGGCCTTCACATCCTTCCTAAAGTGTGGTGACCAGAACTGGACGCAATACTCCAGTTGTGGCCTAACCAGTGCTTTATAAATATTCAGCATAACTTCTCTACTTTTGTACTCAATACCTCCTATATATGAAGCCCAAGATCCCATATGCTTTGCTAACCACTCTCCCAATATGTCACGCCACCTTTAGGGACCGTGGCCAAATGTTAGCCCTGCCCCCTCTCTAAATTGTGATTCTAAATTAATGCAAAGGAACTATTTACCTAGCACCCTATCCCGTTTCTCAGATAGCTCAATGCTTCACATACGCATCAGTTACTTTTCCAGTGGAGCATTCGCTTGCTATGTGGGCAGGCACCGCAGCCATCTGGTGCACAGCAGGATCCCACGGGCATCTGTGAGGCACATGGGCCTGTTGCTGTTCTTTTTGGGTGGTGGTGGTGGTCGAGAGAAGAATGCTGGCCAGGAGGGGTGGCGGGGAGGGGGGTGGGGTGGGAAATGTTGGTCACGCAAGCTTCGTCCTGTCGCAGCCTGGCTTCATTTGAAGGCTTCGATTGGGCTGCTGCCTCCTTTTGCCCGATGATTGACGTGACGGCTCTCGCTCCGTTGCTGCCGTCGGTCAGGTGCCTTTAGCTCGAAAGATCTTTCGTGCGTTCCTGAGAAGGAAGGGTGTCCACGCTGAAGAATGGCGCGCGATCCCATTTCTGTCATCCACCGTTGGCACTAAGCAATCCCAAGCCAGATGTGGCACAGTTCAGTCCAGATGAAAGCTCTCTCTCTCTTGTCCCAACAATCTTAGTTACAGGCTCAGAAGTGCCCTCCGCTCACTGCACCAATGTACCACTTCCCACACCAGCCGTTCTGGGGCTATGAGTGAGGTACCAAATCACAGGCAGTTTGTAGGAACTGGGCTGACTCCATCAAATCTCTTTTCACTCTTGCAGCCAATAAACAAGGGACTCTTCAGTCTGGGCATCAACTGAAATTTGAGTGCCAGAGATGGAAGATTGGTGTCCAACTCATCACACTGTCCTTGTCGGCATGTTTTTGAAACCAAATATCGTGGTGTCAGCCCTGGCTCAGTGTGGGTTCAAGTCCTCAAGACTTGCGCACATAATCTAGGCCGACACTCTCCCAGCGCAGTGCTGAGGGAGCGCCGCACTGTCGGAGGTGCCGTCTTTCGGATGAGACGTTAAACCGAGGCCCCGTCTGCTCTCTCAGGTGGATGTAAAAGATCCCGCGGCCACTATTTCGAAGAAGAGCAGGGGGGAGTTCTCCCCGCTGTCCTGGGGCCAATATTTATCCCTCAATCAACATCACTAAAAAAAACAGATGATCTGGTCATTATCACATTGCTGTTTATGGGAGCTTGCTGTGCGCAAATTGGCTGCCACGTTTCCTACATTACAACAGTGACCTACACTTCAAAAAAGTACTTCATTGACTGTAAAGCGCTTTGGAACATCCTTGAGGTAGTGAAAGGTGCGATTTTAAATGCAAGTCTCTTTTTGTCTTGGTTTTTAATAAGAAAACTTCTGCATTTAGTTAATCCGTAAGGTTTTTTTGAATGTTCGGTGACTCCTCCCAAAAGCTGATAAAAACGTGAACACTCGAGGCTCTTTAGTACCACGCCCTCGACGTCAGATACTCCATTTAGTGCTATTTCCGTGTTGTTGGACCTTGACTCCTTGCATTTTATCCTGTGTTCGTTTTACCGCGTCATGGGTTTTACAGGCTGGTTCCCGAGGTGTGCTGACCCAGCAAGGGTGGAGTGAACTTGGTAATTGTTTCCAGATACCACGCACATTTAGACGAGGATGTATTTTGGATGCCGGCTCATCTTGTGGTGTTGCCTCTCAGTCAGTCACGCCTGCATCCAATTTGTGCGGTAGAGACTCCCTCAGCCAGAGTAGTGGGACGGGCAACGACCGTAGTACGCACGCAGTGTGTTTTTAAAAAAAAGTAAAGACTGTTGCGGTTCCTTGGTTGCAACAACAGCTTGCAATCTATACGGCACCTTTTAAATGTAGAAAAATGTCCCGCGGCCACAGCTTCGTAGAGGCGCGATGGATGCAAAGCCAAAGAAAGGAAGATTAGGAAGGGCGACCAAACAACTTGGCTTTAAGGAGAGTTACGGGAACGGAGGGTTCAGGGGACGTGTGGTAGCAAAGCTGGAGGAGGTTACAGAGATGGGGGTGGGGGGTGACGTTGGAGGAACCAGAAACCAACGTAGCTTAGCAAGGAGATTGGGGGTGATGGGCAAACGTGTCTTGGTGTGGGATAGGATACAGGCAGCAAAAGTTTTGGGTGAGCTGGAGGCTGGCCTGGAGAACGTTGGTGCAATGGAGTCTGATGGCGACCAAAAGCGTGAATGAGGGTTAGAAAGACTCGCATTTTATAGAGCGACTTTCACAACCTCAGGACGTCCCAAAGCGCTCATACCAAGGAAGTAATTTTGGAAGTGTAGTCACTGGATGCAAGGGAAACGCGGCTGCCAATTTGCGCAGAGCAAGATCCCACAAACCTCGATGAGATCCATCGCACCAGACAATGGCAGTCAAGATGGTGGATCCACAGGGGGCAGATGTGATTTTCTGTCTTTCGCTCTTGTCTGTCTTGTTGGCTGCCACAGCGCCTCGGGCTAGTTCGTGGGCCACCCAGGCGTCTCCGACTTCCCTCTCGTCCCCTTTCTGCAGTATTGGCGGGTGGGGGGGGGGGGGGCGCTCTGCAACCTCGGACTGGAAGCTGAGTGGAGCTCGGACTTGCGTTTTGCTTCTGCTCCGTGCTGTCGAAGGTTCGAGAGTTAAAACTGCAAAATCTTGTTGCCTCCCCCGCCCACGCCCGAGTAAGTTGGATTGTGTCTTTCAGCAGCCTTTAGGCATTTTATGCCAGCGATTTCACGATGTTGGACGGCTATTATTGCAGCAGGCGTGGGTGGTGCAATGTCCATTTTCGTGCTTCACCTGTGGTGTGAATGTTGCTGTTCCTTATCGAGTCTGGTTCCTTTTTATTCTTGACCACTTCCTGGGTTGTTTGTTCTACTCGTTGAAGTGAAATGTACAGTTATAAGGCACTTCTTTCTTTTGACAACTGCAGCCTCCTTCAGCGACGACCGGGAAGCACATTTTCGGTCTGGAGTTTGGTTTGAGAGAAAGAGAGAGAGATTTGCATTTCTACAGCGCCTTTCACGACCACCGGACGTCTCAAAGGGCTTTACAGCCAATGAAGTACTTTTGAAGTGTAGTCACTGCTGTAATGTAGGAAACGCAGCAGGCAAATTGCGCACAGCAAGATCCCACAGAGCAACGTAATAATGGCCATATAATCTGTGTTTGTTATGTTGGTTGAGGGATAAATATTGGCCCCAGGACACCGGGGATAACTCCCCCTGCTCCTCTTCGAAATAGTGGCCGTGGGATCTTTTACATCACAGAGAGAGAACGTCACCCGGGGGCTGTTATCTAGAGATTGAGGCAGCAGTAGTGTCTATCGGTGCGGTCCAGCCCTGCCCAACATGGGCTGTGTCTGAAGAAAGCGTTTTTGAGCTGTGTAACAGTGGGTTTACAGGTCTGTCACCAGTATTCGGTGGGCATTCTGTCTCACTCAGGCAACTAGCACTTAGGTTGGCTGGAAAATGGTGAGAAACGGATTGGAGTTTATGGATCCCACCCCCTCCCCCTCCTCCGACTTCAATGCATCACTGGACAACTTGCTGAGCAGCCAGTTAGTCACCAGGAGGGATGTTTTACAATATCTAATGCACGTCGGTGATGTATTTTAATTGCTTGACCGATCAATACAACATCCAATTTCTGTCCATTATCTGCCTGACCAAAGGCCGAGACGGTTTTGACTCCACCTTTTTTTGTTTTGGGAAGAGAACAAATGTTGTCTCGATATTTACGGCTTGATGGGGAGTGTCCGACAGGAGATCTGAGAGGTCTCGAATTTGATGACTGAGCAATTTTGATAAAGTAACTGGAGGGAAATGGTGGGTTTTTTTGGTGAGCAGGGATCGGTAACTCGAGGGCATACATTTTAGATCGGCATCAAAAGAGCACTGGGAGAATTTTTTTTTAAGATAATTGTTCACACATGGAAAGCTCTGCTCGAAACTGGTGACTGCAAAATCCATAACATCTTTTTAATAAAAAAGAGAGTGGAGGAACATTTGAATAAGAAAAGTTTCAAAGGATATGGGGGAAAGTGCAGGGAAATGGAACTGATTGAATCGACAAACATAGAAACATAGAAGATAGGAGCAGGAGTAGGCCATTCGGCCCCTCGAGCCTGTTCCGCCATTCAATGCGATCTTGGCTGATCATCCAAATTCAGTACCCTGTCCCTGTTTTCTCCCCATAGCCCTTGATCCCTTTAGCTTTAAGAAATATATCTAACTCCTTCTTGAATATATTTAATGAATTGGCCTCAACTGCCTTGTGTGGTAGAGAATTCCACAGGTTCACCACTCTCTGGGTGAAGAAATTCCTCCTCATCTCAGTCCTAAATGGCTTACCCCTCATCCTTAGACTGTGACCCCTGGTTCTGGACTCCCCGGCCATCGGGAACATCCTTCCTGCATCTAGTCTGTCTGGTCCTGTTAGAATTTTATAAGTTTCAATGAGATCCCCTCTCATTCTTCTAAACTCCAGCAAGACTTGCATTTATAGCCAGCAATGAGGGAATGACCAGATAATCTGTTTTAGTTATGTTGGTTGAGGGATAAATATTGGCCCCAGGACACCGGGGATGATTCCCCTGCTCTTCTTCGAAATAGTGGCCGTGGGATCATTTACATCCACCTCGGAGGGCAGATGGGACCTCTGTTTAACGGCACCCCCGACAGTGCAGCACTCCCTCAGTGCTGCACTGGGAGTGTCTTGTCTGCCTGGATTATGGGCTCAAGTCTCTGGAGTGGGACTCGAGCCCACAACCTTCTGACTCCGGTCAGAGGGGCCAGAACAGGCCGAATGGCCGCCTCCAGTGCTGTAACATTCTACAATTCTGTATTCTTTGACTATTAGCGGGGGGGAACATCACAGCTGAAAACCGACCTTCCTCGCCCGACGCCCACCCACTCGCACCTCCGAGTTGTTGGCTAGCGATCGGGGGGGGGGCAAAAAGAAAACCCCGCCTGAGGCCAGTTCTAGTTCCCTGTACTGCAGACCCAGCACGAGGTCAGTAAGGGCCATGCCTGACCGTGCGGGCCTCGGCTGCTATCTGAACAGGCCTGCTGAGCTATCGGTGGAGCCCAGATCTGTACATTTGACTTCCAAATCTCCTCTGCTACCTGCAGTACTCAGACTGCCCTCGCACTTCCTCTTTGGACCAGGCCAACATCCTCCTCGTGGGGGTGCGGGAGGGGAGGGGCGGTACCGTGGAGCCAAACTGCATCACCTGACTCGTACTGGGTCACTGGGCAATAGGCTGTGTTGCAAATTCAGTCGAGCTATACAAAGGCCCCTGTTGCATAGAAATCTTGCGATCCTTTTTAGAATTTTTTTTTCTCCCATCACTTCCCTTCGTTGTCCGTGATGAACGGGAAGGAGCGGAGCAGTGTTTGTTTTGGCTTGAGACTCAGGCCATTGTAGATGTGCTTTCAGTAATTGCATCTTTCTTTCCCGTCCTCTTCCCAGATTGTTTATAGGTTCCTTCCCCCCCCCCCCCCCCCCCCCCCCCCAAATTTGCTTGCGTCCCTGCCCCCCCCCCCCCCCCAACTCTTAGTAAAGGTGGGGTCCTTTTTATTTTTTCCCAAAACAACAACAACTTGTATTTATATAGCGCCTTTAACGTAGTAAAACGTCCCAAGGTGCTGCACAGGAGTATTATAAGACAAAAAAAATTTGACACCGAGCCACATAAGGAGAAATTAGGGCAGGTGACCAAAAGCTTGGTCAAAGAGGTCGGTTTTAAGGAGCGTCTTAAAGGAGGAGAGAGAGGTAGCGAGGCGGAGAGGTTTAGGGAGGGAATTCCAGAGCTTGGGGCTCAGGCAACAGAAGGCACGGCCGCCAAAGGTTGAGCGATTATAATCAGGGATCCTCAAGAGGCCAGAATTAGAGGAGCGCAGATATCTCGGGGGGGCTTGTGGGGCTGGAGGAGGTTACAGAGATAGGGAGGGGGCGAGGCCGTGGAGGGATTTGAAAACCAAGGATGAGAATTTTGAAATCGAGGCGCTGCTTAACCAGGAGATTCATGTGAGTGTCTACAGCCTATTTAACCAGGGGGGGCATCGCGGCCATATCCAACCTGCACACATGGGTACTTTCCAGCAGGGGCGACTGGTGGCCTGATTGCACCCTCCCTGTGTCCAAACCTGGGGCTCTGTCGAGACCGAGTGTAGTGATGTTGCCACTTTTTAATCTTCGAACGCAGCAATGGGGATGAAAGACTCTGCGTATTCTCTTCCATCGCTGAGCTCGGGGGGTTATAGTGTGCTGCAGGGGCAGTGCAGGGCAGAGAGATCTTTACTGGGCATCTGCTAAGTGGCCCTCCTGGCCCGGGTGCGAACACTGAATCCTGAGCCGGGATAAAACAACCTATGGGAATCACTTCACCTCGTGTACTGATATCCCTCGCCCCAGTGAGCGCAAACCGCACGCGACCTCCTCCTGCCATCGAGCTCTTGCTGCCAAAGGACTCCCTCGCCTTTTTTAAATGACCCGTGCGTCTCCTGATTTGTGTCACAATAACGGCCAGTTGTTGTGATCTGGAACGCGCTGCTTGAAAGGGTGGTGGAAGCAGATTCAATAATAACTTTCAAAAAGGGGAATCTGGTAAATATTTAAAAGGGGGGGGGGGTGAAATTTTGGAGGGCAAGAGCCGGTGAGTGGACAGCTCGTTCAAAGAGCCGGCACAGGCTCGATGGGCCGAATGGCCTCCTGCGCTGTAGCATTCGATAACCTCCTGCAAGACGGCTTGTGTTTTCAGTGAAATGGGATGGGCTGTCTGCAATCTTTGCATTTTTAACCGTGCGGGGGGGGGGGGGGGGGGGTGGGGAAACAACACCTAACGATTCTGTCCTTGCAAACCTGGACTGGGGCCAAAGGGAGTGACGTACTGGTGATAACGGGTAAGTCGCAGAGGGCGAGAGCAGAATGACTTCACTGCATCAGACAAGAAGTGTATGGGGTCAATTGTGATTTCCCCCCCCGCCGTAGTGTGTTGGTACCGATGGGCTAAGCATGCCCAGTGGCAACACATACAGACCCTCCCACTGGAACAGATGGTTTATGGAGGAGTCACAAGATCGATGCAACAACTTTGTATTTATACATCACCCTTAAAGTAATAAGGAAATGTCAAAAGGCACCACACACAGGTGTAAGTAACAAATGGACACCGAACCAGAGGAAATATTAGAGGGGGGGGGGGGGGGGAGGGGGAGGGGAGGGGAGGGGAGGGGGGAGGGGAGGGGGAGACCAAAAGCTTGGTCAAAAAGATGGGTCTTGAGGAGGGTCTTAAAAGAGAAAGAAACAATGACTTGCATTTCTACAGCGCCTTTCACGACCACCGGACGTCTCAAAGCGCTTTACAGCCAATGAAGTACTTTTTTTGAAGTGCAGTCACTGTTGTAATGTGGGAAATGCGGCAGCCAATTTGCGCACAGCAAGCTCCCGCAAACAGCAATGTGGTAATGACCAGGTCATCTTTTTTGTTAATGTTGGTTGAGGGATAAATATTGGCCCCAGGACACCGGGGAGAACTTCCCCCGCCTCCGCCCACCCCCCCCCCCCCTGCTCTTCTTCGAAATAGTGGCCGTGGGATCTTTTACATCCACCTGAGGGGGCAGACGGGGGCCTCGGTTTAACGTCTCATCCGAAAGACGGCACCTCAAGAGGAGGTGCTCAAGTCCCTCGAGGAGAGACTGGTGGAGAGCTTCGGAGGGGGGATCCTGGAGCTTGGGATCTCGGTACCTGAACTCTCAACTTCCAACGATAAGGAGTAGGTGGGGTGGGGTGGACGGGGGGAAGGATGCACGAGGTCAGAGTCAGAGGAATGGGGGAGATCTGGGGAGGGTTGTAATGCTGGAGGAGGGTGGAGGTGGAGAGGGGAAGGGCAAGACCATGATTGAAGCATAAGGATGAGAATTTTGAGTCGGTGCGATGGGTAAACGGGAGTTAATACGAGATGAGCATGTGGCAGGTCAGTTAGCTCATCCTCTCATTCAGACAGTGCGTACAGCTCTTTCCCCCTCCCCCCCCCCCCCCCCCCCCCAGTCACCGCACTGCTGCTCAAACCATTCCCCGGTTTTTCCTCTCCGCTACTTGACGCGGAAGTCCATTCCACGGGTTGCTCACTCCGTGAAGAACAACTTCCTGAATTTGCCTTTTTTTTTGCTGGTTTGAGCCGGTGCCACGATTTGAGCTGTATGAGGCCCGAGTCTCTGGGTTTCCAGCACAGCACCGGGGACTGCATGTTTCTGGGAAGTGGTCAAGTAGGGGGGGGAGCGAAATGCTGGAGGAAGTAGCTGCACGGTGTGTGGTTACAGGACTGTGACTGAGGAGAGAGAGAGAGAGAGAGAGAGAGAGAGAGAGAGAGTGTGTGTGTGTGCTGGCTTTGTGTCCAGTGAAGCTCGAGGATACAGGAGACGGCTATCCTCGATAGCCGTTCCGGTTTTCTCTCCCGAAGGCGCGAGCTTTTCCTGGGGTACAGTTCCACAGGCGCAGGCAGCCCTTGGCTTCACCAGCCAAGTGGCCATTCCTCGCTCGTGAGCCTCGACCCAGGAGGGCCAGCCAGCTATTCGGTCACAGAGTGCATCACGGCCGACCCAATCCTCTGCACTTACTCACTTTCAGGCAGGTGACTGTGAGACAGCAAACCATGAGCAGAACCCTGGCTGATCTCCTTGTTCCTTCCGCCCCCCCCCACCGGCCAGGGTGCTGAGGCCAATCGTAGCGCCCCTACTGCTGTGATTGGCTACCTCTGATTGGGGGATTGAACCTGGGGCTGTTGTGTTTTAAGTGGCTGTGTGCTTGTGCTGACTGAGTTGCTGGGGTGTGGGGGAGTCGAGCAAAACCACAGTCTTGCTCCAAAGTTCCTCGTGATACACGGTTAATCTTTTTGACTGCGTACTGTTGCTCCTACTGTAACGGGAACTTAGTTCCACATTTCCTTATTTCTGTGAAGCACGGTCGCATGCTTACAGCCCGTCTCAGTTCTTCAGCTGTTTCGGTCTCCTCCCTGCCACCCCCATCAGTTGCCCAATAGAGTTTACTTTACAAAGTGTTTGAGTGTTCCCCGATTGGTTGGGATGGGCATTGGCCCTTTTACTTTTTTTTAATTCACTTATGGGATGTGGGCGTCGCTGGCAAGGCCGGTATTTATTGCCCATCCCTAATTGCCCTTGAGGAGGTGGTGGTGAGCCGCCGCCTTGAACCGCTGCAGTCCGTGTGGTGAAGGTGCTCCCACAGCGCTGTTAGGGAGGGAGTTCCAGGATTTTGACCCAGCGATGATGAAGGAACGGCCGATATATTTCCAAGTCAGGATGGTGTGTGACTCGGAGGGGAACTTGGAGGTGGTGGTATTCCCATGCGCCTGCTGCCCTTGTCCTTCTAGGCGGTAGAAGTCGCGGGTTTGGGAGGTGCTGCCGAAGAAGCCTTGGCGAGTTGCTGCAGTGCATCTTGTAGATGGTACACACTGCAGCCACGGTGCGCCGGTGGTGGAGGGAGTGAATGTTTAAGATGGTGGATGGGGTGCCAATCAAGCGGGGCTGCTTTGTCCTGGATGGTGTCGAACTTCTTGAGTGTTGTGCGCCTGTAGTGGAGGCAGATTCACAGACGGGCTTCTCGGTCGAGCGAGAGTGCGATTGACACTGACTGAACCCTCGATATTACACATCAGGAAGGAACAGGTTCCCCATGAAACCAATAGGAGAAATTGAGGTTTCCTAAGAGGCAGTGCGGAGTTTCCAAGCAGCTTCAGCTGCTGGGCAACTTTCAGCAAAGCTCATGCTGCAGATGCATTGCATCGACTAAAGCACAAGACTTCATGGATGGCGGCCCCCAAACATGGTGTCATTCTCCTCACCTCAACAATTTGCATTTATATAGCGCCTTCTACATGGCAAAACGTCCCAAGGCGCTTCACAGGAGTGTTACCAGACAGAAATTGACACTGAGCCAAAGGAGGAGATATTAGGGCAGGTGACTAAGAACTTGGTCAAAGAGGAAGGGTTTAAGGAGCGTCTTAAAGGAGGGAAGAGAGGTAGAGAGGCGGAGGGGTTTTGGGAGGGAATTTCAGAGCTTAGGGCCCAGGCAACAGAAGGCACGGCCGCCAATGGTGGAGCGATTATAATCAGGGATCCTCAAGAAGCCAGAATTAGAGGCGCAGAGATCTCAGGAGGGTTGTGGGGCTGGAGGAGGTTAGAGAGATAGGGAGGGATTGAGGACCACGGAGGGATTTAAAAACCAAGGATGAGAATATTAAAACCGAGGCTTAAAAATAGGCCATAACTAGTTGGATGACCCTTTGAGTGAGGGTAGCCGCAACGTGTGGACGCCCACGCAGCAAGTCAGCAGCTACAGTGGTGGGGATAAAAGGAACAGAAAAAGCTTTCAGGCAGTGAAGCTCAGCTATGATCCACCCGACAGCTTACCCAACACCTCAAAGAGAGACTTGGGGTCTCTCTCTCTCTCTCTCTCTGTCTCTCTCTCTCTCAATACATCACATAAAAAACCGGAGACTGATTTTGAACACACCCTGCTAATCGACACTAGCCCGCTGCCTTGCAGACGTTTCTTCTTCACGTCCCTCAAGTTGTGGTGCAGGTTATAGTGTTATACTCATGGTTCCCAACCGTCAAGTGTTAGTTTTTGGGGGTGGGAAGATTGAGGTCTTCCTATGTTGCTAATGCTTCCAGAACTAATCTGAACAACAACATCCTGGGGGTCACCATTGACCAGAAACTTAACTGGACCAGCCACATAAATACTGTGGCAACAAGAGCAGGTCAGAGGCTGGGTATTCTGCGGCGAGTGTCTCACCTCCTGACTCCCCAAAGCCTTTCCACCATCTACAAGGCACAAGTCAGGAGTGTGATGGAATACTCTCCACTTGCCTGGATGAGTGCAGCTCCAACAACACTCAAGAAGCTCGACACCATCCAGGACAAAGCCGCCCGCTTGATTGGCACCCCATCCACCACCTTAAACATTCACTCCCTCCACCACCGGCGCAACGTGGCTGCAGTGTGTACCATCTACAAGATGCACTGCAGCAACTCGCCAAGGCTTCTTCGGCAAGCACCTCCCAAACCCGTGACCTCTGCCACCTAGAAGGACAAGGGCAGCAGGCGCAGGGGAACACCACCACCTCCAAGTTCTCCTTCAAGTCACACACCATCCTGACTTGGAAATATATTGGCTGTTCCTTCATCGTCGCTGGGTCAAAATCCTGGAACTCCCTCCCTAACAGCACTGTGGGAGCACCTTCACCACACGGACTGCAGCGGTTCAAGGCGGCTCACCACCACCTTCTCGAGGGCGATTAGGGATGGGCAATAAATGCCGGCCTTGGCTGCAACGCCCACATCCTGTGAATAAAAAAAAAAGCCTCGGGGACACACCTAATCCCAACTGACTACTACCTTGCGGAGTGATAGGACATGGGTCTGAGCTTGTGATTTCCCCTCCGCAATGTGTGAAATTCTGGCCTCTTGTGCATCCCCGATTCCTTTGCCCCATCATTGGTGTCCATGCCTTAAGCTCTAGATTTCCCCCTCCAAACATCTCTGCTTCTCCACCTCTCTCTCCTCCTTAAAACTCTTTGACCAAGCTTTCCATCCAAATCACCTTATAAAATCAGAAAATGCGGGAAACTCTCGGCAGGTCGGGCAGCGTCTGTGAAGCGAGAAACATGATTAATAACATTTCAGCTCAACGAGCTCCTGGGAACCGGGGCTTTCTAGAACTGCGCTGAATCATCACCGCCTGCTGCATTGCTGAATGTGCAAAGCCGGGCTCAGAACAGTGTTGCTGTTTGTCACTTCCCATACCCCATTACATTGGTCCCCTTTGAAAACACCCAGAGCCCAGGAGGACAGACAGAGAGAGAGAGAGAGACGAGGAGGAGGAAAAGGGTGTTGCAGCAAAGCTGCTGAATACGGATGCTCAGCCCTGAGCCTCTCCCCCGCCCCCCCCCCCCCCCACCGGCCAAGCAAACAGTCGATGGAAGAGAGAAAACCGGTCGACTGGCAGCTGCCGATGACCTCCTTATGTGACTCAATGTCAATTTTTGTTTGATAATACTCGTGTGAAGCGCTTGGGATATTTTACCATGTTAAAGGTGCTACATAAATGCAAGTTTTACACAGGATATACGACACAGAAACAAACCATTCGGCCCAACCAGTCCATGCCGGCGTTTATGCTCCACTCGAGCCTCCTCCCGTCTTTCCTCATCTCGCCCCATCAGCATAACCCTCTATTCCCTTCTCCCTCATATGCTTGTCTAGCCTCCCCTTAAATGCATCGATACTATTCGCTTCAACCACTCCCTGTGGTAGCGAGTTCCACATTCTTACCACTCTCTGGGTAAAGAAGTTTCTTCTGAATTCCCTATTGGATTTCTTGGTGACTATCTTATATTGATGGCCTCTAGTTTTGCTCTTCCCCACAAGTGGAAACATTCTCTCTGTATCCACTCTATCCAAACCTCTCATAATTTTAAAGACCTCTATTAGGTCGCCCCCTCAGCCTTTTTTCAAGAGAAACGAGACCCAGCCTGTTCATCCTTTCCTGATATGTCTACCCTCGCATTTCTGGTACCCTCCTTGTAAATCCTCTCTGCACCCTCGGCAGTGCCTCTCTATCCTTTTTATAATATTCTTGAGCTCCTGAGTTCAGTCACACCGCTGTGGGCAGTTGCCAAATGGAGGCCAGGCAGTTTCCAACAGAGAGCAAATGGGAGCAATTTCTCTTTTTATAGGGACCCTTCCAGTTGCTGTGCGGAAGCTGGGATAACGCTCAATCAGCATCACTTTTTAAAAAAACGAAAACCCAGATGATCTGGTCAAAAACTCATTGCTGTTTGTGGGAGCTTGCTGTGTGCAAATTGGCTGCCGCGTTTCCCACATTACAACAGTGACTGCACTTCAAAAAGTACTTCATTGGTTGTAAAGGGCTTTGGGACGCCCTGAAGCAGCTATATAAATGCAATTTTTTCCTTTTCTTTCTTTGAATCTCTCCTTCACTCGAGTTTCCCATCCCTTTGACATCATACTGGTGCGTTTGTGTGGGGCGCTCTGTGGCTTTAATGTCCTATTATTTTTTTTAAGGGACCCAAAGCCGTGGCCTAACCAAAGCTCTGTACATGTTTACCATTAGCTTTCCACTCTTGTACTCTGCTTCTATTAATAAAATCCAAAAAGGTTGTGGCTATTTTCTTCACCTGCACTTTCCCTTTCCAGAAACTCTTTGTTATTCCAATTGAATTCAGCTAATTTCTAAATTCTATCTTTTTACAAAACTGAATTTTCATTTATATAGCACCTTTCACGACCGCGGGACGTCCCAAAGGGCTTTACAGCCAATGAAGTACTTTTTGAAGTCTAGTCGCTGTTGTAATGTGGGAAACGCAGCAGCCAATTAATTTGCGCACAGCAAGCTCCCACAAACAGCAATGACCAAATAATCTGGGTTTTTTTTTTCCAGTGATGTTGGTTGAGGGATAAATATTGGCCCCCAGGACACCGGGGATAATCCCTGCTCTTCTTCGAAATAGTGGCCGTGCGATCTTTTACATCCACCTGAGAGGGCAGACGGGGCCTCAGTTTAACATCTCATCCGAAAGACGGCACCTCCGACAGTGCGGCGCTCCCTCAGCACTGCACTGGGAGCATCGGCCTAGATTTTTGTGCTCAAGTCTCTGGAGTGGGACTTGAACCCACAACCTGCTGACTCAGGAGAGAGAGAGAGAGAGAGAGAGAGAGCGAGAGAGAGATGCCCACTGAGCCACGGCTGGCACTTGAGAGTGCCATTGAAGAGAAGCTCCGAGAGGGTGATTCGCACTGTTTAGGGGGGTCTGTGTTATGGGGAAAGACTGGAGAGACTTGGGCTTTGCAGGGAATGAAGTACTTGCGCAGTCACTGTTGTCATGTAGGAAACGCGGCAGCCAATTTGCGCACAGCAAGCTCCCACAAACAGCAATGTGATACTGACCGGATAATCTGTTTTTAGTGATGTTGATTGAGGGATAAATATTGGCCCCAGGACACCGGGGAGAACTCCCCCCCCCTGCTCTTCTTCGAAATAGTGCCATGGGATTTTAGGTCCATCTATGAGGGCAGATGTTTAACGTCTCATCTGAAAGACTGCACCTCCGACAGTGCAGCACTCCCTCGGTATTGCACTGGGAGTGTCAGCCTGGATTGTGTGTTCAAGTCTCTGTGGGAGTTGAACCCACGGCCTTCTGACTCAGAGGCGAAGGTCTGAGGTGTGACTGACGCTGGTATTTCAGTACATTTTATGTTTCCTGTCAGCATGTCTCCCTGATGCACACGTCCTTCTCTTTTTTTTTTAAAAAGAAAAGTGTAAAATCAGTTGCAGGTTTACAAGCGAGGATTGGGTCTGTGTGACCTAACCACAAACATCCTTTTGATATAGCTCGCAGCCTAGATCAGCACCCACCACACTGTGAGTTCTCGCTCTTGTCCGCGTCTCGCAGCCCTGCACCGAGATACGGTTTGATCGGGCTGGAACGCGTTGTGTATCATCGACTGAATTCGCTTCCCAGCTGGAGATGCAAACGACAAAACGTTCGGTCGATCAAGATTTTTTTTTTTAAAAAACACTCTTTGCACGAAGGCATTGGTGAGAAACTCGTCGGCATCAGTGAATGCTGTCAACACCGATACCATCGGTCTTCAGACTGTGTGTTTGTTCTCTTCCAGACCTGCTCAAACTCTCTCTTCCCCCCCCCAGCCCCAATCAATGAAAAGCTCTTTGATGTCCATACCAAAAAAAGCAGCGTCCGATTTATGTCGCGCGTGCACCTCCCAAACTCGTGACCTCCACACCACCTAGAAGGACGAGGGCAGCAGCTGGACGGGCGCGCCGTGAGCTCCAGGTCTCTCGCCATCCCGACTTGGGAGTACGTCGGCCGTTCCTGCATCGCCGCTGGGGCAAAATCCTGGAACTCCCTCCCCAGCAGCGCTGTGGGAGCGCCTTCACCGCAGCGGTTCGAGAAGGTGGCCCACCACCACCACCACCTTCTCGAGGGGCAACTAGGGATGGGCAATAAATACCAGCGACGCCCCACATCCCAAGAATGAATTTCTTATTTAAAAAAATTGGGCATTATAGTTCTGTGCCACACTGTTGACCACTGCAGCTGCATTCTTCCAGCAATAGGTGGCGCTTCATCATCTCCAGATCCCCATAGCTCTACCTACAGTGTGACGACGACACTCTGCGGGCAATTCACTTGTTGCTGACATTCCACGGACAATGTCATAGGACATTTATTAGTCTAGAGTTATTCTTCCCTCTTTTATTCCCCAAATATTTATTTACATATCTTGAACCAGGGTTGAGCTAATGAGTTTGCACACCTTTGTTTGCACTGATAAACCAGGGAAGGTTTGTTTCGCCCTGAAATGTTGGCATGGCAATGCGATTTATTCACCCCCGCCCCCACCCCAGTCATCACTTGTCGTGAGTCGTGCTGTAGCAATTTTCTTCACTTTCTCATCTTCACCCCACTTTCTCATTCCCCCCCCCGTCAATCACGCCATCTATCCCCTCATCCTCTGTGTTTGTTCTCGGCCAGTGTTGGTCATGTTCCCCTGAGCGGCCGATGCCCTCACAAACAAGCAGCCGTGGCTCAGTTGGTCGCAGCCTCTCCTCTGAGTCAGCAGCGTTCGAGTCCCGCTCCAACGACCTGAGTGCACAACCTAGGCTGCCGCTCCAGTACTGAGAGGGAGCGCTGCTCTGTCGGAGGTGTCATCTTTCGGATGAGACGTTAAGCCCAGGCTCCATCTTCCCTCCGGTGCATGTACAACATCCAGTGGCACTGTTGGGAAGAAGAGCAGGGGAGTTCTCCCCGGTGTCCTGGCCAAAACCTATTCCTCAACCAACATCACTCAGACAGATTATCTGGTCATTTATTTCATTACTGTTTGCAAATTGGCTGTAAAGCACTTTGGGACGTCATGAGGTCACGGAAGGCGCTATATAAATGCAAGTTCATTTTTAACATGAAATAGTGCGTGGGATCCTATAGCTCTATCTGTAAGGTCGTTTCTCATTGGCCGCCTTTCAAGCGGGAAGAATCTTGAGTTTTTCCCTAACCTTTCCTTTTTAGCTCAGCCCTCTGACTCCAGGGATCGGCCTCTGTATTTCCTCCGGGGAAGATCCGAAGTTCGATCGCTGGTCTGTGCTGAGTTAGCCCGTGTTGGCCGGGGCGGGAGTAGGGGTGAACTAGTTGGCCTCCGCGCTCTTGGGATATCGAAGGATTAAATTAAGCGAAGTTCAGTTCCCAATTGATAGTCAGTGCCACCGCTCCCACCCTGTGTTTGCTGCCTGGATGTCAAGATTGGACATGGCCATGATGCCACATGTGGTCGAATAGCTCGGCCACCCTCACATCTGTAAGAAAGAACGAACTCTCACTTCTACAGCGCCTTTCACGACCTCAGGACGTCCCAAAGTGCTTTACAGCAAATTAATTACTTTTGAAGTAATGTAGGAAACGCAGCAGCCAATTTGCGCACAGCAAGCTCCCACAAACAGCAATGTGATGATGGCCAGATCATCTATTTTAATTTGTTGTTGGTTGAGGGATAAATATTGGCCAGTACACCGGGGAGAACTCCCCTGCTTTTCTTCGAAATAGTGCCGTGGAATCTTTTACGTCCACCTGAGAGGGCAGACAGGGCCTCAGTTTAACGTCTCATCCGAAAGACGGCACCTCCAACAGTGCGGCGCTCCCTCAGCACTGCACTGGGGGCGTCGGCCTAGATTTTTGTACTCCAGTCTCTGGAGTGGGACTTGAACCCACAACCGTCTGACTCCGAAGCGAGAGAGAGCTGCCCACTGAGCCACGGGCTGACACTGTAGTGGCCAGTTGAGCGAGCCTGGCAGTTGAGGGACTGTACCCCAGCCAGAATTGATGCCTGCATGAGGGGAGAGAGAATGAAGAGATCAACATGATCTCGGTGGTGGCGGAAGCAGTCTAGAGCCTCCCACTGAGGGCAGGCCTGGCTTGTCTGATCTCTTGATCGTTATGCAAATAAGTGGCTGGGGGCCTGTGTGTGTGACTTCTTTCGAAAATAAAGATACAAGTGTGAGATAAAACTTTTCTCACATGGAGCTGTCGACCTTTTGGCAACTGTTCTCTTCCTGTCTTTTGTGTGTGTGTGTGTGTGTGTGTGTGTCGGGGGGAGTACTGGTGCGTACAGGTCTGTTACTGGTGAGGAGATGAGTATAAGATCATGGGATTGTGTGATATATTTTTACCGTGTATCTATTAGTATTATTTTGTTTGTGAGTAGGGGGTTAAAGGTTGGCTCTTTATCATGAGCCCAGATGACACTTGCACTTTGACCTTTGCTATTTCTATTGCCCACTTCCTGTATCTCCGCATCATTAACTCTGGTGGGAAGTCCTCCAGTGTTGTAACCCATCCAATTCCACAAATTCCTGCTTCTTGATGGGCTTGGCAGTACTTTTTTTTCTTCACGTTTTGTCTCCCCTCCTCCCTGGTAACTCTTTGCTCGGTTACCACTTTGTCGTCACTGTCCTGCCCTGTGCCACCCCTCGTGGTCATTCTTCGTGTACGAGCCTAGCCATCTTGAGTGTCAGCGGCTGCTCTGTCGTGGGGGGGCGTCGCGTCCGAGCCCGATCCGATCCGATCCGGTCTGGGTCTTGGGGGGGCGGGGGGAGCCCAGTCGTCGGGAAGCTGGGCTGGTTAGGATCAACTAACCAGGGACAAGGGACTTCAGTCACGTGGAGAGGGCGAGAGAATCTGGGGATTGTTCTCCTTGGAGCGGAGAAGGTTAATGGGAGATTTAATAAAGATGTTCAAAATTATAGAGCGAGTAAGGAGAAACGGTTTCCACTGGCAGGAGGGTCGGTAACCCGAGGGGACAGATTTAAGATAATTGGCAAAAGAACCAGAGGGGGAGATTTTTTTTCTACGCAGGGCTATGGGGAATGAGCAGGGGGGGAAGTGGGGACTAATTGGGGAGCTCTTTCAAAGAGCCGGCACAGGCAGGATGGGCCGAATGGCCTCCTTCTGTGCTGTACGATTCCACAAGCTCAGATTGGGTTTTCGACTAGTCTTGTGTGTTTCACCAAATGTGCTTTTCTTCTAACCAGCTGGTGCCTGTCGTTCCCTGTAACTCATTAACCAGCTGTGTGATTCAGTAATTGCGTGCTTCCTCTCCTCCACGCAGCAACTTGAGTTGTCTGTGCAGAGCAGAGGTCAGCAGGTCAGTTGACGCCAAAAAAAAAACCGCAGGCGGAGTAATCTGTTCCTGGTATGTTAATGGCCTTTTGAAGTCGGGAGCCCAGAGAATGCAAAAGGTGTTCCATCTACTTCTCCAGCATTTTTACCCTCCCTCATTGAGTTGTGTTGTTTCGTGTTGCTCCATAGCCCTTGATCCCCCTTACCTGACAAAAATCTATCGATCTCTGCCTTGAAAGCTGCATTTGACCCCCAGCATCCACTGCCTTTTTTCAGGGTGAGGGGAGGCCCAGATTCCCACTACCCTTTGTGTGAAACCATGCTTCCTGATCTCGCTCCTGAATGGCCTGGCTCTAATTTTAACTTCATGCTCCCTTGTTCTTGATCTCCCCGCCAGAGGAAATAAGTTTCTCCTGTGTATCTACCCTTTCGAATCCTTTTAACATTTTAAACACCTCGATCAGATCACCCCCTCAATCTTCTAAGCTCACCAACAACAACAACTTGTATTTATATAGCGCCTTTAACGTAGTAAAACTTACCAGGGCGCTTCACAGGAGTATTTTAAGACAAAAAAATTTGACACCGATCCACATAAGGATAAATTAGGGCAGGTGACCAAAAGCTTGGTCAAAGAGGTAGGTTTTAAGGAGCGTCTTAAAGGAGGAAAGAGAGGTAGCGAGGCGGAGAGGTTTAGGCAGGGAATTCCAGAGCTTAGGGCCCAGGCAACAGAAGGCACGGCCGCCAGTGGTTGAGCGATTATAATCAGGGATGCTCAAGAGGGCAGAATTAGAGGAGCGCAGATATCTCGGGGGGTTGTGGGGCTGGAGGAGGTTACAGAGATAGGGAGGGGCGAGGCTATGGATGGATTTGAAAACAAGGATGAGAATTTTAAAATCGAGGCGCTGCTTAACCGGGGAGCCAATGTAGGTCAGCGAGCACAGGGGGGCGAACGGGACTTGGGGCGAGTTAGGACGCGGGCAGCCGAGGTTTGGATGACCTCAACCCAGGGCACTATTGGAAGAGCGGAGAGTTCCGCCAGTGTCCCGGACCACTCAACCAACACCACACATGGAGAGGGAAAAAAAACCCCATCTGCTTGCGGGATCTTGCTGTGCACAAAAGGGCTGCCACACAACAGCACGTCAAGAAAGGTAATTCAGAGAGACGCCAGATCATTCAAATCTTCCTCAATGTCTCCGCCGGGACATGGAAATAAGTGAAACAATTCATTTGCTTTTGTAAAAAGGAGCTTTTTTTTTAACAAATTTCCTGACCCCTCATTTCTACCTGGACCCAAAGGCCCCCAATTGACCAATGACACATATCTCAGGGTGGCGGGGGGGAGGTTGTGGGGCTGAAGGAGATTAGAGATGGGGAGGGGGCGAGGCCAGGGAGGGATTTGAAAACAAGGATGAGAATTTTGAACTCGAGGGATTGGGGGTAAGGTACTGTCTTGGATAGAGAACTGGTTGGCAGACAGGAAGCAAAGAGTTGGAATAAACGGGTCTTTTTCCGAGTGGCAGGCAGTGACTAGTGGGGTACCGCAGGGATCGGTGCTAGGACCCCAGCTATTCACAATATATATAAATGATCTAGACGAGGGGACTAGATGTAATATCTCCAAGTTTGCAGACGACACAAAGCTGGGTGGGCGTGTGTGCTGTGAGGAGGATGCAGAGAAACTCCAGTATGATTTGGACAGGTTGGGTGATTGGGCAGATGCATGGCAAATGCAGTATAATGTGGATAAATGCGAGGTTATCCACTTTGGTGGCAAAAACAGGAAGACAGATTATTATCTGAACGGCAATAGATTGTGAAAAGGGGAAGTGCAACGAGACCTGGGTGTCCTTGTGTACCAGTCGCTGAAGGTAAGCATGCAGGTGCAGCAGGCGGTTAAGAAGGCAAATGGTATGTTGGCCTTCATAGCGAGAGGATTCGAGTACAGGAGCAAGGATGTCTTGCTGCAGTTGTACAGGGCCTTGGTGAGACCACACCTTGAGTATTGTGTGCAGTTTTGGTCGCCTTATCTGAGGAAGGATGTTCTTGCCATGGAGAGAGTGCAGCGAAGATTCACCAGACTGATACCTGGGATGGCAGGAATGACGTATGAGGAGAGATTGGGTCAATTAGGCTTATATTCGCTAGAGTTTAGAAGAATGAGAGGGGATCTCATTGAAACTTATAAAATTCTAACAGGACTAGACAGACTAGATGCAGGAAGGATGTTCTCGATGGCGGGGGAGTCCAGAATCAGGGGTCACAGTCTAAGGATAAGGGGTAAGCCATTTAGGACAGAGATGAGGAGGAATTTCTTCACCCAGAGAGTGGTGAACCTGTGGAATTCTCTACCACAGAAGGCAGTTGAGGCCAATTCATTAAATATATTCAAGAAGGAGATAGATATATTTCTTAAGGCTAAAGGGATCAAGGGATATGGGGAGAAGGCAGGGACAGGGTACTGAGTTTGGATGATCAGCCATGATCTCATTAAATGGCGGAACAGGCTCGAGGGGCCGAATGGCCTACTCCTGCTCCTATCTTCTATGTTTCTTAGCCAAGTTTATGCGACATGTCATGCTAGTTGAACCCTTTTAGCCCCGGTATCATTCTGGTGAATCTGCGCTGCTCCTGCTCCAAGGCCAAGATATCCTTCCCGAGGTGCGGAGCCCAGAACTAATCGCAGTCACTCCAGATGGGGTCTGACCAAGGCTCTGAACAACTGAAAGGGTTAGGGTATTCGACCTGAAACGTTAACTCTGTTTCTCTCTCCACGGATGTTGCCTCGCCTGCTGAGTTTTTCCAGCGTTTTCTGTTGTTAAACTGAAAGGTAAACGAGGCAGCAACACGCTAGGCCGTGAGTGTGCTGTGTGTGGGGGGTGCTCTTGTGACTGGGTTCTGGCTCTGGTTATTCTCTTCCCTGCCGTTGTTCCCCCCCCTGACTTTTCTGTTCTAACAAGTACTGTTGCATGTGACTCAGAAATGGCCGAGCGTCACTGGCGGGGGGGGAAAACGTAAACCTTTCAGGCAAAGACAGAGCAAGCCCGAGCAGCTCTGAACTTGGGTATTTTTTTTAAAGACACATGACTGCCTCGGTGAGGAAACTGAATACTAACCTGTTCTGTACGTCATTGGTATCAGACCATTGCTGGCAACAGACCCAATGTCAGTGCTCGCAGGAGGAGAAAGGAGGCAGTCCCAGAGGTGGACCTCCAGCAAACCACGAAAATAATTTCCACCAGTGATGCAGGCTGAAGGATTTTTAATTTCTTGGCTGCAGCTCAGGTCGGTGGGTCACCTCCGCGGGGGGGGGGGCCAGCCTGCTCCTCCTCCCCCCCCCCCCTCCCCTCCCTCCGATAGCGCTAACAACGCAGCTTTAGTATCTCTGCTCTGTACACAACAAAAGAAATGGGAGCAGGAGTCGGCCATTTGGCCCCTCCAGCCTGCTCTGCCATTCAATACGATCGTGGCTGATCCGTTGATTCCCTTCGTGTCCAAAAATCTATCGATCTCTATCTTGAATATACTCAACGACTGAGCCTCCACAGCCCTCTGGGGTAGAGAATTCCAAAGATTCACCACCCTCTGAGGGAAGACATTTCTCCTCATCTCAGTCCTAAATGGCCGACCCCTTATCCTGAGACTGTGACCCCTGGTTCTAGACTCCCCCAGCCAGGGGGAAACATCCTCCCTGCATCTACCCTGTCAAGTCCTGTAAGAATCTTGTACATTTCAATGAGATGGCCTCTCATTCATCTAAACTCAACAACAACAACTTGTATTTATAGAACGCATTTAACGTAGCAAAAAGTCCCACGGCTTCCATCTGTTTCCTCTGGTGACCGACCGACCGTCCTCCCAGTGTCACGTTCGTTTCACGGGCCCCTTGAGCACCTGGCCCGAAGTGGGGTTCATATGTGGACCCCACCCACCCCCAAAACAATGGGTTTTAGCAAGCTTTACAAACTTCATTAGTTGTAATGCGCTTTGAAATTAGAAAGAACTTGCATTAACAAGAGCGCCATCAATAAAAACATTTTTGACACCGAGCCACAGAAGGAGATATCTGGACAGATGACCAATAGCTTGGTCAGAGGTAGGTTTTAAGGAGCATTTTGAAGGAGGAGAGAGAGAGGCGGAGAGGTTTAGGGAGGGAATTCCAGAGCTTGGGGCCCAGGCAGCTGAAGGCACAGCCGCCAACTCCAGGGAGTATCTGCCCATTCTACTCAATCTGTCCTCGTAGGACCACCCTCTCATCACCACGTGCAGAAGCTGCTCTCCTGTACTCTAGAGCTGGCAGTGCCAGGAACTCTGCCCCATTCGCAGTGCGGGGGGCGGTGGTCGTCTTCCGTAACACCTGCCCACCGAACCTTCCGCACCTTCAGCTCTTTCAACATCGCGGTTGGTAACCGTTTCCTGTCCACGAGTCTTCTCGGATGATCTTGAGGTGGGGTTGGAATTAGCCGTGCCTTCAGCCCTCCCAATTCTGGCCTCTTCTGTGCATCCTCCAACTCCCTTCACACCCCCCTGCTCCCGCCACACCATTGGCGGCCGTGACTTCAGCCATCCAGGCCCTTGGCTCTGGAATTCCCTCCCCGAACCTCTCCGCCTCTCTACCTTTCCAATTAGGTGGACGTAGAAGATCCCACGGCCGCTATTTCGAAGAAGAGCAGGGGGGGAGTTCTCCCCGGTGTCCTGGGCCCAATGTTTATCCCTCAACCAACATAACAAAAACAAACAGATGATCTGGTCATTATCACATTGCTGTTTGCGGGAGCTTGCTGTGCGCAAATTGGCTGCCGCGTTTCCCACATTACAACAGTGACCACACTTCAAAAAGTACTTCATTGGCTGTAAAGCGCTTTGAGACGTCCGGTGGTCGTGAAAGGCGCCGTATAAATGCAAGTCTTTTTTTATTAAGCCGCTGCTTAAAACCTACCTCTTTGACCAAGCTTTTGGTCACCTGTAATTTTTTCTTGCGTTTTACTGCGTTAAAAGGCGATGTACAGATGCAAGTTGTTGTTGCGGCAGCTGCCCCTCGGCGCCATCCATCAACCCACCGAATCTGCAGCCCTGCCCGCGGCGCACTGTCCCAGCCTGGCATTGCATAGTTTCTCTCTGCGACTGACTTCCCCGAATTAGGTTGCTACCTGGAGATGCATCCTGCCTAAGAAGAAAGAACTTGCGTTTATATAGCGCCTTTCACGACCACCGGACGTCTCAAAGCGCTTCACAGTCAATGCAGTACTTTCTGAAGTGTAGTCACTGTTGTAATGTGGGAAACACGGCAGCCAATTTGCGCACAGCAAGCTCCCACAAACAGCAATATGATGATGACCAGATAATCTGTTTTGGTTATGTTGGTTGACGGAGAATTATTGGCCCCAGGACAATCAGTCCCATTCCACCTACTCTTTTCCCCATAGCTCTGCAAATTTCGCCTTTTCAAGTATTTAGCCAATTCCCTTTTGAAAGTTACTATTGAATCTGCTTCCACCGCCCTTTCAGGCAGCGCGTTCCAGATCACAGCGTAAACAAAATTTCTCCTCATCTCCCCTCTGGATCTTTGCGCCAATTATCTTCCATCTGTTTCCTCTGGTGACCGACCAACCGTCCTCCCAGTGTCCCGTTCGTTTCACCGGCCTCCTTGAGCACCTGGCCCGAAGTGGGGTTCATATGTGGACCCCCCCCACCCCACCCCACCCCCAAAACCATGGGGTTTAGCAAGCTTTACAAACTTCATTGGTTGTAATGCTCTTTGAAAGATGAAAGAACTTGCATTTCTGTAGCGCCTTTCACGGCCTCAGGACGTCCCAATGCGTTTACAGCCAATGAAGTGCTTTCTGAAATGCAGTCACTGTTGTAATGTGGGAAACGCAGCCGCCAATTTGCGCACAGCAAGCTCCCACAAACAGCAATGTGATAATGACCGGATCATCTGTTTTTAGTGATGTTGGTGGAGAGATAAATGTTGCCAGGACATTAGCGGCACTGTATAAATGTAAGTTGATTACAGAAGCCCGTTTCAGCTTCAATAGCCGCCTCCTCTCGTATCCCGAGGATGCTCACTGCTACCAAACTGTGGCCCATTCTTCATGTATGAGCCCAGGACACCGGGATGTGGGGGTGGGGGGGGGTGGGAAAGAGAGAACTCCCCTGCTTTCCTTCAAAATAGTGCCATGGGATCCTTTACAGAGGGCAACACGGTGGCATAGTGGTTAGCACTGGTGCCTCACAGCGCCAGGGACCCGGGTTCGAATCCGGCCTCGGGTGACTGTCTGTGTGGAGTTTGCACATTCTCCCCGTGTCTGCGTGGGTTTCCTCCGGGTGCTCCGGTTTCCTCCCACAGTCCAAAGATGTGCGGGTTAGGTTGATTTGGCTATGATAAATTGACCCTTGGTGTTAGGGGGGATTAAATACGTGGGGTTACGGGGATAGGGTGGGATATGTGTCGGTGCAGGCTCGATGGGCCGAAATGGCCTCTATCTGCACTGTGGGGATTCTGTGATTCTGTGACATCCACCTGAGCGAGCAGACGGGGGCCTCGGATTAATGCCGGTGCCTCCGACCGTGAAGCACTTCCTCAGTGCTGCGCTGAAGTTAACTAACTTCCTATGCAGAAGTTGAAAAGGAGAGTTGGAGGATGTTTGCTGAACTGGGGTTGCTGGGAGGTCACGGATTAGGCTGCGAGGGGGAGGATATGTGACCCGGCCCCTTGGTACCCTGTACTCTTGATCCAGATCTTTAGGCTGCTTTGCGCTGCTTGCCAGCGCTGCAGGGGATCTCCCCCTGCTGAGTAGCTGGCAGCCTCAAGCAGGCCTCGGATTCGTAGGCCTCGGGCCTGTGTTGCCATTGGTTCCATGTCGGCTGGGTGATTTCCGGTGAGGAGGGAAGCTGAGGGAGGGCGCGTGGTTAGCTGCAGGCTGCGTTTCTGTAATCAAAGCCACTTGTGCTGTGTTACCGGCAGCTTTGAATTTGTAAGAGGTTCCTCTCTCGACCACTCTGCCCATGGTTGCCAGGCTGAATACAACTGCAGCGAGGGGGGTGTGGTGGTTGAATGGGGAGGCATCCTTATTGCCTGTGGGAATATCCGGCACTGAAGTCATGGCTGTAGTTTCATTATCGGTAAGCGGGTGAGTTCCATCTGGCACTGAAGGGAAAGACCCGTAAACTGAATTGCCAGAGAAGTTCAGAGAACTTGAATGCTGATTCTCTCCATCCCTACTGAAGCCTTTCAATATCTTTTCCATAAGAACTTAAGAAATAGGAGCAGGAGTCGGCCATACGTCCCCTCGAGCCTGCTCCGCCATTCAATGAGATCATGGCTGATCTTCGACCTCAACTCCACTTTCCCGCCCGATCCCCATATCCGTTGATTCCCTTAGAGTCCTCAATCTGTCGATCTCAGCCTCGAATATACTCAACGACTCAGCATCCACAGCCCTCTGGGGTAGAGAATTCCCAAGATTCACCACCCTCTGAGTGAAGAAATTTCTCCTCCTCTCAGTCCTAAATGGCCGACCCCTTTTTCTGAGACTGTGACCCCTGGTTCTCGACTCCCCCAGCCAAGAGAGAGTCCACAACTAGGGGACATGGTTCATTAATTCCCTCATTCGTTTTATCCCCTTTTCCCCTTGTCTCCTTAATACAAGGGTGTCCACAATAGAACCTTGCAGCGCAGAAGGAGGCTATTCGGCCCATCGTGCCTGTGCCGGCTCTATGGAAGAGCTCTCCAATTAAAAAGAAAAAAGAAAGGCCTGCATTTCTATAGCGCCTTTCACGACCACCGGACGTCTCCAAGCGCGTTACAGCCAATGAAGTACTTTTTGAAGTGCAGTCACTGTTGTAATGTGGGAAACGCGGCAGCCAATTTGCGCACAGCAAGATCCCACTAACAGCAATGTGATAATGAGCAGATCATCTGTTTTGGTTATGTTGGTTGAGGGAGAAATATTGGCCCCAGGACAATTGGTCCCATTCCACCTACTCTTTTCCCCATAGCTCTGCAAGTTTCTCCTTTTTTAAGTATTTAGCCAATTCCCTTTTGAAAGTTACTATTGAATCTGCTTCCACCGCCCTTTCGGGCAGCGCATTACAGATCACAGCGTAAACAAAATTTCTCCTCATCTCCCCTCTGGATCTTGGCGCCAATTATCTTCTATCTGTTTCCTCTGGTTACCGACCGACCGTCCTCCCAGTGTCATTTCCAGTCCTTCGAACCCTGGTAATATGACCCACAACAGTTCAGGAAACTGCATTCGGTTTGCACTTCTAGTTCGTCTTTGCGGGTTGGCCCTGTTTCGAGTTTGATGGGCGTGGAGATTTAGAAAGGGCTTTGGTTGGCATAGTTGTCTGTCTCATTGTTCTGATTTTAGGATTTACCCCTGCAATGAGGTCCGTCTGTATCAACAGCTTTAGGGAGCTGGTAATTAGTGGGAACGGGGACTTAAACTCTACATGTGGCCCATGAGGCTCTTTGGTAAGCACGACAACAACTTGTATTTATACAGCGCCTTTGAAGTCGTAAAACCATCCCCAAGGCGCTTCCCAGGAACGTAATTAGACAAAATTTGACACTGAGCCAAGGGAGGAGATATTAGCCCAGGTTGGTCAAAGAGGTAGGTTTTAAGAAAGAGATGATGTGGAGATGCCGGTGTTGGACTGGGGTGGACAAATGTGAGAAGTCGCACAACACCAGGTTATAGTCCAACAGTTTTATTTGAAATCACAAGCTTTCGGAGCGCTGCTCCTTCGTCAGGTGAAGGAGCAGCGCTCCGAAAGCTTGTGATTTCAAATAAAACTGTTGGACTATAACCTGGTGTTGTGCGACTTCTCACATTAAGAAAGAGAGATAGGTGGAGAGGTTTAGGGAGGGAATTCCAGAGCTTGGGGCCCAGGCAGCTGAAGGCACGGCCGCCAATGGTAGAGCGAAGGAAGGGGGTTGGGGGGGTGGTGGATGGACAAGACCAGAGTTGGAGGAGTGCAGAGTTCTCGAGGGGCGCAGGGAGGAGTGCAGAGTTCTCGAGGGCCGCAGGGAAGAGTGCAGAGTTCTCGAGGGGCGTAGGGAAGAGTGCAGAGTTCTCGAGGGGCGTAGGGAGGAGTGCAGAGTTCTCGAGGGACGTAGGGAGGAGTGCAGAGTTCTCGAGGGGCGTAGGGAGGAGTGCAGAGTTCTCGAGGGACGCAGGGAGGAGTGCAGAGTTCTCGAGGGGCGTAGGGAGGAGTGCAGAGTTCTCGAGGGGCGTAGGGAGGAGTGCAGAGTTCTCGAGGGGCGTAGGGAGGAGTGCAGAGTTCTCGAGGGGCGCAGGGAGGAGTGGCCACTGAGACTTTAGGTTTAGCTATTTCTGCCTGAAGGTGTTTAATCCTTGCCAGGAGTGTGATGAACCTGGACACGTATGCTTACCCAACTGGTCTTCATTCATGCGAGCCCAGCCAGTTTTGTCCCTGGTCTGAGCTGAGTTAGCTACTCTTCAGTACTAGGTGCCAATAGGAACTCTGCAGTCAGGCTCTTGGGCGGGGGAGGGGGAGGGGGAGGGCAGGGGCGGAATAAATAAATCGGCCAGGGATTTCCATTCTGGATCACTCCGGGGATTCCTGCTGGAAAGGCCGTGTTTGCCGACATTGTTAGGATAGGGTCAACTTCGACTGCCGAGTCCTTCATAAAGAAAGAACTTGCATTTTTATAGCGCCTTTCAAAACCTCAGGACGTCCCAAATTTGCTGAATTGTTGGAGGCGCTGGCTTTTGGATGAGACGTTAAACCGAGGCCCCGTCTACCCTCTCGGGTGGATGTAAAAGATCCCGCGGCCACTATTTGAAGAAGAGCAGGGGGGGAGTTCTCCCCGGTGTCCTGGGGCCAATATTTATCCCTCAACCAACATCACTAAAAAAACAAAACAACAACAGAAAACGCTGGAAAAACTCAGCAGGCCAGGCAACATCCGTGGAGAGAGAAACAGAGTTAACGTTTCAGGTCGAAGACCCTTCGTCAGAACTGAGAAAAGAGCAGGAAATGAAAGATAAAAATGCTGGGGTGAGGGGGGGAGGGGGGGGGAATAACTATGGTAAGTAGAGACGTTAAGAGATGCTCAAGGCAAGACGAGATGGTAATAGGACAGGTTTAAGAAACAAAAGGTGAAGTGTGAAATGCTGGCAGAATGAGAGACAGCTGCCGTAGGGGGAGAGAGAGAAAAAAGGCACGAACCAAAAGGGTGGATAAAATGTGTATATATGTGGTGGGGGCCGGGGTTATGATCTGAAATTGTTGAACTCGATATTGAGTCCGGAAGGCTGTAAAGTGCCTAATCGGAAGATGAGGTGCTGTTCTTCGAGCTTACGCTGAGCTTCCGTGGAACAATGCACGAGGCCGAGGACGGTGAGGTCTGAGTGGGCGTGGAGCGGTGAATTAAAATGACAAGCGACCGGAAGCTCAGGGTCACTAAAAGACAGATGATCTGGGTCATTATCACATTGCTGTTTGTGGGAGCTTGCTGTGTGCAAATTGGCTGCCGTGTTTCCTACATCACAACAGTGACTACACTTCAAAAGTACTTCATTGGCTGTAAAGCGCATTGGGACGTCCTGAGGTCATGAAAGGCGCTAGAGAAATGCAACTTCTTTCTTATTTTCAAAGTGCTTTACAACCAATGAAGTTTGTAAAGCTTGCTAAAAACCCATTGTTTTGGGGATGGGGGGGGGTGGTCCACATATGAACCCCACTTCGGGCCAGGTGCTCGAGGAGGTCCGTGAAACGCACGTGAGTCCGCGACATTTCGGAAAGTGGCAGGGGGCGTGGAGAATAAATTTGGTCCGGCAGTGAAGTCCGAGCATGTTAAGAGTTAATCCTAATCCAACTCTGGCAGGCGGTTGGCTTTGCTTCTTGCTGATCATTTCATGGGCCCTGCGTCCTATCTGGCAGCCGTTGTGTGTGTGTGCCCAGTCTCGCTCCTTGCCAACTTGTGCATTAAATCAGATCTCCTGGCCAGCTCCTCTCTGCTTTGCTCACTCCCTCCTTTTGGATTATTAACCTGTTAGCAACTCGCAGTCTTTGCCTGCCCAGCAACAACAACAACTTGTATTTATATAGTGCCTTTGAATGTAGTAAAAGGACCCAAGGCGCTGCACAGGAGCCTGATTGGGCTGTTGTTGACACCAAACCGCATAAGGAGATATTGGGACAGGGGACCAAAAGCTTGGTTAAAGAGGTCGGATTTAAGGAGCGTCTTAAAGGAGGAGAGGGGTGGAGGGAATTCCAGAGCTCGGGGCTCGGGCAACTGAAGGCGCGGCCGCCAATGGTGGAGCGAAGAAAATCGGGGATGCGCAAGAGGCTGGAATTGGAGGAGCGCAGAGATCTTCTCGGGTTGTGGGGCTGGAGGAGGTTACAGAGATAGGGAGGGAGGGAGGGGGGGGGGCGGGTGGGCGAGGGCCATGGAGGGATTTGAGAGCAAGGATGAGAATTTTCAAATTGAGGCGTCCCTGGTCCGGGAGCCAGTGTAGGTCATCGAGCACAGGGGGTGATGGGCGAAGGGGACTTGGTACGAGTTAGGACACGGGGGCAGCAGAGTATTGGATGAGCTCAAGTTTACTGAGGGTGCGAGGTGGGGTCCTGACCAGGAGAGCGTCGGAATAGTCAAGTCCAGAGGTAACAAAGGTACGGATGAGGGTTTCGGCAGCGGATGAGCCGAGGCGGGGGCGGAGGTGGGTGATGTTACGGAGGTGGAAGTAGGCGGTCTTGGTGATGGCGAGGATACGGGGTCAGAACACAGTGAGAAATGCTCTGTAGAAATCTACAGTGCACCCAAAAGTCTGACAGACCTGGGCATTACTAACCGAGCCACTTGTGTTAGTTACCCGCAGAACCATCTCGAAGAATGTCCTCCATTTCCTGGATGACTTGCTCCATTTCAGCAGGAAACTTCCAGCGTTGTTTAGATTAATAATTGACTTGCTCCAGAGCTCTGGCTCAGAGTGAGGCCCGAGTGTGTGTGTGCGGTGTGTGTGTGCGGTGTGTGTGTGCGGTGTGTGTGTGCGGTGTGTGCTGTGTGCTGTGTGTGTCGGTGTGTGCTGTGTGCGGTGTGTGTGTGCGGTGTGTGTGTGTGTGTGTGCGGTGTGTGTGTGTGCTGTGTGTGTCGCTGTGTGCTGTGTGCTGTGTGTGTGTGTGTGCGGTGTGTGTGTGTGTGTGTGTGTGCTGTGTGCGGTGTGTGTGCGGTGTGTGTGTGCTGTGTGCGGTGTGTGTGTGTGTGTGTGCGGTGTGTGTGCGTGGGCGGTGTGTGCGCGGGCGGTGTGTGTGTGCGTGCGGTGCGTGTGCGGCGTGTGTGTGTGTGTGTGCGCGGGCGGTGTGTGCGGTGTGTGTGTGCGGTGTGTGTGCGTGTGAATCAGAGCGAGAATGTGTGTGTGTGTCAATCAGAGCGAGAATGTGTGTGTGTGTCAATCAGGGCGAATGTGTGTGTGTCAATCAGGGCGAGTGTGTGTGTGTGTCAATCAGGGCGAGTGTGTGTGTGTGTCAATCAGGGCGAGTGTGTGTGTGTGTCAATCAGGGCGAGTGTGTGTGTGTGTCAATCAGGGCGAGTGTGTGTGTGTGTCAATCAGGGCGAGTGTGTGTGTGTGTCAATCAGGGCGAGTGTGTGTGTGTGTCAATCAGGGCGAGTGTGTGTGTGTGTCAATCAGGGCGAGTGTGTGTGTGTGTCAATCAGGGCGAGTGTGTGTGTGTGTCAATCAGGGCGAGTGTGTGTGTGTGTCAATCAGGGCGAGTGTGTGTGTGTGTCAATCAGGGCGAGTGTGTGTGTGTGTCAATCAGGGCGAGTGTGTGTGTGTGTCAATCAGGGCGAGTGTGTGTGTGTCAATCAGGGCGAGTGTGTGTGTGTGTCAATCAGGGCGAGTGTGTGTGTGTGTCAGTCAGGGCGAGTGTGTGTGTGTGTCAGTCAGGGCGAGTGTGTGTGTGTGTCAATCAGGGCGAGTGTGTGTGTGTGTGTGTGTCAATCAGGGCGAGTGTGTGTGTGTCAATCAGGGCGAGTGTGTGTGTGTGTCAATCAGGGCGAGTGTGTGTGTGTGTGTGTGTCCACTATGGGTTAATTGGCGCTCT
>JASTWF010001702.1:0-64493 GCA_030390025.1 Squalus acanthias | reverse complement strand
GGCTCTGTTTAAATCAGCCTCTCCCGCTCTCGGAGCTCTGTTTAAATCAGCCTCTCCCGCTCTCGGCTCTGTTTAAATCAGCCTCTCCCGCTCTCGGCTCTGTTTAAATCAGCCTCTCCCGCTCTCGGCTCTGTTTAAATCAGCCTCTCCGCTCTCGGCTCTGTTTAAATCAGCCTCTCCCGCTCTCGGAGCTCTGTTTAAATCAGCCTCTCCGCTCTCGGAGCTCTGTTTAAATCAGCCTCTCCCGCTCTCGGAGCTCTGTTTAAATCAGTCTCTCCGCTCTCGGAGCTCTGTTTAAATCAGCCTCTCCCGCTCTCGGCTCTGTTTAAATCAGCCTCTCCGCTCTCGGCTCTGTTTAAATCAGCCTCTCCCGCTCTCGGAGCTCTGTTTAAATCAGCCTCTCCCGCTCTCGGCTCTGTTTAAATCAGCTCTCCCGCTCTCGGAGCTCTGTTTAAATCAGCCTCTCCCGCTCTCGGAGCTCTGTTTAAATCAGCCTCTCCCGCTCTCGGAGCTCTGTTTAAATCAGCCTCTCCCGCTCTCGGAGCTCTGTTTAAATCAGCCTCTCCCGCTCTCGGAGCTCTTTAAATCAGCCTCTCCGCTCTCGGAGCTCTGTTTAAATCAGCCTCTCCCGCTCTCGGCTCTGTTTAAATCAGCCTCTCCGCTCTCGGCTCTGTTTAAATCAGCCTCTCCCGCTCTCGGAGCTCTGTTTAAATCAGCCTCTCCGCTCTCGGCTCTGTTTAAATCAGCCTCTCCCGCTCTCGGAGCTCTGTTTAAATCAGCCTCTCCCGCTCTCGGCTCTGTTTAAATCAGCCTCTCCCGCTCTCGGCTCTGTTTAAATCAGCCTCTCCCGCTCTCGGCTCTGTTTAAATCAGCCTCTCCCGCTCTCGGCTCTGTTTAAATCAGCCTCTCCCGCTCTCGAGCTCTGTTTAAATCAGCCTCTCCGCTCTCGGAGCTCTGTTTAAATCAGCCTCTCCCGCTCTCGGAGCTCTGTTTAAATCAGCCTCTCCCGCTCTCGGCTCTGTTTAAATCAGCCTCTCCCGCTCTCGGCTCTGTTTAAATCAGCTCTCCCGCTCTCGGAGCTCTGTATAAATCAGCCTCTCCCGCTCTCTGAGCTCTGTTTAAATCAGCCTCCCGCTCTCGGCTCTGTTTAAATCAGCCTCTCCCGCTCTCGGAGCTCTGTTTAAATCAGCCTCTCCCGCTCTCGGCTCTGTTTAAATCAGCCTCTCCCGCTCTCGGAGCTCTGTTTAAATCAGCCTCTCCCGCTCTCGGAGCTCTGTTTAAATCAGTCTCCCGCTCTCGGCTCTGTTTAAATCAGCCTCTCCCGCTCTCGGCTCTGTTTAAATCAGCCTCTCCCGCTCTCGGCTCTGTTTAAATCAGCCTCTCCGCTCTCGGCGCTCTGTTTAAATCAGCCTCTCCCGCTCTCGGAGCTCTGTTTAAATCAGCCTCTCCCGCTCTCGGAGCTCTGTTTAAATCAGCCTCTCCGCTCTCGGAGCTCTGTTTAAATCAGCCTCTCCCGCTCTCGGCTCTGTTTAAATCAGCCTCTCCGCTCTCGGCTCTGTTTAAATCAGCCTCTCCCGCTCTCGGCTCTGTTTAAATCAGCCTCTCCCGCTCTCGGCTCTGTTTAAATCAGCCTCTCCCGCTCTCGGAGCTCTGTTTAAATCAGCCTCTCCCGCTCTCGGCTCTGTTTAAATCAGCCTCTCCCGCTCTCGGCTCTGTTTAAATCAGCCTCTCCCGCTCTCGGAGCTCTGTTTAAATCAGCCTCTCCCGCTCTCGGCTCTGTTTAAATCAGCCTCTCCCGCTCTCGGGCTCTGTTTAAATCAGCCTCTCCCGCTCTCGGAGCTCTGTTTAAATCAGTCTCTCCGCTCTCGGAGCTCTGTTTAAATCAGCCTCTCCCGCTCTCGGCTCTGTTTAAATCAGCCTCTCCCGCTCTCGGAGCTCTGTTTAAATCAGCCTCTCCGCTCTCGGACTCTGTTTAAATCAGCCTCTCCCGCTCTCGGCTCTGTTTAAATCAGCCTCTCCCGCTCTGGCTCTGTTTAAATCAGCCTCTCCCGCTCTCGGAGCTCTGTTTAAATCAGCCTCTCCCGCTCTCGGCTCTGTTTAAATCAGCCTCTCCGCTCTCGGCTCTGTTTAAATCAGCCTCTCCCGCTCTCGGCTCTGTTTAAATCAGCCTCTCCCGCTCTCGGCTCTGTTTAAATCAGCCTCTCCGCTCTCGGAGCTCTGTTTAAATCAGCCTCTCCCGCTCTCGGAGCTCTGTTTAAATCAGCCTCTCCCGCTCTCGGAGCTCTGTTTAAATCAGCCTCTCCCGCTCTCGGCTCTGTTTAAATCAGCCTCTCCCTCTCGGGCTCTGTTTAAATCAGTCTCTCCCGCTCGGGCTCTGTTTAAATCAGCCTCTCCCGCTCTCGGAGCTCTGTTTAAATCAGCCTCTCCCGCTCTCGGAGCTCTGTTTAAATCAGCCTCTCCCGCTCTCGGAGCTCTGTTTAAATCAGCCTCTCCCGCTCTCGGCTCTGTTTAAATCAGCCTCTCCCGCTCTCGGCTCTGTTTAAATCAGCCTCTCCCGCTCTCGGCTCTGTTTAAATCAGCCTCTCCCGCTCTCGGAGCTCTGTTTAAATCAGCCTCTCCCGCTCTCGGAGCTCTGTTTAAATCAGTCTCCCGCTCTCGGCTCTGTTTAAATCAGCCTCTCCCGCTCTCGGAGCTCTGTTTAAATCAGCCTCTCCCGCTCTCGGCTCTGTTTAAATCAGCCTCTCCCGCTCTCGGAGCTCTGTTTAAATCAGCCTCTCCCGCTCTCGGAGCTCTGTTTAAATCAGCCTCTCCCGCTCTCGGCTCTGTTTAAATCAGCCTCTCCCGCTCTCGGAGCTCTGTTTAAATCAGCCTCTCCGCTCTCGGAGCTCTGTTTAAATCAGCCTCTCCCGCTCTCGGGCTCTGTTTAAATCAGCCTCTCCCGCTCTCGGAGCTCTGTTTAAATCAGCCTCTCCCGCTCTCGGAGCTCTGTTTAAATCAGCCTCTCCCGCTCTCGGGGCTCTGTTTAAATCAGCCTCTCCCGCTCTCGGCTCTGTTTAAATCAGCCTCTCCGCTCTCGGAGCTCTGTTTAAATCAGCCTCTCGCTCTCGGAGCTCTGTTTAAATCAGCCCTCCCGCTCTCGGGCTCTGTTTAAATCAGCCTCTCCGCTCTCGGCTCTGTTTAAATCAGCCTCTCCCGCTCTCGGAGCTCTGTTTAAATCAGCCTCTCCCGCTCTCGGCTCTGTTTAAATCAGCCTCTCCCGCTCTCGGAGCTCTGTTTAAATCAGCCTCTCCCGCTCTCGGCTCTGTTTAAATCAGCCTCTCCCGCTCTCGGCTCTGTTTAAATCAGCCTCTCCCCCTCTCGGCTCTGTTTAAATCAGCCTCTCCCGCTCTCGGCTCTGTTTAAATCAGCCTCTCCCGCTCTCGGGCTCTGTTTAAATCAGCCTCTCCGCTCTCGGCTCTGTTTAAATCAGCCTCTCCCGCTCTCGGGCTCTGTTTAAATCAGCCTCTCCCGCTCTCGGGCTCTGTTTAAATCAGCCTCTCCCGCTCTCGGGCTCTGTTTAAATCAGCCTCTCCGCTCTCGGCTCTGTTTAAATCAGCTCTCCCGCTCTCGGAGCTCTGTTTAAATCAGCCTCTCCCGCTCTCGGAGCTCTGTTTAAATCAGCTCTCCCGCTCTCGGAGCTCTGTTTAAATCAGCCTCTCCGCTCTCGGGCTCTGTTTAAATCAGCCTCTCCCGCTCTCGGAGCTCTGTTTAAATCAGCCTCTCCCGCTCTCGGCTCTGTTTAAATCAGCTCTCCCGCTCTCGGAGCTCTGTTTAAATCAGCCTCTCCCGCTCTCGGCTCTGTTTAAATCAGCCTCTCCCGCTCTCGGCTCTGTTTAAATCAGCCTCTCCCGCTCTCGGAGCTCTGTTTAAATCAGCCTCTCCCGCTCTCGGCTCTGTTTAAATCAGCCTCTCCCGCTCTCGGAGCTCTGTTTAAATCAGCCTCTCCCGCTCTCGGAGCTCTGTTTAAATCAGCCTCTCCCGCTCTCGGCTCTGTTTAAATCAGCCTCTCCCGCTCTCGGCTCTGTTTAAATCAGCCTCTCCCGCTCTCGGAGCTCTGTTTAAATCAGCCTCTCCGCTCTCGGCTCTGTTTAAATCAGCCTCTCCCGCTCTCGGCTCTGTTTAAATCAGCCTCTCCCGCTCTCGGAGCTCTGTTTAAATCAGCCTCTCCCGCTCTCGGCTCTGTTTAAATCAGCCTCTCCCGCTCTCGGAGCTCTGTTTAAATCAGCCTCTCCCGCTCTCGGCTCTGTTTAAATCAGCCTCTCCCGCTCTCGGCTCTGTTTAAATCAGCCTCTCCCGCTCTCGGAGCTCTGTTTAAATCAGCCTCTCCCGCTCTCGGCTCTGTTTAAATCAGCCTCTCCCGCTCTCGGAGCTCTGTTTAAATCAGCCTCTCCCGCTCTCGGGCTCTGTTTAAATCAGCCTCTCCCGCTCTCGGAGCTCTGTTTAAATCAGCCTCTCCCGCTCTCGGAGCTCTGTTTAAATCAGCCTCTCCCGCTCTCGGAGCTCTGTTTAAATCAGCCTCTCCCGCTCTCGGAGCTCTGTTTAAATCAGCCTCTCCCGCTCTCGGGCTCTGTTTAAATCAGCCTCTCCCGCTCTCGGAGCTCTGTTTAAATCAGCCTCTCCCGCTCTCGGGCTCTGTTTAAATCAGCCTCTCCCGCTCTCGGAGCTCTGTTTAAATCAGCCTCTCCCGCTCTCGATCTGTTTAAATTCAGCCTCTCCCGCTCTCGGCTCTGTTTAAATCAGCCTCTCCCGCTCTCGGCTCTGTTTAAATCAGCCTCTCCCGCTCTCGGAGCTCTGTTTAAATCAGCCTCTCCGCTCTCGGCTCTGTTTAAATCAGCCTCTCCCGCTCTCGGGCTCTGTTTAAATCAGCCTCTCCCGCTCTCGGCTCTGTTTAAATCAGCCTCTCCCGCTCTCGGCTCTGTTTAAATCAGCCTCTCCCGCTCTCGGAGCTCTGTTTAAATCAGCCTCTCCCGCTCTCGGAGCTCTGTTTAAATCAGCCTCTCCCGCTCTCGGGCTCTGTTTAAATCAGCCTCTCCCGCTCTCGGGCTCTGTTTAAATCAGCCTCTCCCGCTCTCGGCTCTGTTTAAATCAGCCTCTCCGCTCTCTCGGCTCTGTTTAAATCAGCCTCTCCCGCTCTCGGCTCTGTTTAAATCAGCCTCTCCCGCTCTCGGGCTCTGTTTAAATCAGCCTCTCCCGCTCTCGGCTCTGTTTAAATCAGCCTCTCCCGCTCTCGGAGCTCTGTTTAAATCAGCCTCTCCCGCTCTCGGAGCTCTGTTTAAATCAGCCTCTCCCGCTCTCGGCTCTGTTTAAATCAGCCTCTCCCGCTCTCGATCTGTTTAAATCAGCCTCTCCCGCTCTCGGCTCTGTTTAAATCAGCCTCTCCCGCTCTCGGAGCTCTGTTTAAATCAGCCTCTCCCGCTCTCGGCTCTGTTTAAATCAGCCTCTCCCGCTCTCGGGCTCTGTTTAAATCAGCCTCTCCCGCTCTCGGAGCTCTGTTTAAATCAGCCTCTCCCGCTCTCGGCTCTGTTTAAATCAGCCTCTCCCGCTCTCGGAGCTCTGTTTAAATCAGCCTCTCCCGCTCTCGGGCTCTGTTTAAATCAGCCTCTCCCGCTCTCGGAGCTCTGTTTAAATCAGCCTCTCCCGCTCTCGGGCTCTGTTTAAATCAGCCTCTCCCGCTCTCGGAGCTCTGTTTAAATCAGCCTCTCCCGCTCTCGGCTCTGTTTAAATCAGCCTCTCCCGCTCTCGGGCTCTGTTTAAATCAGCCTCTCCCGCTCTCGGAGCTCTGTTTAAATCAGCCTCTCCCGCTCTCGGCTCTGTTTAAATCAGCCTCTCCCGCTCTCGGCTCTGTTTAAATCAGCCTCTCCCGCTCTCGGCTCTGTTTAAATCAGCCTCTCCCGCTCTCGGAGCTCTGTTTAAATCAGCCTCTCCCGCTCTCGGGCTCTGTTTAAATCAGCCTCTCCCGCTCTCGGCTCTGTTTAAATCAGCCTCTCCCGCTCTCGGAGCTCTGTTTAAATCAGCCTCTCCCGCTCTCGGAGCTCTGTTTAAATCAGCCTCTCCCGCTCTCGGAGCTCTGTTTAAATCAGCCTCTCCCGCTCTCGGGCTCTGTTTAAATCAGCCTCTCCCGCTCGGGCTCTGTTTAAATCAGCCTCTCCCGCTCTCGGCTCTGTTTAAATCAGCCTCTCCCGCTCTCGGAGCTCTGTTTAAATCAGCCTCTCCCGCTCTCGGAGCTCTGTTTAAATCAGCCTCTCCCGCTCTCGGAGCTCTGTTTAAATCAGCCTCTCCCGCTCTCGGGCTCTGTTTAAATCAGCCTCTCCCGCTCTCGGAGCTCTGTTTAAATCAGCCTCTCCCGCTCTCGGGCTCTGTTTAAATCAGCCTCTCCCGCTCTCGGGCTCTGTTTAAATCAGCCTCTCCCGCTCTCGGGCTCTGTTTAAATCAGCCTCTCCCGCTCTCGGAGCTCTGTTTAAATCAGCCTCTCCCGCTCTCGGCTCTGTTTAAATCAGCCTCTCCCGCTCTCGGCTCTGTTTAAATCAGCCTCTCCCGCTCTCGGCTCTGTTTAAATCAGCCTCTCCCGCTCTCGGGCTCTGTTTAAATCAGCCTCTCCCGCTCTCGGCTCTGTTTAAATCAGCCTCTCCCGCTCTCGGCTCTGTTTAAATCAGCCTCTCCCGCTCTCGGCTCTGTTTAAATCAGCCTCTCCCGCTCTCGGCTCTGTTTAAATCAGCCTCTCCCGCTCTCGGCTCTGTTTAAATCAGCCTCTCCCGCTCTCGGGCTCTGTTTAAATCAGCCTCTCCCGCTCTCGGCTCTGTTTAAATCAGCCTCTCCCGCTCTCGGCTCTGTTTAAATCAGCCTCTCCCGCTCTCGGCTCTGTTTAAATCAGCCTCTCCCGCTCTCGGCTCTGTTTAAATCAGCCTCTCCCGCTCTCGGCTCTGTTTAAATCAGCCTCTCCCGCTCTCGGCTCTGTTTAAATCAGCCTCTCCCGCTCTCGGGCTCTGTTTAAATCAGCCTCTCCCGCTCTCGGCTCTGTTTAAATCAGCCTCTCCCGCTCTCGGCTCTGTTTAAATCAGCCTCTCCCGCTCTCGGCTCTGTTTAAATCAGCCTCTCCCGCTCTCGGCTCTGTTTAAATCAGCCTCTCCCGCTCTCGGGCTCTGTTTAAATCAGCCTCTCCCGCTCTCGGGCTCTGTTTAAATCAGCCTCTCCCGCTCTCGGGCTCTGTTTAAATCAGCCTCTCCCGCTCTCGGCTCTGTTTAAATCAGCCTCTCCCGCTCTCGGCTCTGTTTAAATCAGCCTCTCCCGCTCTCGGCTCTGTTTAAATCAGCCTCTCCCGCTCTCGGCTCTGTTTAAATCAGCCTCTCCCGCTCTCGGCTCTGTTTAAATCAGCCTCTCCCGCTCTCGGCTCTGTTTAAATCAGCCTCTCCCGCTCTCGGCTCTGTTTAAATCAGCCTCTCCCGCTCTCGGCTCTGTTTAAATCAGCCTCTCCCGCTCTCGGCTCTGTTTAAATCAGCCTCTCCCGCTCTCGGCTCTGTTTAAATCAGCCTCTCCCGCTCTCGGGCTCTGTTTAAATCAGCCTCTCCCGCTCTCGGCTCTGTTTAAATCAGCCTCTCCCGCTCTCGGCTCTGTTTAAATCAGCCTCTCCCGCTCTCGGAGCTCTGTTTAAATCAGCCTCTCCCGCTCTCGGCTCTGTTTAAATCAGCCTCTCCCGCTCTCGGAGCTCTGTTTAAATCAGCCTCTCCCGCTCTCGGAGCTCTGTTTAAATCAGCCTCTCCCGCTCTCGGCTCTGTTTAAATCAGCCTCTCCCGCTCTCGGAGCTCTGTTTAAATCAGCCTCTCCCGCTCTCGGAGCTCTGTTTAAATCAGCCTCTCCCGCTCTCGGCTCTGTTTAAATCAGCCTCTCCCGCTCTCGGCTCTGTTTAAATCAGCCTCTCCCGCTCTCGGAGCTCTGTTTAAATCAGCCTCTCCCGCTCTCGGAGCTCTGTTTAAATCAGCCTCTCCCGCTCTCGATCTGTTTAAATCAGCCTCTCCCGCTCTCGGCTCTGTTTAAATCAGCCTCTCCCGCTCTCGGAGCTCTGTTTAAATCAGCCTCTCCCGCTCTCGGCTCTGTTTAAATCAGCCTCTCCCGCTCTCGGCTCTGTTTAAATCAGCCTCTCCCGCTCTCGGGCTCTGTTTAAATCAGCCTCTCCCGCTCTCGGGCTCTGTTTAAATCAGCCTCTCCCGCTCTCGGCTCTGTTTAAATCAGCCTCTCCCGCTCTCGGCTCTGTTTAAATCAGCCTCTCCCGCTCTCGGAGCTCTGTTTAAATCAGCCTCTCCCGCTCTCGGAGCTCTGTTTAAATCAGCCTCTCCCGCTCTCGGGCTCTGTTTAAATCAGCCTCTCCCGCTCTCGGCTCTGTTTAAATCAGCCTCTCCCGCTCTCGGAGCTCTGTTTAAATCAGCCTCTCCCGCTCTCGGGCTCTGTTTAAATCAGCCTCTCCCGCTCTCGGAGCTCTGTTTAAATCAGCCTCTCCCGCTCTCGGGCTCTGTTTAAATCAGCCTCTCCCGCTCTCGGGCTCTGTTTAAATCAGCCTCTCCCGCTCTCGGCTCTGTTTAAATCAGCCTCTCCCGCTCTCGGAGCTCTGTTTAAATCAGCCTCTCCCGCTCTCGGAGCTCTGTTTAAATCAGCCTCTCCCGCTCTCGGAGCTCTGTTTAAATCAGCCTCTCCCGCTCTCGGAGCTCTGTTTAAATCAGCCTCTCCCGCTCTCGGAGCTCTGTTTAAATCAGCCTCTCCCGCTCTCGGCTCTGTTTAAATCAGCCTCTCCCGCTCTCGGAGCTCTGTTTAAATCAGCCTCTCCCGCTCTCGGAGCTCTGTTTAAATCAGCCTCTCCCGCTCTCGATCTGTTTAAATTCAGCCTCTCCCGCTCTCGGGCTCTGTTTAAATCAGCCTCTCCCGCTCTCGGCTCTGTTTAAATCAGCCTCTCCCGCTCTCGGGCTCTGTTTAAATCAGCCTCTCCCGCTCTCGGAGCTCTGTTTAAATCAGCCTCTCCCGCTCTCGGGCTCTGTTTAAATCAGCCTCTCCCGCTCTCGGCTCTGTTTAAATCAGCCTCTCCCGCTCTCGGAGCTCTGTTTAAATCAGCCTCTCCCGCTCTCGGGCTCTGTTTAAATCAGCCTCTCCCGCTCTCGGAGCTCTGTTTAAATCAGCCTCTCCCGCTCTCGGAGCTCTGTTTAAATCAGCCTCTCCCGCTCTCGGCTCTGTTTAAATCAGCCTCTCCCGCTCTCGGCTCTGTTTAAATCAGCCTCTCCCGCTCTCGGCTCTGTTTAAATCAGCCTCTCCCGCTCTCGGCTCTGTTTAAATCAGCCTCTCCCGCTCTCGGGCTCTGTTTAAATCAGCCTCTCCCGCTCTCGGGCTCTGTTTAAATCAGCCTCTCCCGCTCTCGGAGCTCTGTTTAAATCAGCCTCTCCCGCTCTCGGAGCTCTGTTTAAATCAGCCTCTCCCGCTCTCGGCTCTGTTTAAATCAGCCTCTCCCGCTCTCGGCTCTGTTTAAATCAGCCTCTCCCGCTCTCGGGCTCTGTTTAAATCAGCCTCTCCCGCTCTCGGCTCTGTTTAAATCAGCCTCTCCCGCTCTCGGCTCTGTTTAAATCAGCCTCTCCCGCTCTCGGAGCTCTGTTTAAATCAGCCTCTCCCGCTCTCGGAGCTCTGTTTAAATCAGCCTCTCCCGCTCTCGGAGCTCTGTTTAAATCAGCCTCTCCCGCTCTCGGAGCTCTGTTTAAATCAGCCTCTCCCGCTCTCGGGCTCTGTTTAAATCAGCCTCTCCCGCTCTCGGGCTCTGTTTAAATCAGCCTCTCCCGCTCTCGGGCTCTGTTTAAATCAGCCTCTCCCGCTCTCGGGCTCTGTTTAAATCAGCCTCTCCCGCTCTCGGAGCTCTGTTTAAATCAGCCTCTCCCGCTCTCGGGCTCTGTTTAAATCAGCCTCTCCCGCTCTCGGAGCTCTGTTTAAATCAGCCTCTCCCGCTCTCGGCTCTGTTTAAATCAGCCTCTCCCGCTCTCGGCTCTGTTTAAATCAGCCTCTCCCGCTCTCGGGCTCTGTTTAAATCAGCCTCTCCCGCTCTCGGGCTCTGTTTAAATCAGCCTCTCCCGCTCTCGGCTCTGTTTAAATCAGCCTCTCCCGCTCTCGGAGCTCTGTTTAAATCAGCCTCTCCCGCTCTCGGAGCTCTGTTTAAATCAGCCTCTCCCGCTCTCGGAGCTCTGTTTAAATCAGCCTCTCCCGCTCTCGGAGCTCTGTTTAAATCAGCCTCTCCCGCTCTCGGCTCTGTTTAAATCAGCCTCTCCCGCTCTCGGGCTCTGTTTAAATCAGCCTCTCCCGCTCTCGGAGCTCTGTTTAAATCAGCCTCTCCCGCTCTCGGGCTCTGTTTAAATCAGCCTCTCCCGCTCTCGGCTCTGTTTAAATCAGCCTCTCCCGCTCTCGGCTCTGTTTAAATCAGCCTCTCCCGCTCTCGGCTCTGTTTAAATCAGCCTCTCCCGCTCTCGGCTCTGTTTAAATCAGCCTCTCCCGCTCTCGGGCTCTGTTTAAATCAGCCTCTCCCGCTCTCGGGCTCTGTTTAAATCAGCCTCTCCCGCTCTCGGAGCTCTGTTTAAATCAGCCTCTCCCGCTCTCGGCTCTGTTTAAATCAGCCTCTCCCGCTCTCGGCTCTGTTTAAATCAGCCTCTCCCGCTCTCGGAGCTCTGTTTAAATCAGCCTCTCCCGCTCTCGGAGCTCTGTTTAAATCAGCCTCTCCCGCTCTCGGGCTCTGTTTAAATCAGCCTCTCCCGCTCTCGGAGCTCTGTTTAAATCAGCCTCTCCCGCTCTCGGGCTCTGTTTAAATCAGCCTCTCCCGCTCTCGGGCTCTGTTTAAATCAGCCTCTCCCGCTCTCGGCTCTGTTTAAATCAGCCTCTCCCGCTCTCGGCTCTGTTTAAATCAGCCTCTCCCGCTCTCGGCTCTGTTTAAATCAGCCTCTCCCGCTCTCGGCTCTGTTTAAATCAGCCTCTCCCGCTCTCGGCTCTGTTTAAATCAGCCTCTCCCGCTCTCGGCTCTGTTTAAATCAGCCTCTCCCGCTCTCGGCTCTGTTTAAATCAGCCTCTCCCGCTCTCGGAGCTCTGTTTAAATCAGCCTCTCCCGCTCTCGGCTCTGTTTAAATCAGCCTCTCCCGCTCTCGGGCTCTGTTTAAATCAGCCTCTCCCGCTCTCGGAGCTCTGTTTAAATCAGCCTCTCCCGCTCTCGGAGCTCTGTTTAAATCAGCCTCTCCCGCTCTCGGCTCTGTTTAAATCAGCCTCTCCCGCTCTCGGCTCTGTTTAAATCAGCCTCTCCCGCTCTCGGGCTCTGTTTAAATCAGCCTCTCCCGCTCTCGGGCTCTGTTTAAATCAGCCTCTCCCGCTCTCGGCTCTGTTTAAATCAGCCTCTCCCGCTCTCGGCTCTGTTTAAATCAGCCTCTCCCGCTCTCGGAGCTCTGTTTAAATCAGCCTCTCCCGCTCTCGGCTCTGTTTAAATCAGCCTCTCCCGCTCTCGGAGCTCTGTTTAAATCAGCCTCTCCCGCTCTCGGAGCTCTGTTTAAATCAGCCTCTCCCGCTCTCGGGCTCTGTTTAAATCAGCCTCTCCCGCTCTCGGGCTCTGTTTAAATCAGCCTCTCCCGCTCTCGGGCTCTGTTTAAATCAGCCTCTCCCGCTCTCGGCTCTGTTTAAATCAGCCTCTCCCGCTCTCGGAGCTCTGTTTAAATCAGCCTCTCCCGCTCTCGGCTCTGTTTAAATCAGCCTCTCCCGCTCTCGGGCTCTGTTTAAATCAGCCTCTCCCGCTCTCGGCTCTGTTTAAATCAGCCTCTCCCGCTCTCGGGCTCTGTTTAAATCAGCCTCTCCCGCTCTCGGCTCTGTTTAAATCAGCCTCTCCCGCTCTCGGCTCTGTTTAAATCAGCCTCTCCCGCTCTCGGAGCTCTGTTTAAATCAGCCTCTCCCGCTCTCGGAGCTCTGTTTAAATCAGCCTCTCCCGCTCTCGGCTCTGTTTAAATCAGCCTCTCCCGCTCTCGGCTCTGTTTAAATCAGCCTCTCCCGCTCTCGGAGCTCTGTTTAAATCAGCCTCTCCCGCTCTCGGCTCTGTTTAAATCAGCCTCTCCCGCTCTCGGCTCTGTTTAAATCAGCCTCTCCCGCTCTCGGCTCTGTTTAAATCAGCCTCTCCCGCTCTCGGCTCTGTTTAAATCAGCCTCTCCCGCTCTCGGAGCTCTGTTTAAATCAGCCTCTCCCGCTCTCGGGCTCTGTTTAAATCAGCCTCTCCCGCTCTCGGGCTCTGTTTAAATCAGCCTCTCCCGCTCTCGGCTCTGTTTAAATCAGCCTCTCCCGCTCTCGGGCTCTGTTTAAATCAGCCTCTCCCGCTCTCGGCTCTGTTTAAATCAGCCTCTCCCGCTCTCGGCTCTGTTTAAATCAGCCTCTCCCGCTCTCGAGCTCTGTTTAAATCAGCCTCTCCCGCTCTCGGCTCTGTTTAAATCAGCCTCTCCCGCTCTCGGCTCTGTTTAAATCAGCCTCTCCCGCTCTCGGGCTCTGTTTAAATCAGCCTCTCCCGCTCTCGGAGCTCTGTTTAAATCAGCCTCTCCCGCTCTCGGAGCTCTGTTTAAATCAGCCTCTCCCGCTCTCGGAGCTCTGTTTAAATCAGCCTCTCCCGCTCTCGGAGCTCTGTTTAAATCAGCCTCTCCCGCTCTCGGCTCTGTTTAAATCAGCCTCTCCCGCTCTCGGAGCTCTGTTTAAATCAGCCTCTCCCGCTCTCGGGCTCTGTTTAAATCAGCCTCTCCCGCTCTCGGCTCTGTTTAAATCAGCCTCTCCCGCTCTCGGAGCTCTGTTTAAATCAGCCTCTCCCGCTCTCGGAGCTCTGTTTAAATCAGCCTCTCCCGCTCTCGGCTCTGTTTAAATCAGCCTCTCCCGCTCTCGGGCTCTGTTTAAATCAGCCTCTCCCGCTCTCGGGCTCTGTTTAAATCAGCCTCTCCCGCTCTCGGAGCTCTGTTTAAATCAGCCTCTCCCGCTCTCGGAGCTCTGTTTAAATCAGCCTCTCCCGCTCTCGGAGCTCTGTTTAAATCAGCCTCTCCCGCTCTCGGAGCTCTGTTTAAATCAGCCTCTCCCGCTCTCGGAGCTCTGTTTAAATCAGCCTCTCCCGCTCTCGGCTCTGTTTAAATCAGCCTCTCCCGCTCTCGGAGCTCTGTTTAAATCAGCCTCTCCCGCTCTCGGGCTCTGTTTAAATCAGCCTCTCCCGCTCTCGGCTCTGTTTAAATCAGCCTCTCCCGCTCTCGGGCTCTGTTTAAATCAGCCTCTCCCGCTCTCGGGCTCTGTTTAAATCAGCCTCTCCCGCTCTCGGGCTCTGTTTAAATCAGCCTCTCCCGCTCTCGGCTCTGTTTAAATCAGCCTCTCCCGCTCTCGGAGCTCTGTTTAAATCAGCCTCTCCCGCTCTCGGCTCTGTTTAAATCAGCCTCTCCCGCTCTCGGAGCTCTGTTTAAATCAGCCTCTCCCGCTCTCGGCTCTGTTTAAATCAGCCTCTCCCGCTCTCGGCTCTGTTTAAATCAGCCTCTCCCGCTCTCGGCTCTGTTTAAATCAGCCTCTCCCGCTCTCGGCTCTGTTTAAATCAGCCTCTCCCGCTCTCGGGCTCTGTTTAAATCAGCCTCTCCCGCTCTCGGAGCTCTGTTTAAATCAGCCTCTCCCGCTCTCGGCTCTGTTTAAATCAGCCTCTCCCGCTCTCGGGCTCTGTTTAAATCAGCCTCTCCCGCTCTCGGCTCTGTTTAAATCAGCCTCTCCCGCTCTCGGCTCTGTTTAAATCAGCCTCTCCCGCTCTCGGGCTCTGTTTAAATCAGCCTCTCCCGCTCTCGGAGCTCTGTTTAAATCAGCCTCTCCCGCTCTCGGCTCTGTTTAAATCAGCCTCTCCCGCTCTCGGAGCTCTGTTTAAATCAGCCTCTCCCGCTCTCGGGCTCTGTTTAAATCAGCCTCTCCCGCTCTCGGAGCTCTGTTTAAATCAGCCTCTCCCGCTCTCGGCTCTGTTTAAATCAGCCTCTCCCGCTCTCGGCTCTGTTTAAATCAGCCTCTCCCGCTCTCGGCTCTGTTTAAATCAGCCTCTCCCGCTCTCGGAGCTCTGTTTAAATCAGCCTCTCCCGCTCTCGGCTCTGTTTAAATCAGCCTCTCCCGCTCTCGGGCTCTGTTTAAATCAGCCTCTCCCGCTCTCGGCTCTGTTTAAATCAGCCTCTCCCGCTCTCGGGCTCTGTTTAAATCAGCCTCTCCCGCTCTCGGGCTCTGTTTAAATCAGCCTCTCCCGCTCTCGGAGCTCTGTTTAAATCAGCCTCTCCCGCTCTCGGCTCTGTTTAAATCAGCCTCTCCCGCTCTCGGCTCTGTTTAAATCAGCCTCTCCCGCTCTCGGGCTCTGTTTAAATCAGCCTCTCCCGCTCTCGGGCTCTGTTTAAATCAGCCTCTCCCGCTCTCGGGCTCTGTTTAAATCAGCCTCTCCCGCTCTCGGCTCTGTTTAAATCAGCCTCTCCCGCTCTCGGGCTCTGTTTAAATCAGCCTCTCCCGCTCTCGGAGCTCTGTTTAAATCAGCCTCTCCCGCTCTCGGCTCTGTTTAAATCAGCCTCTCCCGCTCTCGGCTCTGTTTAAATCAGCCTCTCCCGCTCTCGGCTCTGTTTAAATCAGCCTCTCCCGCTCTCGGCTCTGTTTAAATCAGCCTCTCCCGCTCTCGGCTCTGTTTAAATCAGCCTCTCCCGCTCTCGGGCTCTGTTTAAATCAGCCTCTCCCGCTCTCGGCTCTGTTTAAATCAGCCTCTCCCGCTCTCGGCTCTGTTTAAATCAGCCTCTCCCGCTCTCGGGCTCTGTTTAAATCAGCCTCTCCCGCTCTCGGCTCTGTTTAAATCAGCCTCTCCCGCTCTCGGCTCTGTTTAAATCAGCCTCTCCCGCTCTCGGCTCTGTTTAAATCAGCCTCTCCCGCTCTCGGCTCTGTTTAAATCAGCCTCTCCCGCTCTCGGAGCTCTGTTTAAATCAGCCTCTCCCGCTCTCGGCTCTGTTTAAATCAGCCTCTCCCGCTCTCGGCTCTGTTTAAATCAGCCTCTCCCGCTCTCGGAGCTCTGTTTAAATCAGCCTCTCCCGCTCTCGGCTCTGTTTAAATCAGCCTCTCCCGCTCTCGGGCTCTGTTTAAATCAGCCTCTCCCGCTCTCGGGCTCTGTTTAAATCAGCCTCTCCCGCTCTCGGCTCTGTTTAAATCAGCCTCTCCCGCTCTCGGAGCTCTGTTTAAATCAGCCTCTCCCGCTCTCGGGCTCTGTTTAAATCAGCCTCTCCCGCTCTCGGAGCTCTGTTTAAATCAGCCTCTCCCGCTCTCGGAGCTCTGTTTAAATCAGCCTCTCCCGCTCTCGGAGCTCTGTTTAAATCAGCCTCTCCCGCTCTCGGAGCTCTGTTTAAATCAGCCTCTCCCGCTCTCGGGCTCTGTTTAAATCAGCCTCTCCCGCTCTCGGAGCTCTGTTTAAATCAGCCTCTCCCGCTCTCGGAGCTCTGTTTAAATCAGCCTCTCCCGCTCTCGGCTCTGTTTAAATCAGCCTCTCCCGCTCTCGGCTCTGTTTAAATCAGCCTCTCCCGCTCTCGGAGCTCTGTTTAAATCAGCCTCTCCCGCTCTCGGAGCTCTGTTTAAATCAGCCTCTCCCGCTCTCGGAGCTCTGTTTAAATCAGCCTCTCCCGCTCTCGGAGCTCTGTTTAAATCAGCCTCTCCCGCTCTCGGAGCTCTGTTTAAATCAGCCTCTCCCGCTCTCGGCTCTGTTTAAATCAGCCTCTCCCGCTCTCGGAGCTCTGTTTAAATCAGCCTCTCCCGCTCTCGGCTCTGTTTAAATCAGCCTCTCCCGCTCTCGGAGCTCTGTTTAAATCAGCCTCTCCCGCTCTCGGAGCTCTGTTTAAATCAGCCTCTCCCGCTCTCGGAGCTCTGTTTAAATCAGCCTCTCCCGCTCTCGGAGCTCTGTTTAAATCAGCCTCTCCCGCTCTCGGAGCTCTGTTTAAATCAGCCTCTCCCGCTCTCGGGCTCTGTTTAAATCAGCCTCTCCCGCTCTCGGCTCTGTTTAAATCAGCCTCTCCCGCTCTCGGAGCTCTGTTTAAATCAGCCTCTCCCGCTCTCGGCTCTGTTTAAATCAGCCTCTCCCGCTCTCGGAGCTCTGTTTAAATCAGCCTCTCCCGCTCTCGGGCTCTGTTTAAATCAGCCTCTCCCGCTCTCGGCTCTGTTTAAATCAGCCTCTCCCGCTCTCGGAGCTCTGTTTAAATCAGCCTCTCCCGCTCTCGGCTCTGTTTAAATCAGCCTCTCCCGCTCTCGGCTCTGTTTAAATCAGCCTCTCCCGCTCTCGGGCTCTGTTTAAATCAGCCTCTCCCGCTCTCGGAGCTCTGTTTAAATCAGCCTCTCCCGCTCTCGGGCTCTGTTTAAATCAGCCTCTCCCGCTCTCGGAGCTCTGTTTAAATCAGCCTCTCCCGCTCTCGGGCTCTGTTTAAATCAGCCTCTCCCGCTCTCGGAGCTCTGTTTAAATCAGCCTCTCCCGCTCTCGGAGCTCTGTTTAAATCAGCCTCTCCCGCTCTCGGCTCTGTTTAAATCAGCCTCTCCCGCTCTCGGAGCTCTGTTTAAATCAGCCTCTCCCGCTCTCGGGCTCTGTTTAAATCAGCCTCTCCCGCTCTCGGAGCTCTGTTTAAATCAGCCTCTCCCGCTCTCGGGCTCTGTTTAAATCAGCCTCTCCCGCTCTCGGCTCTGTTTAAATCAGCCTCTCCCGCTCTCGGAGCTCTGTTTAAATCAGCCTCTCCCGCTCTCGGAGCTCTGTTTAAATCAGCCTCTCCCGCTCTCGGCTCTGTTTAAATCAGCCTCTCCCGCTCTCGGAGCTCTGTTTAAATCAGCCTCTCCCGCTCTCGGCTCTGTTTAAATCAGCCTCTCCCGCTCTCGGCTCTGTTTAAATCAGCCTCTCCCGCTCTCGGGCTCTGTTTAAATCAGCCTCTCCCGCTCTCGGAGCTCTGTTTAAATCAGCCTCTCCCGCTCTCGGGCTCTGTTTAAATCAGCCTCTCCCGCTCTCGGCTCTGTTTAAATCAGCCTCTCCCGCTCTCGGCTCTGTTTAAATCAGCCTCTCCCGCTCTCGGGCTCTGTTTAAATCAGCCTCTCCCGCTCTCGGCTCTGTTTAAATCAGCCTCTCCCGCTCTCGGCTCTGTTTAAATCAGCCTCTCCCGCTCTCGGAGCTCTGTTTAAATCAGCCTCTCCCGCTCTCGGCTCTGTTTAAATCAGCCTCTCCCGCTCTCGGGCTCTGTTTAAATCAGCCTCTCCCGCTCTCGGGCTCTGTTTAAATCAGCCTCTCCCGCTCTCGGCTCTGTTTAAATCAGCCTCTCCCGCTCTCGGCTCTGTTTAAATCAGCCTCTCCCGCTCTCGGAGCTCTGTTTAAATCAGCCTCTCCCGCTCTCGGCTCTGTTTAAATCAGCCTCTCCCGCTCTCGGGCTCTGTTTAAATCAGCCTCTCCCGCTCTCGAGCTCTGTTTAAATCAGCCTCTCCCGCTCTCGGAGCTCTGTTTAAATCAGCCTCTCCCGCTCTCGGGCTCTGTTTAAATCAGCCTCTCCCGCTCTCGGCTCTGTTTAAATCAGCCTCTCCCGCTCTCGGCTCTGTTTAAATCAGCCTCTCCCGCTCTCGGAGCTCTGTTTAAATCAGCCTCTCCCGCTCTCGGCTCTGTTTAAATCAGCCTCTCCCGCTCTCGGAGCTCTGTTTAAATCAGCCTCTCCCGCTCTCGGCTCTGTTTAAATCAGCCTCTCCCGCTCTCGGAGCTCTGTTTAAATCAGCCTCTCCCGCTCTCGGCTCTGTTTAAATCAGCCTCTCCCGCTCTCGGGCTCTGTTTAAATCAGCCTCTCCCGCTCTCGGCTCTGTTTAAATCAGCCTCTCCCGCTCTCGGAGCTCTGTTTAAATCAGCCTCTCCCGCTCTCGGCTCTGTTTAAATCAGCCTCTCCCGCTCTCGGGCTCTGTTTAAATCAGCCTCTCCCGCTCTCGGCTCTGTTTAAATCAGCCTCTCCCGCTCTCGGCTCTGTTTAAATCAGCCTCTCCCGCTCTCGGGCTCTGTTTAAATCAGCCTCTCCCGCTCTCGGGCTCTGTTTAAATCAGCCTCTCCCGCTCTCGGAGCTCTGTTTAAATCAGCCTCTCCCGCTCTCGGCTCTGTTTAAATCAGCCTCTCCCGCTCTCGGCTCTGTTTAAATCAGCCTCTCCCGCTCTCGGAGCTCTGTTTAAATCAGCCTCTCCCGCTCTCGGGCTCTGTTTAAATCAGCCTCTCCCGCTCTCGGCTCTGTTTAAATCAGCCTCTCCCGCTCTCGGCTCTGTTTAAATCAGCCTCTCCCGCTCTCGGAGCTCTGTTTAAATCAGCCTCTCCCGCTCTCGGGCTCTGTTTAAATCAGCCTCTCCCGCTCTCGGCTCTGTTTAAATCAGCCTCTCCCGCTCTCGGCTCTGTTTAAATCAGCCTCTCCCGCTCTCGGCTCTGTTTAAATCAGCCTCTCCCGCTCTCGGGCTCTGTTTAAATCAGCCTCTCCCGCTCTCGGGCTCTGTTTAAATCAGCCTCTCCCGCTCTCGGGCTCTGTTTAAATCAGCCTCTCCCGCTCTCGGGCTCTGTTTAAATCAGCCTCTCCCGCTCTCGGCTCTGTTTAAATCAGCCTCTCCCGCTCTCGGCTCTGTTTAAATCAGCCTCTCCCGCTCTCGGAGCTCTGTTTAAATCAGCCTCTCCCGCTCTCGGAGCTCTGTTTAAATCAGCCTCTCCCGCTCTCGGCTCTGTTTAAATCAGCCTCTCCCGCTCTCGGCTCTGTTTAAATCAGCCTCTCCCGCTCTCGGCTCTGTTTAAATCAGCCTCTCCCGCTCTCGGAGCTCTGTTTAAATCAGCCTCTCCCGCTCTCGGGCTCTGTTTAAATCAGCCTCTCCCGCTCTCGGCTCTGTTTAAATCAGCCTCTCCCGCTCTCGGAGCTCTGTTTAAATCAGCCTCTCCCGCTCTCGGCTCTGTTTAAATCAGCCTCTCCCGCTCTCGGAGCTCTGTTTAAATCAGCCTCTCCCGCTCTCGGAGCTCTGTTTAAATCAGCCTCTCCCGCTCTCGGAGCTCTGTTTAAATCAGCCTCTCCCGCTCTCGGAGCTCTGTTTAAATCAGCCTCTCCCGCTCTCGGAGCTCTGTTTAAATCAGCCTCTCCCGCTCTCGGAGCTCTGTTTAAATCAGCCTCTCCCGCTCTCGGCTCTGTTTAAATCAGCCTCTCCCGCTCTCGGAGCTCTGTTTAAATCAGCCTCTCCCGCTCTCGGGCTCTGTTTAAATCAGCCTCTCCCGCTCTCGGAGCTCTGTTTAAATCAGCCTCTCCCGCTCTCGGAGCTCTGTTTAAATCAGCCTCTCCCGCTCTCGGCTCTGTTTAAATCAGCCTCTCCCGCTCTCGGAGCTCTGTTTAAATCAGCCTCTCCCGCTCTCGGAGCTCTGTTTAAATCAGCCTCTCCCGCTCTCGGCTCTGTTTAAATCAGCCTCTCCCGCTCTCGGCTCTGTTTAAATCAGCCTCTCCCGCTCTCGGAGCTCTGTTTAAATCAGCCTCTCCCGCTCTCGGCTCTGTTTAAATCAGCCTCTCCCGCTCTCGGCTCTGTTTAAATCAGCCTCTCCCGCTCTCGGAGCTCTGTTTAAATCAGCCTCTCCCGCTCTCGGCTCTGTTTAAATCAGCCTCTCCCGCTCTCGGCTCTGTTTAAATCAGCCTCTCCCGCTCTCGGGCTCTGTTTAAATCAGCCTCTCCCGCTCTCGGAGCTCTGTTTAAATCAGCCTCTCCCGCTCTCGGGCTCTGTTTAAATCAGCCTCTCCCGCTCTCGGAGCTCTGTTTAAATCAGCCTCTCCCGCTCTCGGCTCTGTTTAAATCAGCCTCTCCCGCTCTCGGCTCTGTTTAAATCAGCCTCTCCCGCTCTCGGAGCTCTGTTTAAATCAGCCTCTCCCGCTCTCGGCTCTGTTTAAATCAGCCTCTCCCGCTCTCGGCTCTGTTTAAATCAGCCTCTCCCGCTCTCGGAGCTCTGTTTAAATCAGCCTCTCCCGCTCTCGGCTCTGTTTAAATCAGCCTCTCCCGCTCTCGGCTCTGTTTAAATCAGCCTCTCCCGCTCTCGAGCTCTGTTTAAATCAGCCTCTCCCGCTCTCGGCTCTGTTTAAATCAGCCTCTCCCGCTCTCGGGCTCTGTTTAAATCAGCCTCTCCCGCTCTCGGCTCTGTTTAAATCAGCCTCTCCCGCTCTCGGCTCTGTTTAAATCAGCCTCTCCCGCTCTCGGAGCTCTGTTTAAATCAGCCTCTCCCGCTCTCGGCTCTGTTTAAATCAGCCTCTCCCGCTCTCGGCTCTGTTTAAATCAGCCTCTCCCGCTCTCGGCTCTGTTTAAATCAGCCTCTCCCGCTCTCGGGCTCTGTTTAAATCAGCCTCTCCCGCTCTCGGAGCTCTGTTTAAATCAGCCTCTCCCGCTCTCGGGCTCTGTTTAAATCAGCCTCTCCCGCTCTCGGAGCTCTGTTTAAATCAGCCTCTCCCGCTCTCGGCTCTGTTTAAATCAGCCTCTCCCGCTCTCGGAGCTCTGTTTAAATCAGCCTCTCCCGCTCTCGGGCTCTGTTTAAATCAGCCTCTCCCGCTCTCGGCTCTGTTTAAATCAGCCTCTCCCGCTCTCGGAGCTCTGTTTAAATCAGCCTCTCCCGCTCTCGGAGCTCTGTTTAAATCAGCCTCTCCCGCTCTCGGAGCTCTGTTTAAATCAGCCTCTCCCGCTCTCGGAGCTCTGTTTAAATCAGCCTCTCCCGCTCTCGGCTCTGTTTAAATCAGCCTCTCCCGCTCTCGGCTCTGTTTAAATCAGCCTCTCCCGCTCTCGGAGCTCTGTTTAAATCAGCCTCTCCCGCTCTCGGCTCTGTTTAAATCAGCCTCTCCCGCTCTCGGGCTCTGTTTAAATCAGCCTCTCCCGCTCTCGGAGCTCTGTTTAAATCAGCCTCTCCCGCTCTCGGAGCTCTGTTTAAATCAGCCTCTCCCGCTCTCGGGCTCTGTTTAAATCAGCCTCTCCCGCTCTCGGGCTCTGTTTAAATCAGCCTCTCCCGCTCTCGGCTCTGTTTAAATCAGCCTCTCCCGCTCTCGGGCTCTGTTTAAATCAGCCTCTCCCGCTCTCGGAGCTCTGTTTAAATCAGCCTCTCCCGCTCTCGGAGCTCTGTTTAAATCAGCCTCTCCCGCTCTCGGGCTCTGTTTAAATCAGCCTCTCCCGCTCTCGGAGCTCTGTTTAAATCAGCCTCTCCCGCTCTCGGCTCTGTTTAAATCAGCCTCTCCCGCTCTCGGAGCTCTGTTTAAATCAGCCTCTCCCGCTCTCGGCTCTGTTTAAATCAGCCTCTCCCGCTCTCGGCTCTGTTTAAATCAGCCTCTCCCGCTCTCGGCTCTGTTTAAATCAGCCTCTCCCGCTCTCGGAGCTCTGTTTAAATCAGCCTCTCCCGCTCTCGGAGCTCTGTTTAAATCAGCCTCTCCCGCTCTCGGGCTCTGTTTAAATCAGCCTCTCCCGCTCTCGGAGCTCTGTTTAAATCAGCCTCTCCCGCTCTCGGGCTCTGTTTAAATCAGCCTCTCCCGCTCTCGGAGCTCTGTTTAAATCAGCCTCTCCCGCTCTCGGCTCTGTTTAAATCAGCCTCTCCCGCTCTCGGAGCTCTGTTTAAATCAGCCTCTCCCGCTCTCGGCTCTGTTTAAATCAGCCTCTCCCGCTCTCGGGCTCTGTTTAAATCAGCCTCTCCCGCTCTCGGAGCTCTGTTTAAATCAGCCTCTCCCGCTCTCGGGCTCTGTTTAAATCAGCCTCTCCCGCTCTCGGGCTCTGTTTAAATCAGCCTCTCCCGCTCTCGGCTCTGTTTAAATCAGCCTCTCCCGCTCTCGGAGCTCTGTTTAAATCAGCCTCTCCCGCTCTCGGCTCTGTTTAAATCAGCCTCTCCCGCTCTCGGCTCTGTTTAAATCAGCCTCTCCCGCTCTCGGAGCTCTGTTTAAATCAGCCTCTCCCGCTCTCGGCTCTGTTTAAATCAGCCTCTCCCGCTCTCGGAGCTCTGTTTAAATCAGCCTCTCCCGCTCTCGGAGCTCTGTTTAAATCAGCCTCTCCCGCTCTCGGAGCTCTGTTTAAATCAGCCTCTCCCGCTCTCGGCTCTGTTTAAATCAGCCTCTCCCGCTCTCGGAGCTCTGTTTAAATCAGCCTCTCCCGCTCTCGGGCTCTGTTTAAATCAGCCTCTCCCGCTCTCGGCTCTGTTTAAATCAGCCTCTCCCGCTCTCGGCTCTGTTTAAATCAGCCTCTCCCGCTCTCGGCTCTGTTTAAATCAGCCTCTCCCGCTCTCGGGCTCTGTTTAAATCAGCCTCTCCCGCTCTCGGAGCTCTGTTTAAATCAGCCTCTCCCGCTCTCGGAGCTCTGTTTAAATCAGCCTCTCCCGCTCTCGGAGCTCTGTTTAAATCAGCCTCTCCCGCTCTCGGCTCTGTTTAAATCAGCCTCTCCCGCTCTCGGAGCTCTGTTTAAATCAGCCTCTCCCGCTCTCGGAGCTCTGTTTAAATCAGCCTCTCCCGCTCTCGGAGCTCTGTTTAAATCAGCCTCTCCCGCTCTCGGCTCTGTTTAAATCAGCCTCTCCCGCTCTCGGGCTCTGTTTAAATCAGCCTCTCCCGCTCTCGGCTCTGTTTAAATCAGCCTCTCCCGCTCTCGGCTCTGTTTAAATCAGCCTCTCCCGCTCTCGGAGCTCTGTTTAAATCAGCCTCTCCCGCTCTCGGAGCTCTGTTTAAATCAGCCTCTCCCGCTCTCGGAGCTCTGTTTAAATCAGCCTCTCCCGCTCTCGGCTCTGTTTAAATCAGCCTCTCCCGCTCTCGGGCTCTGTTTAAATCAGCCTCTCCCGCTCTCGGCTCTGTTTAAATCAGCCTCTCCCGCTCTCGGAGCTCTGTTTAAATCAGCCTCTCCCGCTCTCGGCTCTGTTTAAATCAGCCTCTCCCGCTCTCGGGCTCTGTTTAAATCAGCCTCTCCCGCTCTCGGGCTCTGTTTAAATCAGCCTCTCCCGCTCTCGGCTCTGTTTAAATCAGCCTCTCCCGCTCTCGGAGCTCTGTTTAAATCAGCCTCTCCCGCTCTCGGCTCTGTTTAAATCAGCCTCTCCCGCTCTCGGCTCTGTTTAAATCAGCCTCTCCCGCTCTCGAGCTCTGTTTAAATCAGCCTCTCCCGCTCTCGGAGCTCTGTTTAAATCAGCCTCTCCCGCTCTCGGGCTCTGTTTAAATCAGCCTCTCCCGCTCTCGGCTCTGTTTAAATCAGCCTCTCCCGCTCTCGGCTCTGTTTAAATCAGCCTCTCCCGCTCTCGGAGCTCTGTTTAAATCAGCCTCTCCCGCTCTCGGGCTCTGTTTAAATCAGCCTCTCCCGCTCTCGGCTCTGTTTAAATCAGCCTCTCCCGCTCTCGGCTCTGTTTAAATCAGCCTCTCCCGCTCTCGGCTCTGTTTAAATCAGCCTCTCCCGCTCTCGGGCTCTGTTTAAATCAGCCTCTCCCGCTCTCGGGCTCTGTTTAAATCAGCCTCTCCCGCTCTCGGCTCTGTTTAAATCAGCCTCTCCCGCTCTCGGCTCTGTTTAAATCAGCCTCTCCCGCTCTCGGAGCTCTGTTTAAATCAGCCTCTCCCGCTCTCGGCTCTGTTTAAATCAGCCTCTCCCGCTCTCGGGCTCTGTTTAAATCAGCCTCTCCCGCTCTCGGCTCTGTTTAAATCAGCCTCTCCCGCTCTCGGCTCTGTTTAAATCAGCCTCTCCCGCTCTCGGAGCTCTGTTTAAATCAGCCTCTCCCGCTCTCGGGCTCTGTTTAAATCAGCCTCTCCCGCTCTCGGGCTCTGTTTAAATCAGCCTCTCCCGCTCTCGGAGCTCTGTTTAAATCAGCCTCTCCCGCTCTCGGAGCTCTGTTTAAATCAGCCTCTCCCGCTCTCGGCTCTGTTTAAATCAGCCTCTCCCGCTCTCGGCTCTGTTTAAATCAGCCTCTCCCGCTCTCGGCTCTGTTTAAATCAGCCTCTCCCGCTCTCGGAGCTCTGTTTAAATCAGCCTCTCCCGCTCTCGGAGCTCTGTTTAAATCAGCCTCTCCCGCTCTCGGAGCTCTGTTTAAATCAGCCTCTCCCGCTCTCGGCTCTGTTTAAATCAGCCTCTCCCGCTCTCGGCTCTGTTTAAATCAGCCTCTCCCGCTCTCGGGCTCTGTTTAAATCAGCCTCTCCCGCTCTCGGAGCTCTGTTTAAATCAGCCTCTCCCGCTCTCGGAGCTCTGTTTAAATCAGCCTCTCCCGCTCTCGGGCTCTGTTTAAATCAGCCTCTCCCGCTCTCGGCTCTGTTTAAATCAGCCTCTCCCGCTCTCGGGCTCTGTTTAAATCAGCCTCTCCCGCTCTCGGAGCTCTGTTTAAATCAGCCTCTCCCGCTCTCGGCTCTGTTTAAATCAGCCTCTCCCGCTCTCGGAGCTCTGTTTAAATCAGCCTCTCCCGCTCTCGGAGCTCTGTTTAAATCAGCCTCTCCCGCTCTCGGGCTCTGTTTAAATCAGCCTCTCCCGCTCTCGGGCTCTGTTTAAATCAGCCTCTCCCGCTCTCGGGCTCTGTTTAAATCAGCCTCTCCCGCTCTCGGGCTCTGTTTAAATCAGCCTCTCCCGCTCTCGGGCTCTGTTTAAATCAGCCTCTCCCGCTCTCGGCTCTGTTTAAATCAGCCTCTCCCGCTCTCGGGCTCTGTTTAAATCAGCCTCTCCCGCTCTCGGCTCTGTTTAAATCAGCCTCTCCCGCTCTCGGCTCTGTTTAAATCAGCCTCTCCCGCTCTCGGAGCTCTGTTTAAATCAGCCTCTCCCGCTCTCGGGCTCTGTTTAAATCAGCCTCTCCCGCTCTCGGGCTCTGTTTAAATCAGCCTCTCCCGCTCTCGGCTCTGTTTAAATCAGCCTCTCCCGCTCTCGGGCTCTGTTTAAATCAGCCTCTCCCGCTCTCGGAGCTCTGTTTAAATCAGCCTCTCCCGCTCTCGGCTCTGTTTAAATCAGCCTCTCCCGCTCTCGGAGCTCTGTTTAAATCAGCCTCTCCCGCTCTCGGGCTCTGTTTAAATCAGCCTCTCCCGCTCTCGGCTCTGTTTAAATCAGCCTCTCCCGCTCTCGGAGCTCTGTTTAAATCAGCCTCTCCCGCTCTCGGAGCTCTGTTTAAATCAGCCTCTCCCGCTCTCGGGCTCTGTTTAAATCAGCCTCTCCCGCTCTCGGAGCTCTGTTTAAATCAGCCTCTCCCGCTCTCGGCTCTGTTTAAATCAGCCTCTCCCGCTCTCGGCTCTGTTTAAATCAGCCTCTCCCGCTCTCGGGCTCTGTTTAAATCAGCCTCTCCCGCTCTCGGCTCTGTTTAAATCAGCCTCTCCCGCTCTCGGCTCTGTTTAAATCAGCCTCTCCCGCTCTCGGCTCTGTTTAAATCAGCCTCTCCCGCTCTCGGCTCTGTTTAAATCAGCCTCTCCCGCTCTCGGCTCTGTTTAAATCAGCCTCTCCCGCTCTCGGCTCTGTTTAAATCAGCCTCTCCCGCTCTCGGAGCTCTGTTTAAATCAGCCTCTCCCGCTCTCGGGCTCTGTTTAAATCAGCCTCTCCCGCTCTCGGGCTCTGTTTAAATCAGCCTCTCCCGCTCTCGGCTCTGTTTAAATCAGCCTCTCCCGCTCTCGGCTCTGTTTAAATCAGCCTCTCCCGCTCTCGGAGCTCTGTTTAAATCAGCCTCTCCCGCTCTCGGCTCTGTTTAAATCAGCCTCTCCCGCTCTCGGGCTCTGTTTAAATCAGCCTCTCCCGCTCTCGGCTCTGTTTAAATCAGCCTCTCCCGCTCTCGGAGCTCTGTTTAAATCAGCCTCTCCCGCTCTCGGGCTCTGTTTAAATCAGCCTCTCCCGCTCTCGGCTCTGTTTAAATCAGCCTCTCCCGCTCTCGGAGCTCTGTTTAAATCAGCCTCTCCCGCTCTCGGCTCTGTTTAAATCAGCCTCTCCCGCTCTCGGCTCTGTTTAAATCAGCCTCTCCCGCTCTCGGAGCTCTGTTTAAATCAGCCTCTCCCGCTCTCGGCTCTGTTTAAATCAGCCTCTCCCGCTCTCGGAGCTCTGTTTAAATCAGCCTCTCCCGCTCTCGGCTCTGTTTAAATCAGCCTCTCCCGCTCTCGGCTCTGTTTAAATCAGCCTCTCCCGCTCTCGGCTCTGTTTAAATCAGCCTCTCCCGCTCTCGGCTCTGTTTAAATCAGCCTCTCCCGCTCTCGGAGCTCTGTTTAAATCAGCCTCTCCCGCTCTCGGCTCTGTTTAAATCAGCCTCTCCCGCTCTCGGGCTCTGTTTAAATCAGCCTCTCCCGCTCTCGGGCTCTGTTTAAATCAGCCTCTCCCGCTCTCGGAGCTCTGTTTAAATCAGCCTCTCCCGCTCTCGGCTCTGTTTAAATCAGCCTCTCCCGCTCTCGGCTCTGTTTAAATCAGCCTCTCCCGCTCTCGGCTCTGTTTAAATCAGCCTCTCCCGCTCTCGGGCTCTGTTTAAATCAGCCTCTCCCGCTCTCGGCTCTGTTTAAATCAGCCTCTCCCGCTCTCGGCTCTGTTTAAATCAGCCTCTCCCGCTCTCGGCTCTGTTTAAATCAGCCTCTCCCGCTCTCGGCTCTGTTTAAATCAGCCTCTCCCGCTCTCGGCTCTGTTTAAATCAGCCTCTCCCGCTCTCGGAGCTCTGTTTAAATCAGCCTCTCCCGCTCTCGGCTCTGTTTAAATCAGCCTCTCCCGCTCTCGGCTCTGTTTAAATCAGCCTCTCCCGCTCTCGGAGCTCTGTTTAAATCAGCCTCTCCCGCTCTCGGGCTCTGTTTAAATCAGCCTCTCCCGCTCTCGGAGCTCTGTTTAAATCAGCCTCTCCCGCTCTCGGCTCTGTTTAAATCAGCCTCTCCCGCTCTCGGCTCTGTTTAAATCAGCCTCTCCCGCTCTCGGAGCTCTGTTTAAATCAGCCTCTCCCGCTCTCGGCTCTGTTTAAATCAGCCTCTCCCGCTCTCGGCTCTGTTTAAATCAGCCTCTCCCGCTCTCGGAGCTCTGTTTAAATCAGCCTCTCCCGCTCTCGGAGCTCTGTTTAAATCAGCCTCTCCCGCTCTCGGAGCTCTGTTTAAATCAGCCTCTCCCGCTCTCGGGCTCTGTTTAAATCAGCCTCTCCCGCTCTCGGCTCTGTTTAAATCAGCCTCTCCCGCTCTCGGCTCTGTTTAAATCAGCCTCTCCCGCTCTCGGAGCTCTGTTTAAATCAGCCTCTCCCGCTCTCGGAGCTCTGTTTAAATCAGCCTCTCCCGCTCTCGGAGCTCTGTTTAAATCAGCCTCTCCCGCTCTCGGGCTCTGTTTAAATCAGCCTCTCCCGCTCTCGGGCTCTGTTTAAATCAGCCTCTCCCGCTCTCGGCTCTGTTTAAATCAGCCTCTCCCGCTCTCGGAGCTCTGTTTAAATCAGCCTCTCCCGCTCTCGGAGCTCTGTTTAAATCAGCCTCTCCCGCTCTCGGGCTCTGTTTAAATCAGCCTCTCCCGCTCTCGGCTCTGTTTAAATCAGCCTCTCCCGCTCTCGGCTCTGTTTAAATCAGCCTCTCCCGCTCTCGGAGCTCTGTTTAAATCAGCCTCTCCCGCTCTCGGCTCTGTTTAAATCAGCCTCTCCCGCTCTCGGCTCTGTTTAAATCAGCCTCTCCCGCTCTCGGAGCTCTGTTTAAATCAGCCTCTCCCGCTCTCGGCTCTGTTTAAATCAGCCTCTCCCGCTCTCGGCTCTGTTTAAATCAGCCTCTCCCGCTCTCGGGCTCTGTTTAAATCAGCCTCTCCCGCTCTCGGCTCTGTTTAAATCAGCCTCTCCCGCTCTCGGGCTCTGTTTAAATCAGCCTCTCCCGCTCTCGGCTCTGTTTAAATCAGCCTCTCCCGCTCTCGGAGCTCTGTTTAAATCAGCCTCTCCCGCTCTCGGCTCTGTTTAAATCAGCCTCTCCCGCTCTCGGAGCTCTGTTTAAATCAGCCTCTCCCGCTCTCGGCTCTGTTTAAATCAGCCTCTCCCGCTCTCGGGCTCTGTTTAAATCAGCCTCTCCCGCTCTCGGGCTCTGTTTAAATCAGCCTCTCCCGCTCTCGGCTCTGTTTAAATCAGCCTCTCCCGCTCTCGGAGCTCTGTTTAAATCAGCCTCTCCCGCTCTCGGAGCTCTGTTTAAATCAGCCTCTCCCGCTCTCGGCTCTGTTTAAATCAGCCTCTCCCGCTCTCGGCTCTGTTTAAATCAGCCTCTCCCGCTCTCGGCTCTGTTTAAATCAGCCTCTCCCGCTCTCGGCTCTGTTTAAATCAGCCTCTCCCGCTCTCGGCTCTGTTTAAATCAGCCTCTCCCGCTCTCGGCTCTGTTTAAATCAGCCTCTCCCGCTCTCGGAGCTCTGTTTAAATCAGCCTCTCCCGCTCTCGGGCTCTGTTTAAATCAGCCTCTCCCGCTCTCGGAGCTCTGTTTAAATCAGCCTCTCCCGCTCTCGGCTCTGTTTAAATCAGCCTCTCCCGCTCTCGGGCTCTGTTTAAATCAGCCTCTCCCGCTCTCGGCTCTGTTTAAATCAGCCTCTCCCGCTCTCGGCTCTGTTTAAATCAGCCTCTCCCGCTCTCGGCTCTGTTTAAATCAGCCTCTCCCGCTCTCGGCTCTGTTTAAATCAGCCTCTCCCGCTCTCGGGCTCTGTTTAAATCAGCCTCTCCCGCTCTCGGCTCTGTTTAAATCAGCCTCTCCCGCTCTCGGCTCTGTTTAAATCAGCCTCTCCCGCTCTCGGGCTCTGTTTAAATCAGCCTCTCCCGCTCTCGGCTCTGTTTAAATCAGCCTCTCCCGCTCTCGGCTCTGTTTAAATCAGCCTCTCCCGCTCTCGGCTCTGTTTAAATCAGCCTCTCCCGCTCTCGGCTCTGTTTAAATCAGCCTCTCCCGCTCTCGGGCTCTGTTTAAATCAGCCTCTCCCGCTCTCGGAGCTCTGTTTAAATCAGCCTCTCCCGCTCTCGGCTCTGTTTAAATCAGCCTCTCCCGCTCTCGGGCTCTGTTTAAATCAGCCTCTCCCGCTCTCGGGCTCTGTTTAAATCAGCCTCTCCCGCTCTCGGCTCTGTTTAAATCAGCCTCTCCCGCTCTCGGCTCTGTTTAAATCAGCCTCTCCCGCTCTCGGGCTCTGTTTAAATCAGCCTCTCCCGCTCTCGGAGCTCTGTTTAAATCAGCCTCTCCCGCTCTCGGAGCTCTGTTTAAATCAGCCTCTCCCGCTCTCGGCTCTGTTTAAATCAGCCTCTCCCGCTCTCGGGCTCTGTTTAAATCAGCCTCTCCCGCTCTCGAGCTCTGTTTAAATCAGCCTCTCCCGCTCTCGGCTCTGTTTAAATCAGCCTCTCCCGCTCTCGGCTCTGTTTAAATCAGCCTCTCCCGCTCTCGGAGCTCTGTTTAAATCAGCCTCTCCCGCTCTCGGCTCTGTTTAAATCAGCCTCTCCCGCTCTCGGCTCTGTTTAAATCAGTCCTCTCCCGCTCTCGGAGCTCTGTTGTTTAAATCAGTCTTCCCGCCTCTCGGAGCTCTGTTTAAATCAGTCTCTCCCACTCTCGGCTCTGTTTAAATCAGCCTCTCCCGCTCTCGGCCCTGTTTAAATCAGCCTCTCCCACTCTCGGCGCTCTGTTTAAATCAGCCTCTCCCACTCTCGGCTCTGTTTAAATCAGCCTCTCCCGCTCTCGGCTCTGTTTAAATCAGCCTCTCCCGCTCTCGGCTCTGTTTAAATCAGCCTCTCCCACTCTCGGAGCTCTGTTTAAATCAGCCTCTCCCGCTCTCGGAGCTCTGTTTAAATCAGCCTCTCCCGCTCTCGGCTCTGTTTAAATCAGCCTCTCCCGCTCTCGGAGCTCTGTTTAAATCAGCCTCTCCCGCTCTTGGAGCTCTGTTTAAATCAGCCTCTCCCGCTCTCGGAGCTCTGTTTAAATCAGCCTCTCCCGCTCTCGGCTCTGTTTAAATCAGCCTCTCCCGCTCTCGGAGCTCTGTTTAAATCAGCCTCTCCCGCTCTTGGAGCTCTGTTTAAATCAGTCTCTCCCGCTCTCGGAGCTCTGTTTAAATCAGTCTCTCCCGCTCTCGGAGCTCTGTTTAAATCAGCCTCTCCCACTCTCGGCGCTCTGTTTAAATCAGCCTCTCCCACTCTCGGCTCTGTTTAAATCAGCCTCTCCCACTCTCGGCGCTCTGTTTAAATCAGCCTCTCCCACTCTCGGCTCTGTTTAAATCAGCCTCTCCCACTCTCGGCTCTGTTTAAATCAGTCTCTCCCACTCTCGGCGCTCTGTTTAAATCAGCCTCTCCCGCTCTCGGCGCTCTGTTTAAATCAGTCTCTCCCGCTCTCGGAGCTCTGTTTAAATCAGCCTCTCCCGCTCTCGTAGCTCTGTTTAAATCAGCCTCTCCCGCTCTCGGCTCTGTTTAAATCAGTCTCTCCCGCTCTCGGAGCTCTGTTTAAATCAGTCTCTCCCACTCTCGGAGCTCTGTTTAAATCAGCCTCTCCCACTCTCGGAGCTCTGTTTAAATCAGTCTCTCCCGCTCTCGGAGCTCTGTTTAAATCAGCCTCTCCCGCTCTCGGAGCTCTGTTTAAATCAGTCTCTCCCGCTCTCGGAGCTCTGTTTAAATCAGTCTCTCCCACTCTCGGCTCTGTTTAAATCAGCCTCTCCCACTCTCGGCTCTGTTTAAATCAGCCTCTCCCGCTCTCGGCTCTGTTTAAATCAGCCTCTCCCGCTCTCGGAGCTCTGTTTAAATCAATCTCTCCCACTCTCGGCTCTGTTTAAATCAGCCTCTCCCGCTCTCGGAGCTCTGTTTAAATCAGCCTCTCCCACTCTCGGAGCTCTGTTTAAATCAGTCTCTCCCGCTCTCGGAGCTCTGTTTAAATCAGCCTCTCCCACTCTCGGAGCTCTGTTTAAATCAGCCTCTCCCACTCTCGGAGCTCTGTTTAAATCAGCCTCTCCCGCTCTCGGCTCTGTTTAAATCAGTCTCTCCCGCTCTCGGCTCTGTTTAAATCAGTCTCTCCCACTCTCGGAGCTCTGTTTAAATCAGCCTCTCCCGCTCTCGGCTCTGTTTAAATCAGTCTCTCCCGCTCTCGGCTCTGTTTAAATCAGCCTCTCCCACTCTCGGAGCTCTGTTTAAATCAGTCTCTCCCGCTCTCGGAGCTCTGTTTAAATCAGGCTCTCCCGCTCTCGGCTCTGTTTAAATCAGCCTCTCCCCCTCTCGGCTCTGTTTAAATCAGCCTCTCCCACTCTCGGCTCTGTTTAAATCAGCCTCTCCCGCTCTCGGAGCTCTGTTTAAATCAGCCTCTCCCGCTCTCGGCTCTGTTTAAATCAGCCTCTCCCGCTCTCGGAGCTCTGTTTAAATCAGCCTCTCCCACTCTCGGAGCTCTGTTTAAATCAGCCTCTCCCGCTCTCGGAGCTCTGTTTAAATCAGCCTCTCCCGCTCTCGGCTCTGTTTAAATCAGCCTCTCCCGCTCTCGGAGCTCTGTTTAAATCAGTCTCTCCCGCTCTCGGCTCTGTTTAAATCAGCCTCTCCCGCTCTCGGCTCTGTTTAAATCAGCCTCTCCCGCTCTCGGAGCTCTGTTTAAATCAGCCTCTCCCACTCTCGGCGCTCTGTTTAAATCAGTCTCTCCCGCTCTCGGCTCTGTTTAAATCAGCCTCTCCCGCTCTCGGAGCTCTGTTTAAATCAGCCTCTCCCGCTCTCGGAGCTCTGTTTAAATCAGCCTCTCCCGCTCTCGGAGCTCTGTTTAAATCAGCCTCTCCCGCTCTCGGAGCTCTGTTTAAATCAGCCTCTCCCGCTCTCGGAGCTCTGTTTAAATCAGCCTCTCCCGCTCTCGGCTCTGTTTAAATCAGCCTCTCCCGCTCTCGGAGCTCTGTTTAAATCAGTCTCTCCCGCTCTCGGAGCTCTGTTTAAATCAGTCTCTCCCGCTCTCGGAGCTCTGTTTAAATCAGCCTCTCCCACTCTCGGAGCTCTGTTTAAATCAGTCTCTCCCGCTCTCGGAGCTCTGTTTAAATCAGTCTCTCCCGCTCTCGGCGCTCTGTTTAAATCAGCCTCTCCCACTCTCGGCTCTGTTTAAATCAGCCTCTCCCACTCTCGGCTCTGTTTAAATCAGCCTCTCCCACTCTCGGCTCTGTTTAAATCAGTCTCTCCCACTCTCGGAGCTCTGTTTAAATCAGTCTCTCCCGCTCTCGGAGCTCTGTTTAAATCAGCCTCTCCCACTCTCGGCTCTGTTTAAATCAGTCTCTCCCGCTCTCGGCGCTCTGTTTAAATCAGTCTCTCCCGCTCTCGGCTCTGTTTAAATCAGTCTCTCCCACTCTCGGAGCTCTGTTTAAATCAGCCTCTCCCACTCTCGGAGCTCTGTTTAAATCAGCCTCTCCCGCTCTCGGAGCTCTGTTTAAATCAGCCTCTCCCGCTCTCGGAGCTCTGTTTAAATCAGTCTCTCCCGCTCTCGGAGCTCTGTTTAAATCAGTCTCTCCCACTCTCGGCTCTGTTTAAATCAGCCTCTCCCACTCTCGGAGCTCTGTTTAAATCAGCCTCTCCCGCTCTCGGAGCTCTGTTTAAATCAGTCTCTCCCACTCTCGGAGCTCTGTTTAAATCAGCCTCTCCCGCTCTCGGCTCTGTTTAAATCAGTCTCTCCCACTCTCGGAGCTCTGTTTAAATCAGCCTCTCCCGCTCTCGGCTCTGTTTAAATCAGCCTCTCCCGCTCTCGGAGCTCTGTTTAAATCAGTCTCTCCCACTCTCGGAGCTCTGTTTAAATCAGCCTCTCCCGCTCTCGGCTCTGTTTAAATCAGTCTCTCCCACTCTCGGCTCTGTTTAAATCAGTCTCTCCCACTCTCGGAGCTCTGTTTAAATCAGTCTCTCCCACTCTCGGAGCTCTGTTTAAATCAGCCTCTCCCGCTCTCGGAGCTCTGTTTAAATCAGTCTCTCCCACTCTCGGCTCTGTTTAAATCAGCCTCTCCCGCTCTCGGAGCTCTGTTTAAATCAGTCTCTCCCGCTCTCGGAGCTCTGTTTAAATCAGCCTCTCCCGCTCTCGGCGCTCTGTTTAAATCAGCCTCTCCCGCTCTCGGAGCTCTGTTTAAATCAGTCTCTCCCACTCTCGGCTCTGTTTAAATCAGCCTCTCCCGCTCTCGGAGCTCTGTTTAAATCAGTCTCTCCCACTCTCGGCTCTGTTTAAATCAGCCTCTCCCACTCTCGGCTCTGTTTAAATCAGCCTCTCCCGCTCTCGGCTCTGTTTAAATCAGCCTCTCCCGCTCTCGGAGCTCTGTTTAAATCAGTCTCTCCCACTCTCGGCTCTGTTTAAATCAGCCTCTCCCGCTCTCGGCTCTGTTTAAATCAGCCTCTCCCACTCTCGGAGCTCTGTTTAAATCAGCCTCTCCCGCTCTCGGAGCTCTGTTTAAATCAGCCTCTCCCGCTCTCGGCGCTCTGTTTAAATCAGCCTCTCCCGCTCTCGGAGCTCTGTTTAAATCAGCCTCTCCCGCTCTCGGCTCTGTTTAAATCAGCCTCTCCCGCTCTCGGAGCTCTGTTTAAATCAGTCTCTCCCACTCTCGGCTCTGTTTAAATCAGCCTCTCCCGCTCTCGGCTCTGTTTAAATCAGCCTCTCCCGCTCTCGGCTCTGTTTAAATCAGCCTCTCCCGCTCTCGGCTCTGTTTAAATCAGCCTCTCCCGCTCTCGGAGCTCTGTTTAAATCAGTCTCTCCCACTCTCGGCTCTGTTTAAATCAGCCTCTCCCGCTCTCGGAGCTCTGTTTAAATCAGTCTCTCCCGCTCTCGGAGCTCTGTTTAAATCAGCCTCTCCCGCTCTCGGCGCTCTGTTTAAATCAGTCTCTCCCGCTCTCGGAGCTCTGTTTAAATCAGCCTCTCCCACTCTCGGAGCTCTGTTTAAATCAGCCTCTCCCGCTCTCGGCGCTCTGTTTAAATCAGCCTCTCCCACTCTCGGAGCTCTGTTTAAATCAGCCTCTCCCACTCTCGGCTCTGTTTAAATCAGCCTCTCCCGCTCTCGGAGCTCTGTTTAAATCAGTCTCTCCCACTCTCGGAGCTCTGTTTAAATCAGCCTCTCCCACTCTCGGAGCTCTGTTTAAATCAGTCTCTCCCGCTCTCGGCTCTGTTTAAATCAGCCTCTCCCGCTCTCGGCGCTCTGTTTAAATCAGTCTCTCCCGCTCTCGGCTCTGTTTAAATCAGCCTCTCCCGCTCTCGGAGCTCTGTTTAAATCAGCCTCTCCCGCTCTCGGAGCTCTGTTTAAATCAGCCTCTCCCGCTCTCGGAGCTCTGTTTAAATCAGCCTCTCCCGCTCTCGGCTCTGTTTAAATCAGCCTCTCCCGCTCTCGGAGCTCTGTTTAAATCAGCCTCTCCCACTCTCGGCTCTGTTTAAATCAGCCTCTCCCGCTCTCGGCCCTGTTTAAATCAGCCTCTCCCGCTCTCGGCTCTGTTTAAATCAGCCTCTCCCGCTCTCGGCTCTGTTTAAATCAGTCTCTCCCGCTCTCGGCTCTGTTTAAATCAGCCTCTCCCGCTCTCGGAGCTCTGTTTAAATCAGCCTCTCCCACTCTCGGCTCTGTTTAAATCAGTCTCTCCCACTCTCGGAGCTCTGTTTAAATCAGCCTCTCCCGCTCTCGGAGCTCTGTTTAAATCAGCCTCTCCCGCTCTCGGCTCTGTTTAAATCAGCCTCTCCCACTCTCGGAGCTCTGTTTAAATCAGCCTCTCCCGCTCTCGGCTCTGTTTAAATCAGCCTCTCCCGCTCTCGGAGCTCTGTTTAAATCAGCCTCTCCCGCTCTCGGCTCTGTTTAAATCAGTCCTCTCCCGCTCTCGGCTCTGTTTAAATCAGTCTCTCCCGCTCTCGGCTCTGTTTAAATCAGCCTCTCCCGCTCTCGGCTCTGTTTAAATCAGTCTCTCCCGCTCTCGGCTCTGTTTAAATCAGTCTCTCCCGCTCTCGGCTCTGTTTAAATCAGCCTCTCCCGCTCTCGGCTCTGTTTAAATCAGCCTCTCCCGCTCTCGGAGCTCTGTTTAAATCAGTCTCTCCCACTCTCGGAGCTCTGTTTAAATCAGCCTCTCCCGCTCTCGGAGCTCTGTTTAAATCAGCCTCTCCCGCTCTCGGAGCTCTGTTTAAATCAGCCTCTCCCGCTCTCGGATCTCTGTTTAAATCAGTCTCTCCCACTCTCGGAGCTCTGTTTAAATCAGCCTCTCCCACTCTCGGCTCTGTTTAAATCAGCCTCTCCCACTCTCGGAGCTCTGTTTAAATCAGCCTCTCCCGCTCTCGGAGCTCTGTTTAAATCAGCCTCTCCCACTCTCGGAGCTCTGTTTAAATCAGCCTCTCCCGCTCTCGGCTCTGTTTAAATCAGTCTCTCCCACTCTCGGCTCTGTTTAAATCAGCCTCTCCCGCTCTCGGCTCTGTTTAAATCAGTCTCTCCCACTCTCGGCTCTGTTTAAATCAGCCTCTCCCGCTCTCGGCTCTGTTTAAATCAGTCTCTCCCACTCTCGGCTCTGTTTAAATCAGCCTCTCCCACTCTCGGCTCTGTTTAAATCAGTCTCTCCCGCTCTCGGAGCTCTGTTTAAATCAGTCTCTCCCGCTCTCGGCTCTGTTTAAATCAGCCTCTCCCGCTCTCGGCTCTGTTTAAATCAGTCTCTCCCGCTCTCGGCTCTGTTTAAATCAGCCTCTCCCACTCTCGGAGCTCTGTTTAAATCAGTCTCTCCCACTCTCGGCTCTGTTTAAATCAGCCTCTCCCACTCTCGGAGCTCTGTTTAAATCAGTCTCTCCCGCTCTCGGCTCTGTTTAAATCAGTCTCTCCCACTCTCGGCTCTGTTTAAATCAGCCTCTCCCACTCTCGGAGCTCTGTTTAAATCAGCCTCTCCCGCTCTCGGCTCTGTTTAAATCAGCCTCTCCCACTCTCGGAGCTCTGTTTAAATCAGTCTCTCCCGCTCTCGGCTCTGTTTAAATCAGTCTCTCCCGCTCTCGGCTCTGTTTAAATCAGCCTCTCCCGCTCTCGGCTCTGTTTAAATCAGCCTCTCCCACTCTCGGAGCTCTGTTTAAATCAGCCTCTCCCGCTCTCGGAGCTCTGTTTAAATCAGCCTCTCCCGCTCTCGGCTCTGTTTAAATCAGCCTCTCCCACTCTCGGCTCTGTTTAAATCAGCCTCTCCCGCTCTCGGAGCTCTGTTTAAATCAGCCTCTCCCACTCTCGGCTCTGTTTAAATCAGCCTCTCCCGCTCTCGGAGCTCTGTTTAAATCAGCCTCTCCCGCTCTCGGCTCTGTTTAAATCAGCCTCTCCCGCTCTCGGCTCTTTTTAAATCAGTCTCTCCCGCTCTCGGAGCTCTGTTTAAATCAGCCTCTCCCGCTCTCGGCTCTGTTTAAATCAGCCTCTCCCGCTCTCGGAGCTCTGTTTAAATCAGTCTCTCCCGCTCTCGGAGCTCTGTTTAAATCAGCCTCTCCCACTCTCGGAGCTCTGTTTAAATCAGCCTCTCCCGCTCTCGGAGCTCTGTTTAAATCAGCCTCTCCCACTCTCGGAGCTCTGTTTAAATCAGCCTCTCCCACTCTCGGAGCTCTGTTTAAATCAGCCTCTCCCACTCTCGGCTCTGTTTAAATCAGTCTCTCCCGCTCTCGGAGCTCTGTTTAAATCAGCCTCTCCCACTCTCGGCTCTGTTTAAATCAGCCTCTCCCGCTCTCGGAGCTCTGTTTAAATCAGCCTCTCCCGCTCTCGGCGCTCTGTTTAAATCAGTCTCTCCCGCTCTCGGCTCTGTTTAAATCAGTCTCTCCCGCTCTCGGAGCTCTGTTTAAATCAGCCTCTCCCGCTCTCGGCGCTCTGTTTAAATGAGCCTCTCCCACTCTCGGCTCTGTTTAAATCAGTCTCTCCCGCTCTCGGAGCTCTGTTTAAATCAGCCTCTCCCGCTCTCGGCTCTGTTTAAATCAGCCTCTCCCGCTCTCGGAGCTCTGTTTAAATCAGCCTCTCCCACTCTCGGCTCTGTTTAAATCAGTCTCTCCCACTCTCGGCTCTGTTTAAATCAGTCTCTCCCACTCTCGGCTCTGTTTAAATCAGTCTCTCCCACTCTCGGAGCTCTGTTTAAATCAGCCTCTCCCGCTCTCGGAGCTCTGTTTAAATCAGTCTCTCCCACTCTCGGCTCTGTTTAAATCAGTCTCTCCCGCTCTCGGAGCTCTGTTTAAATCAGTCTCTCCCGCTCTCGGCTCTGTTTAAATCAGCCTCTCCCGCTCTCAGAGCTCTGTTTAAATCAGTCTCTCCCGCTCTCGGAGCTCTGTTTAAATCAGCCTCTCCCACTCTCGGAGCTCTGTTTAAATCAGCCTCTCCCACTCTTGGCTCTGTTTAAATCAGCCTCTCCCGCTCTCGGAGCTCTGTTTAAATCAGTCTCTCCCACTCTCGGAGCTCTGTTTAAATCAGCCTCTCCCGCTCTCGGAGCTCTGTTTAAATCAGCCTCTCCCGCTCTCGGAGCTCTGTTTAAATCAGTCTCTCCCTCTCTCGGCTCTGTTTAAATCAGTCTCTCCCCCTCTCGGAGCTCTGTTTAAATCAGCCTCTCCCGCTCTCGGAGCTCTGTTTAAATCAGCCTCTCCCGCTCTCGGCTCTGTTTAAATCAGCCTCTCCCGCTCTCGGAGCTCTGTTTAAATCAGCCTCTCCCGCTCTCGGCTCTGTTTAAATCAGCCTCTCCCACTCTCGGAGCTCTGTTTAAATCAGCCTCTCCCGCTCTCGGAGCTCTGTTTAAATCAGCCTCTCCCACTCTCGGAGCTCTGTTTAAATCAGTCTCTCCCGCTCTCGGCTCTGTTTAAATCAGCCTCTCCCGCTCTCGGCTCTGTTTAAATCAGCCTCTCCCGCTCTCGGAGCTCTGTTTAAATCAGCCTCTCCCACTCTCGGCTCTGTTTAAATCAGCCTCTCCCGCTCTCGGCTCTGTTTAAATCAGCCTCTCCCGCTCTCGGCTCTGTTTAAATCAGCCTCTCCCGCTCTCGGAGCTCTGTTTAAATCAGCCTCTCCCACTCTCGGAGCTCTGTTTAAATCAGCCTCTCCCGCTCTCGGAGCTCTGTTTAAATCAGCCTCTCCCGCTCTCGGAGCTCTGTTAAAATCAGCCTCTCCCGCTCTCGGAGCTCTGTTTAAATCAGCCTCTCCCACTCTCGGAGCTCTGTTTAAATCAGCCTCTCCCGCTCTCGGAGCTCTGTTTAAATCAGCCTCTCCCGCTCTCGGAGCTCTGTTTAAATCAGCCTCTCCCACTCTCGGAGCTCTGTTTAAATCAGCCTCTCCCCCTCTCGGAGCTCTGTTTAAATCAGCCTCTCCCCCTCTCGGCGCTCTGTTTAAATCAGCCTCTCCCGCTCTCGGCTCTGTTTAAATCAGTCTCTCCCGCTCTCGGCTCTGTTTAAATCAGTCTCTCCCGCTCTCGGCTCTGTTTAAATCAGCCTCTCCCCCTCTCGGCGCTCTGTTTAAATCAGCCTCTCCCGCTCTCGGAGCTCTGTTTAAATCAGCCTCTCCCGCTCTCGGCGCTCTGTTTAAATCAGCCTCTCCCGCTCTCGGCTCTGTTTAAATCAGTCTCTCCCGCTCTCGGAGCTCTGTTTAAATCAGTCTCTCCCACTCTCGGCTCTGTTTAAATCAGTCTCTCCCGCTCTCGGCTCTGTTTAAATCAGCCTCTCCCGCTCTCGGAGCTCTGTTTAAATCAGCCTCTCCCGCTCTCGGCGCTCTGTTTAAATCAGCCTCTCCCGCTCTCGGCGCTCTGTTTAAATCAGCCTCTCCCGCTCTCGGCTCTGTTTAAATCAGCCTCTCCCGCTCTCGGCTCTGTTTAAATCAGCCTCTCCCACTCTCGGCTCTGTTTAAATCAGCCTCTCCCGCTCTCGGCTCTGTTTAAATCAGCCTCTCCCACTCTCGGAGCTCTGTTTAAATCAGCCTCTCCCACTCTCGGAGCTCTGTTTAAATCAGCCTCTCCCGCTCTCGGCTCTGTTTAAATCAGCCTCTCCCGCTCTCGGCTCTGTTTAAATCAGCCTCTCCCACTCTCGGCTCTGTTTAAATCAGCCTCTCCCGCTCTCGGCTCTGTTTAAATCAGCCTCTCCCACTCTCGGAGCTCTGTTTAAATCAGCCTCTCCCGCTCTCGGCTCTGTTTAAATCAGCCTCTCCCGCTCTCGGAGCTCTGTTTAAATCAGTCTCTCCCACTCTCGGAGCTCTGTTTAAATCAGCCTCTCCCGCTCTCGGCTCTGGTTAAATCAGCCTCTCCCGCTCTCGGAGCTCTGTTTAAATCAGCCTCTCCCGCTCTCGGAGCTCTGTTTAAATCAGTCTCTCCCGCTCTCGGCTCTGTTTAAATCAGTCTCTCCCGCTCTCAGAGCTCTGTTTAAATCAGCCTCTCCCGCTCTCGGAGCTCTGTTTAAATCAGCCTCTCCCGCTCTCGGAGCTCTGTTTAAATCAGTCTCTCCCACTCTCGGAGCTCTGTTTAAATCAGCCTCTCCCGCTCTCGGCTCTGTTTAAATCAGCCTCTCCCGCTCTCGGAGCTCTGTTTAAATCAGCCTCTCCCGCTCTCGGAGCTCTGTTTAAATCAGCCTCTCCCGCTCTCGGCTCTGTTTAAATCAGCCTCTCCCGCTCTCGGCTCTGTTTAAATCAGTCTCTCCCGCTCTCGGCTCTGTTTAAATCAGCCTCTCCCGCTCTCGGCGCTCTGTTTAAATCAGCCTCTCCCGCTCTCGGCTCTGTTTAAATCAGCCTCTCCCGCTCTCGGCTCTGTTTAAATCAGCCTCTCCCGCTCTCGGCTCTGTTTAAATCAGTCTCTCCCGCTCTCGGCTCTGTTTAAATCAGTCTCTCCCGCTCTCGGCTCTGTTTAAATCAGCCTCTCCCGCTCTCGGAGCTCTGTTTAAATCAGCCTCTCCCGCTCTCGGAGCTCTGTTTAAATCAGCCTCTCCCGCTCTCGGCTCTGTTTAAATCAGCCTCTCCCGCTCTCGGAGCTCTGTTTAAATCAGTCTCTCCCGCTCTCGGAGCTCTGTTTAAATCAGCCTCTCCCGCTCTCGGCTCTGTTTAAATCAGCCTCTCCCGCTCTCGGCTCTGTTTAAATCAGCCTCTCCCGCTCTCGGAGCTCTGTTTAAATCAGCCTCTCCCACTCTCGGAGCTCTGTTTAAATCAGTCTCTCCCGCTCTCGGCTCTGTTTAAATCAGTCTCTCCCGCTCTCGGAGCTCTGTTTAAATCAGCCTCTCCTACTCTCGGAGCTCTGTTTAAATCAGTCTCTCCCGCTCTCGGCTCTGTTTAAATCAGCCTCTCCCGCTCTCGGCTCTGTTTAAATCAGCCTCTCCCGCTCTCGGAGCTCTGTTTAAATCAGTCTCTCCCGCTCTCGGAGCTCTGTTTAAATCAGCCTCTCCCACTCTCGGAGCTCTGTTTAAATCAGTCTCTCCCACTCTCGGCTCTGTTTAAATCAGCCTCTCCCGCTCTCGGAGCTCTGTTTAAATCAGCCTCTCCCGGTCTCGGCTCTGTTTAAATCAGCCTCTCCCGCTCTCGGAGCTCTGTTTAAATCAGCCTCTCCCGCTCTCGGAGCTCTGTTTAAATCAGCCTCTCCCGCTCTCGGAGCTCTGTTTAAATCAGCCTCTCCCGCTCTCGGAGCTCTGTTTAAATCAGCCTCTCCCGCTCTCGGAGCTCTGTTTAAATCAGCCTCTCCCGCTCTCGGCTCTGTTTAAATCAGCCTCTCCCACTCTCGGCTCTGTTTAAATCAGCCTCTCCCGCTCTCGGCTCTGTTTAAATCAGTCTCTCCCGCTCTCGGCTCTGTTTAAATCAGCCTCTCCTGCTCTCGGAGCTCTGTTTAAATCTGTCTCTCCCACTCTCGGCTCACTGTTTAAATCAGCCTCTCCTGCTCTCGGAGCTCTGTTTAAATCAGCCTCTCCCGCTCTCGGCTCTGTTTAAATCAGTCTCTCCCGCTCTCGGAGCTCTGTTTAAATCAGTCTCTCCCACTCTCGGCTCTGTTTAAATCAGTCTCTCCCACTCTCGGAGCTCTGTTTAAATCAGTCTCTCCCGCTCTCGGCTCTGTTTAAATCAGTCTCTCCCGCTCTCGGAGCTCTGTTTAAATCAGTCTCTCCCTCTCTCGGAGCTCTGTTTAAATCAGTCTCTCCCTCTCTCGGAGCTCTGTTTAAATCAGCCTCTCCCGCTCTCGGAGCTCTGTTTAAATCAGCCTCTCCCGCTCTCGGCTCTGTTTAAATCAGCCTCTCCCGCTCTCGGAGCTCTGTTTAAATCAGCCTCTCCCGCTCTCGGCTCTGTTTAAATCAGCGTCTCCCGCTCTCGGCTCTGTTTAAATCAGTCTCTCCCGCTCTCGGCTCTGTTTAAATCAGCCTCTCCCGCTCTCGGAGCTCTGTTTAAATCAGCCTCTCCCACTCTCGGAGCTCTGTTTAAATCAGCCTCTCCCGCTCTCGGCTCTGTTTAAATCAGTCTCTCCCGCTCTCGGAGCTCTGTTTAAATCAGCCTCTCCCGCTCTCGGAGCTCTGTTTAAATCAGTCTCTCCCGCTCTCGGAGCTCTGTTTAAATCAGCCTCTCCCGCTCTCGGCTCTGTTTAAATCAGCCTCTCCCGCTCTCGGAGCTCTGTTTAAATCAGTCTCTCCCGCTCTCGGAGCTCTGTTTAAATCAGCCTCTCCCGCTCTCGGCTCTGTTTAAATCAGCCTCTCCCGCTCTCGGAGCTCTGTTTAAATCAGCCTCTCCCACTCTCGGAGCTCTGTTTAAATCAGCCTCTCCCGCTCTCGGCTCTGTTTAAATCAGTCTCTCCCGCTCTCGGAGCTCTGTTTAAATCAGCCTCTCCCGCTCTCGGAGCTCTGTTTAAATCAGTCTCTCCCGCTCTCGGAGCTCTGTTTAAATCAGCCTCTCCCGCTCTCGGCTCTGTTTAAATCAGTCTCTCCCGCTCTCGGAGCTCTGTTTAAATCAGCCTCTCCCGCTCTCGGCTCTGTTTAAATCAGTCTCTCCCGCTCTCGGAGCTCTGTTTAAATCAGTCTCTCCCGCTCTCGGCTCTGTTTAAATCAGTCTCTCCCGCTCTCGGAGCTCTGTTTAAATCAGTCTCTCCCGCTCTCGGCTCTGTTTAAATCAGTCTCTCCCGCTCTCGGAGCTCTGTTTAAATCAGCCTCTCCCGCTCTCGGAGCTCTGTTTAAATCAGCCTCTCCCACTCTCGGAGCTCTGTTTAAATCAGCCTCTCCCACTCTCGGCTCTGTTTAAATCAGCCTCTCCCGCTCTCGGAGCTCTGTTTAAATCAGCCTCTCCCGCTCTCGGAGCTCTGTTTAAATCAGCCTCTCCCGCTCTCGGAGCTCTGTTTAAATCAGCCTCTCCCGCTCTCGGAGCTCTGTTTAAATCAGCCTCTCCCGCTCTCGGCTCTGTTTAAATCAGTCTCTCCCGCTCTCGGCTCTGTTTAAATCAGCCTCTCCCACTCTCGGAGCTCTGTTTAAATCAGCCTCTCCCACTCTCGGAGCTCTGTTTAAATCAGCCTCTCCCACTCTCGGAGCTCTGTTTAAATCAGTCTCTCCCGCTCTCGGCTCTGTTTAAATCAGTCTCTCCCACTCTCGGAGCTCTGTTTAAATCAGCCTCTCCCACTCTCGGAGCTCTGTTTAAATCAGCCTCTCCCACTCTCGGAGCTCTGTTTAAATCAGTCTCTCCCGCTCTCGGAGCTCTGTTTAAATCAGCCTCTCCCGCTCTCGGAGCTCTGTTTAAATCAGCCTCTCCCGCTCTCGGCGCTCTGTTTAAATCAGTCTCTCCCGCTCTCGGAGCTCTGTTTAAATCAGCCTCTCCCGCTCTCGGAGCTCTGTTTAAATCAGCCTCTCCCACTCTCGGCTCTGTTTAAATCAGTCTCTCCCGCTCTCGGAGCTCTGTTTAAATCAGCCTCTCCCGCTCTCGGAGCTCTGTTTAAATCAGCCTCTCCCACTCTCGGCTCTGTTTAAATCAGTCTCTCCCGCTCTCGGAGCTCTGTTTAAATCAGCCTCTCCCACTCTCGGAGCTCTGTTTAAATCAGCCTCTCCCGCTCTCGGAGCTCTGTTTAAATCAGCCTCTCCCGCTCTCGGAGCTCTGTTTAAATCAGCCTCTCCCACTCTCGGAGCTCTGTTTAAATCAGTCTCTCCCGCTCTCGGAGCTCTGTTTAAATCAGCCTCTCCCGCTCTCGGCTCTGTTTAAATCAGTCTCTCCCGCTCTCAGAGCTCTGTTTAAATCAGCCTCTCCCACTCTCGGAGCTCTGTTTAAATCAGCCTCTCCCGCTCTCGGAGCTCTGTTTAAATCAGCCTCTCCCGCTCTCGGAGCTCTGTTTAAATCAGTCTCTCCCGCTCTCGGAGCTCTGTTTAAATCAGCCTCTCCCACTCTCGGCTCTGTTTAAATCAGCCTCTCCCGCTCTCGGCTCTGTTTAAATCAGCCTCTCCCACTCTCGGAGCTCTGTTTAAATCAGCCTCTCCCGCTCTCGGCTCTGTTTAAATCAGCCTCTCCCGCTCTCGGAGCTCTGTTTAAATCAGCCTCTCCCACTCTCGGAGCTCTGTTTAAATCAGCCTCTCCCACTCTCGGAGCTCTGTTTAAATCAGTCTCTCCCGCTCTCGGAGCTCTGTTTAAATCAGTCTCTCTCGCTCTCGGCTCTGTTTAAATCAGCCTCTCCCGCTCTCGGAGCTCTGTTTAAATCAGCCTCTCCCACTCTCGGAGCTCTGTTTAAATCAGTCTCTCCCGCTCTCGGAGCTCTGTTTAAATCAGCCTCTCCCACTCTCGGAGCTCTGTTTAAATCAGCCTCTCCCACTCTCGGCTCTGTTTAAATCAGCCTCTCCCGCTCTCGGAGCTCTGTTTAAATCAGCCTCTCCCGCTCTCGGCTCTGTTTAAATCAGCCTCTCCCGCTCTCGGCTCTGTTTAAATCAGCCTCTCCCGCTCTCGGCTCTGTTTAAATCAGCCTCTCCCGCTCTCGGCTCTGTTTAAATCAGCCTCTCCCGCTCTCGGCTCTGTTTAAATCAGCCTCTCCCGCTCTCGGCTCTGTTTAAATCAGCCTCTCCCGCTCTCGGCTCTGTTTAAATCAGCCTCTCCCGCTCTCGGAGCTCTGTTTAAATCAGCCTCTCCCGCTCTCGGCTCTGTTTAAATCAGCCTCTCCCGCTCTCGGCTCTGTTTAAATCAGCCTCTCCCGCTCTCGGAGCTCTGTTTAAATCAGTCTCTCCCACTCTCGGCTCTGTTTAAATCAGCCTCTCCCGCTCTCGGCTCTGTTTAAATCAGCCTCTCCCACTCTCGGAGCTCTGTTTAAATCAGCCTCTCCCGCTCTCGGAGCTCTGTTTAAATCAGCCTCTCCCACTCTCGGAGCTCTGTTTAAATCAGCCTCTCCCGCTCTCGGAGCTCTGTTTAAATCAGCCTCTCCCACTCTCGGAGCTCTGTTTAAATCAGCCTCTCCCGCTCTCGGAGCTCTGTTTAAATCAGTCTCTCCCGCTCTCGGAGCTCTGTTTAAATCAGCCTCTCCCGCTCTCGGCTCTGTTTAAATCAGTCTCTCCCGCTCTCGGAGCTCTGTTTAAATCAGCCTCTCCCGCTCTCGGAGCTCTGTTTAAATCAGCCTCTCCCGCTCTCGGAGCTCTGTTTAAATCAGCCTCTCCCGCTCTCGGAGCTCTGTTTAAATCAGTCTCTCCCGCTCTCGGAGCTCTGTTTAAATCAATCTCTCCCGCTCTCGGAGCTCTGTTTAAATCAGCCTCTCCCACTCTCGGAGCTCTGTTTAAATCAGCCTCTCCCGCTCTCGGCTCTGTTTAAATCAGCCTCTCCCGCTCTCGGCTCTGTTTAAATCAGCCTCTCCCGCTTTCGGCTCTGTTTAAATCAGCCTCTCCCACTCTCGGCTCTGTTTAAATCAGCCTCTCCCACTCTCGGAGCTCTGTTTAAATCAGCCTCTCCCGCTCTCGGAGCTCTGTTTAAATCAGTCTCTCCCACTCTCGGAGCTCTGTTTAAATCAGTCTCTCCCACTCTCGGCTCTGTTTAAATCAGCCTCTCCCGCTCTCGGAGCTCTGTTTAAATCAGTCTCTCCCACTCTCGGCTCTGTTTAAATCAGTCTCTCCCGCTCTCGGAGCTCTGTTTAAATCAGTCTCTCCCACTCTCGGCTCTGTTTAAATCAGCCTCTCCCGCTCTCGGCTCTGTTTAAATCAGCCTCTCCCACTCTCGGAGCTCTGTTTAAATCAGCCTCTCCCGCTCTCGGAGCTCTGTTTAAATCAGCCTCTCCAACTCTCGGAGCTCTGTTTAAATCAGCCTCTCCCGCTCTCGGAGCTCTGTTTAAATCAGCCTCTCCCACTCTCGGAGCTCTGTTTAAATCAGCCTCTCCCGCTCTCGGAGCTCTGTTTAAATCAGTCTCTCCCGCTCTCGGAGCTCTGTTTAAATCAGCCTCTCCCGCTCTCGGCTCTGTTTAAATCAGTCTCTCCCGCTCTCGGAGCTCTGTTTAAATCAGCCTCTCCCGCTCTCGGAGCTCTGTTTAAATCAGCCTCTCCCGCTCTCGGAGCTCTGTTTAAATCAGCCTCTCCCGCTCTCGGAGCTCTGTTTAAATCAGTCTCTCCCGCTCTCGGAGCTCTGTTTAAATCAATCTCTCCCGCTCTCGGAGCTCTGTTTAAATCAGCCTCTCCCGCTCTCGGCTCTGTTTAAATCAGTCTCTCCCGCTCTCGGAGCTCTGTTTAAATCAGCCTCTCCCGCTCTCGGAGCTCTGTTTAAATCAGCCTCTCCCGCTCTCGGCTCTGTTTAAATCAGCCTCTCCCACTCTCGGAGCTCTGTTTAAATCAGCCTCTCCCGCTCTCGGAGCTCTGTTTAAATCAGCCTCTCCCACTCTCGGAGCTCTGTTTAAATCAGCCTCTCCCGCTCTCGGCTCTGTTTAAATCAGCCTCTCCCGCTCTCGGCTCTGTTTAAATCAGCCTCTCCCGCTTTCGGCTCTGTTTAAATCAGCCTCTCCCACTCTCGGCTCTGTTTAAATCAGCCTCTCCCACTCTCGGAGCTCTGTTTAAATCAGCCTCTCCCGCTCTCGGAGCTCTGTTTAAATCAGTCTCTCCCACTCTCGGAGCTCTGTTTAAATCAGTCTCTCCCACTCTCGGAGCTCTGTTTAAATCAGCCTCTCCCACTCTCGGAGCTCTGTTTAAATCAGTCTCTCCCGCTCTCGGCTCTGTTTAAATCAGTCTCTCCCACTCTCGGAGCTCTGTTTAAATCAGCCTCTCCCGCTCTCGGAGCTCTGTTTAAATCAGTCTCTCCCACTCTCGGAGCTCTGTTTAAATCAGCCTCTCCCGCTCTCGGAGCTCTGTTTAAATCAGCCTCTCCCGCTCTCGGAGCTCTGTTTAAATCAGCCTCTCCCGCTCTCGGAGCTCTGTTTAAATCAGTCTCTCCCACTCTCGGCTCTGTTTAAATCAGTCTCTCCCGCTCTCGGAGCTCTGTTTAAATCAGCCTCTCCCGCTCTCGGAGCTCTGTTTAAATCAGTCTCTCCCGCTCTCGGAGCTCTGTTTAAATCAGCCTCTCCCGCTCTCGGAGCTCTGTTTAAATCAGCCTCTCCCGCTCTCGGAGCTCTGTTTAAATCAGTCTCTCCCGCTCTCGGAGCTCTGTTTAAATCAGCCTCTCCCGCTCTCGGAGCTCTGTTTAAATCAGCCTCTCCCGCTCTCGGAGCTCTGTTTAAATCAGCCTCTCCCGCTCTCGGAGCTCTGTTTAAATCAGCCTCTCCCGCTCTCGGAGCTCTGTTTAAATCAGTCTCTCCCGCTCTCGGCTCTGTTTAAATCAGCCTCTCCCGCTCTCGGAGCTCTGTTTAAATCAGTCTCTCCCGCTCTCGGCTCTGTTTAAATCAGTCTCTCCCGCTCTCGGCGCTCTGTTTAAATCAGTCTCTCCCGCTCTCGGAGCTCTGTTTAAATCAGCCTCTCCCGCTCTCGGAGCTCTGTTTAAATCAGCCTCTCCCGCTCTCGGAGCTCTGTTTAAATCAGTCTCTCCCGCTCTCGGCTCTGTTTAAATCAGCCTCTCCCGCTCTCGGAGCTCTGTTTAAATCAGTCTCTCCCGCTCTCGGAGCTCTGTTTAAATCAGTCTCTCCCGCTCTCGGCTCTGTTTAAATCAGCCTCTCCCGCTCTCGGAGCTCTGTTTAAATCAGCCTCTCCCGCTCCCGGAGCTCTGTTTAAATCAGCCTCTCCCGCTCTCGGCTCTGTTTAAATCAGTCTCTCCCGCTCTCGGCTCTGTTTAAATCAGTCTCTCCCGCTCTCGGCTCTGTTTAAATCAGTCTCTCCCGCTCTCGGAGCTCTGTTTAGATCATCCTCTCCCGCTCTCGGAGCTCTGTTTAAATCAGTCTCTCCCGCTCTCGGCTCTGTTTAAATCAGCCTCTCCCGCTCTCGGCTCTGTTTAAATCAGTCTCTCCCGCTCTCGGCTCTGTTTAAATCAGCCTCTCCCGCTCTCGGAGCTCTGTTTAAATCAGCCTCTCCCGCTCTCGGAGCTCTGTTTAAATCAGCCTCTCCCGCTCTCGGCTCTGTTTAAATCAGTCTCTCCCGCTCTCGGAGCTCTGTTTAGATCATCCTCTCCCGCTCACGGCTCTGTTTAAATCAGCGTCTCCCGCTCTCGGAGCTCTGTTTAAATCAGTCTCTCCCGCTCTCGGCTCTGTTTAAATCAGCGTCTCCCGCTCACGGCTCTGTTTAAATAAGCCTCTCCCGCTCTCGGCTCTTTTAAAATCAGTACTGTGTGCAGTTTTGCGGGGGAAAATTTGGTTGCTTTGCACCTCCCGTTAGCGCCTTAAGAGGGCGCTAATGGGGCGCAAAGCAACTCGCGCCCGGGCGAGGCGATGTTTGCGCCGCTCGCGAAATTGACCAGACATTTTGCGGCAGCGCTAAACACTACCGCCACGATCTCCTGCGCCGACAGATCGTGACGTCAGTCGAGTGCGCAACGCCCCGGTATCGTCCCGGACCGGATATTGAGTGGCACCCCCTGCCTTACCGCCTGCCGCTAGCAACGACAGGTTGAGGGGAGCGTTTTGCAGTCAGGAAGGGACTGGGGGAGCGCTACTTAAAGGCGACCACTTCCTGCCTTTTTTTTTTGGTGACATTTTTGAACCACGCATTCTGAGTGAGAGAGAGAGACTTCTGGAGAGATTCAACGTTGTGTGAAGGAGTTTTGGGTACTGAGCAGCACTTTGCAGGTTCATTTTGATTTGACCTTCCTTCCATCGATTTAGAAGAGACTGTGGGGGCTGCACTCTGAGCTCTTTCCCTGGTACTCTCCATTGTTCTTTCCAGCAGATTTGATGTACAGGTCTCTCCAGGCCGAGATTCAAGGCTGCAATGAGCAGGATGTGGATGGAAAGCAAGATCGACCCTCCCCTTTAAGAACTGCCCGGTGCCATTGTGTGTGTGTTCCATTGCTGACTGACATCACATGAGCTTCACCAGCGCTCTGAGGTAGCGCCTCGCTCCTCGGCGTTAGCGCCTTAAGAGAGGTGTGTAGCGCCTGATTTAGCGCTCCAATCACCTCCAGGGGCGATAAAAGTCAAGTTTGCAGTCGGAGGCGATAATTAGCGCCAGGCGCTAAACTTTGCGCCCGGCCGATAATTGCGCCCCAAATGGGGCGATACTGAATTTCTCCCCCTTGCTCTCCTTACCTAAGAAAGGATATACTTGCCATAGAGGGAGTGCAGCGAAGGTTCACCAGACTGATTCCTGGGATGGCAGGACTGTCGTATGAGGAGAGATTGGGTCGACTAGGCCTGTATTCACTAGAGTTTAGAAGAATGAGAGGGGATCTCATTGAAACGTATAAAATTCTGACAGGGCTAGACAGACTAGATACAGGGAGGATGTTTTCCCTGGCTGGGGGGGTCTAGAACGAGGGGTCACAGTCTCAGGATAAGGGGTAGGACATTTAGGACTCAGATGAGGAGAAATTTCTTCACTCAGAGGGTGGTGAACCTGTGGAATTCTCTACCACAGAAGGCTGTGGAGGCCAAGTCACTGAATATATTTAAGAAGGAGATAGATAGATTTCTAGACACAAAAGGCATCAAGGGGTATGGAGAGAGAGCGGGAATATGGTATTGAGATAGAGGATCAGCCATGATCATATAGAATGGTGGAGCAGGCTCGAAGGGCCGAATGGCCTACTCCTGCTCCTATTTTTTTTTCTATGTACAGATCAGTCACGATCGGACTGAATGTCGGAACAGGCTTGCGGGGCCGAACGACCTCCTCCTGTTCCAATGGTACCTTCGAAGCCCAATCAAAATTTTGGGGAGGGGTTCGGAGGGAGAGGTCTCTCGGAGGGACGGTGGTGGAGGGCGGGTAAGAGGGAACGAACAGAGACCGAGAGATAGACTGTGACAAACAAAATGGTGGCGTCCTGAGGTCAAGGGGCAGGTCATGGCTGTCGATCTTATAGCAACACCTCCGCACCCCCCCCCCCCCCGCCCGCCCCCGTTTGACCACGTGACGGGCAGGGTCATCGGGAGCTCAAAGGTGAAAGGGTTGGCAGCTCCCGGAGGTTCTGGGTAATAACCGCCCCTTGGCAACGGCCCCGAAAAGACTCTCGGTGGCAAAATTCACCCAAAATGGCCGCCCAAGGCCTCAGGCCTGGCTCTTGATTCCAGGATGCTCCAACAGGTGTCGGATAAACGTCAGAAGCAAGGTTAATAAAATAATCGTTTTAATGATATTTAAATAAATATTAACACCCATAACTTAATCTTTAAGTCAAAACAGCATAGATTAAAAGGGCTACAGGGTTACAGCACACAAATAGGTTCCTTAAAGGGGCAACGTTACCACATTAAAACTTTTGGTAATTATTTATTTTCTGCCCGGGGAGCGGGCGGGGCCCCATGCTCATGCTGGTTGACAGCGGGCGTGGAAATTCGACCACAGGTTTGCATTGTAGCCAAGCCCGACCCTGATCCTCACCCACAATGTCCACATAGGCCAGGGGGCCGGGGGGGCGGTGCGGGGGGGGGATACTGGAGCCTGGGCCTTTCCTGCTCTGTGTGTGTGTGTGTGTGTGTGTGTGAGAGAGAGAGTGGGGCTCAGTCCCACACCGGGTGAGACCAACTAACTCAGCACTAGGCCCGGGGATGGAGCCTGGGCCTTCCCTGCTCCATGTGTGTGTGTGTGTGTGTGTGTGAGAGAGAGAGTGGGGCTCAGTCCCACACCGGGTGAGATCAGTTAACTCAGCACTAGGCCCGGGGATGGAGCCTGGGCCTTCCCTGCTCCATGTGTGTGTGTGTGTGTGTGTGTGTGTGAGAGAGAGAGTGGGGTTCAGTCCCACACTGGGTGTGAGATCAGGCTAACTCAGCACTAGGCCCGGGGATGGAGCCTGGGCCTTTCCTGCTCTGTTTGTGTGTGTGTGTGTGTGTGTGAGAGAGAGTGGGGCTCAGTCCCACACCGGGTGAGATCAGTTAACTCAGCACTAGGCCCGGGGATGGAGCCTGGGCCTTCCCTGCTCTGTGTGTGTGTATGTGTGTGCGTGTGTGTGTATGTGTGTGGGGGGCTCAGTCCCACATAGTGGGGGTGGGAGGTCTATCAGAAACATCTACTGAAGCAATGCCTCTTTGACAGTGGTGCGATTGTCTTTTAGATTCGAAGGGCTGATTTCCCTTGTTTCAGGAAGCGGCCCTTTCAGGGAAACACCGGTCGATATCCACGTAATTCTGGTCCATTTTAATCCCCATTCAGAGATCCAGCCCTTATATTTCACAGAATCATAGAATGATACAGCACAGAAGGAGGCCATTCGGCCCATCGTGCCTGTGCCGGCTCTTTGAAAGAGCGCTCCAATTAGTCCCACTGCCCCCTGCTCTTTCACCATAGCCCTTCGAGTATTTATCCAATTCCCTTTTGAAAGTTACTGTTGAATCTTTCAGGCAGCGCATTCCAGATCACAACAACTCGCTGCGTAAAATACATTCTCCTCGTCTCCCCTCTGGTTCTTTTGCCAATCACCTTCAATCTGTGTCCTCTGGTTACCGACCCTCCTGCCACTGGAAACAGTTTCTCCTTATTTACTCCATCAACACCCCTTGTGATTTTGAACACCTCTATCAAATCTCCCCTTAACCTTCTCTGCTCTGAGGAGAACAACCCCAGCTTCTCCAGTCTCTCCACACAACTGAAGTCCCTCATCCCTGGTACCATTCTGGTCAATCTCCCCTTAACCTTCTCTGCTCTGAGGAGAACAACCCCAGCTTCCTCAGTCTCTCCACATAACTGAAGTCCCTCATCCCTGGAACCATTCTGGTCAATCTCCCCTTAACCTTCTCTGCTCTGAGGAGAACAACCCCAGCTTCCTCAGTCTCTCCACATAACTGAAGTCCCTCATCCCTGGAACCATTCTGGTCAATCTCCTCCGCACCCTCTCCAAGGCCACAAAAACAAAACTTGTGTCTGACTGGAAATCAGCCCTTTGGTTGCAAAAGACAATCCTTCTTCATGTTCCCACAATTTTTAATTTGGAGAGGACAGGCGAGGGCCGATTAGCAAGTGTGAGAGGAGTGAGGCCCACTCACTATCGGCCTCAGGCCCCGCTCTCGGCCTACGTTTTTATCATTAGTAGCAGCTAGGCCTCAGGCTTCAGCCTGTCTTTCCGCCTCACCAGACTACCCACCCCCACCCCCGCTCTCCTGGCTCTACTTCTTGTCACGGTCGATGATGAGGGAACCTTGGCCTCCCAACGCACAACTCCTGGGGAAGGGATAAGGGATAAGGGTGCGGGGGGGGGGGGGGCTGCTCAGGCTCCGATCTCGGCGCAGATTTCAAATAGCTAGGCCTCAGGCTTCAGGCTGCCTTTCAGCCTTTCCAGGTCCCCCACCGTTCGTCCAATCAAGCTGCTGTAATGGGCGATGACGTGGTAACCCTTGACCTTGGCCTCCCACTGCATGACCCCTCCCGGTGACGGGCTAGGGGGCCTGTGGTCCTGCTCCTCCTCCTCGCCCTCCTCCACCTCCTCCCCCTCCCCCGCCAGCGAGGCCAGGATGAGGCCCAGGTTGGCGACCAGGCCCTCCAGGCCGGTGATGGCGAACTGCAGCTGCCGGTGGAAGTGGTGACGGGTCTGGTTCAGCTCCCGCTGCTCCTCCAGCACCCGGCGCAGGTGCGCGATCAGGAGGCGCCCGTCGGCCCGGTGACGGCGCAGGCGCCGGGCCTGGGCCCAGTCGTCCCGGGAGGCTCGGACAGCTCCAGCTGGGAGGCGGGGATCCCCGGCGGGGGCTCGGTGAAGCCCTGGAGGTCAGTCTGCGGCAGGGAAAGAAAAAAAATAGTGAGTCAGTCGCCGTTGCGGGAGAACACAGTTGTTCGCGGTGGCCATCTTGCGGCACAGCAAGAGCCCACGATGAGGATGGAGCCCGCTCTCTGTGTGTGGGTGTGGGGCTCAGTCCCGCACCAGCCACTGGATTGACAAACCTTTTTAATCATTCATGGGATGTGGGCATCGCTGGCAATGCCAGCATTTATTGCCCACCCCTAATTGCCCTTGAGAAGCTGGTGGTGAGCCGCCTTCTTGAACAGCTGCAGTCCGTGTGTTGAAGGTACTCTCACAGTGCTGTTAGGGAGGGAGTTCCAGAATTTTGACCCAGCGACGACGAAGGATCGGCCGATATACTTCCAAGTCAGGGTGGGTGTGTGACTTGGAGGGGAACTTGGAGGTGGTGGTATTCCCATGCGCCTGCTGCCCTTGTCCTTCTAGGTGGAAGAGGTCGCGGGTTTGGGAGGTGCTGCCGAAGAAGCCTTGGTGAGTTGCTGCAGTGCATCTTGTAGATGGTACACACTGCAGCCACGGTACACCGGTGGTGGAGGGAGTGAATGTTTAAGGTGGTGGATGGGGGGCCAATCAAGCGGGCTGCTTTGTCCTGGATGGTGTCGAGCTTCTTGAGTGTTGTTGGAGCTGCACTCATCCAGGCAAGTGGAGAGTATTCCATCACACTCCTGACTTGTGCCTTGCAGATGGTGGAAAGGCTTTGGGGAGTCAGGAGGTGAGACACTCGCCGCAGAATACCCAGCCTCTGACCTGCTCTTGTTGACACAGTCCAGTTAAGTTACTGGTTAATGGTGACCCCTAGGATGTTGATAGTGGGGGATTCGGCGAAGGTAATGCCGTTGAATGTCAAGGGGCGGTGGTTAGCCTCTCACTTGTTGAAGATAGTCATTACCTGGCACTTGTGTGGCGCGAATGTTACCTGCCACTTATCAGCCCAAGCCTGAACGTCGTCCAGGTCTTGTTGCATGTGGGCATGGACTGCTTCATTATCTGAGGAGTTGTGAATGGCGCTGAACACTGTGCAGTCATCAGCGAACATCCCCATTTCTGACCTTATGTTGGAGGGAAGGTCATTGATGAAGCAGCTGAAGATGGTTGGGCCGAGGACACTGCCCTGAGGAACTCCTGCAGCGATGTCCTGGGGCTGTGATGATTGACCTTCAACCACCACAACCACCTTCCTTTGTGCTAGGTATGACTCCAGCCAGTGGAGCGTTTTCCCCCCTGATTCCCATTGAATTCAGTTTTACTAGGGCTCCATGATGCCAGACTCGGTCAAATGCTGCCTTGATGTCAAGGGCAGTCACTCTCATGGTCATGTGAGGGATATGCCGGGGCAAGAAGACGCGTCAGATTAAGGAAAAGAAAAAAGCAGAGAGCGGCGGGTGGAGTTCATCTTTATTATCTTGTTAAAGGGGCGGGATACTCACATACAACTCAAGAAGGGCAGCTGATTCATTCGCCAGCCACAGTGAGAGACTGTATGTCCGTTCAACTGTCACATTTGCTGGGTCCATCGCCGCTCCCTGCCAACAGACACAGCATTTAGAAAATTACCAGCCACTTCAACAAGCATGGAGGAATAAAGGGTGTCACAGTGTGTGAGATACACATTCCTTTCACCCTCTGGGACCGGGTGTTACACTGCGTTAGATACACTGTCCTTTCCCCCTCTGGGACCGGGTTTCACAGTGTGTTAGATACACTGTCCTTTCCCCCTCTGGGACCGGGTGTTACACTGCGTTAGATACACTGTCCTTTCCCCCTCTGGGACCGGGTGTCACAGAGCGTTAGATACACTGTCTTTTCCCCCTCTGGGACCGGGTGTTACAGTGCGTTAGATACACTGTCCTTTCCCCCTCTGGGACCGGGTGTCACAGCGTGTTAGATACACTGTCCTTTCCCCCTCTGGGACCGGGTGTCACAGTGTGTTAGATACACTGTTCTTTCCCCCTCTGGGACCGGGTGTCACAGTGCATTCGATACACTGTCCTTTCCCGCTCTGGGACCGGGTGTCACAGTGCGTTAGATACACTGTTCTTTCCCCCTCTGGGACCGGGTGTCACAGTGCATTAGGTACACTGTCCTTTCCCCCTCTGGGACCAGGTGTCACAGTGCGTTAGATACACTGTCCTTTCTCCCTCTGGGACCGGGTGTCACAGTGTGTTAGATGCACTGTCCTTTCAGCCTTTGGGACCGGATGTCACAGTCTGTTAGATACACTGTCCTTTCCCCCTCTGGGACAGGGTGTCACAGTTCGTTAGATACACTGTCCTTTCCCCCTCTGGGACCGGGTGTCACAGTGCGTTAGATACACTGTCCTTTCCCCCTCTGGGACTGGGTGTCACAGTGTGTTAGAAAAACTGTCCTTTCCCCCTCTGGGACCGGGTGTCACAGTGCGTTAGATACACTGTCCTTTCCCCCTCTGGGACCGGGTGTCACAGTGCGTGAGATACACTGTCCTTTCCCCCTCTGGGACCGGGTGTCACAGTGTGTTAGATACACTGTCCTTTCCCCCTCTGGGACCGGGTGTCACAGTGCGTTAGATACACTGTCCTTTCCCCCTCTGGGACCGGGTGTCACAGTGCGTGGAATACACTGTCCTTTCCCCCTCTGGGACCGGGTGTCACAGTGTGTTAGATACACTGTCCTTTACACCTCTGGGACTGGGTGTCACAGTGCATTAGATACACTGTCCTTTCCCCCTCTGGGCCCAGGTGTCACAGTGTGTTGGATACACTGTCCTTTCCCCCTCTGGGCCCAGGTGTCACAGTGTGTTGGATACACTGTCCTTTCACCCACTTGGACCGGGTGTCACAGTGCGTTAGATACACTGACCCTTCCCACTCTGGGACCGGGTGTCACAGTGCGTTAGATACACTGTCCTTTCCCCCTCTGCGGATGGGTGTGACAATGCATTAGATACACTGTCCTTACCCCCTCTGGGACCGGTGTCACAGTGCGTTAGATACACTGTCCTTTCCCCCTCTGAGACCGGTGTCACACTGCGTTAGATACACTGTCCATTCCCCCTCTGGGACCAGGTGTCACAGTGCGTTAGATACACTGTCCTTTTCCCCTCTGGGACCAGGCGTCACAGTGCGTTAGATACACTGTCCTTTCCCCCTCTGGGACCGGGTGTTACAGTGTGTAAGATACACTGTCCTTTCCCCTTCTGGGAGCAGGTGTCACAGTGCGTTAGATACACTGTCCTTTCCCCCTCTGGTACCGGGTGTCAGTGTGTTAGATACACTGTCCTTTCCCCCTCTGGGACCGTGTGTCACATTGCGTTAGATACACTGTCCTTTCCCCCTCTGGGACCAGGTGTCACAGTGCATTAGATACACTGTCCTTTCCCCCTCTGGAACCGGCTTTCACAGGGCGTCAGATACACTGACCTTTCCCCCTCTGGGACAGGGTGTCACAGTTCGTTAGATACACTGTCCTTTCCCCCTCTGGGACCGGGTGTCACAGTGCGTTAGATACACTGTCCTTTCCCCCTCTGGGACCGGGTGTCACAGTGCGTGGAATACACTGTCCTTTCCCCCTCTGGGACCGGGTGTCACAGTGTGTTAGATACACTGTCCTTTCCCCCTCTGGGACCGGGTGTCACTGTGTGTTAGATACACTGTCCTTTACACCTCGGGGACTAGGTGTCACAGTGCATGAGATACACTGTCCTTTCCCCCTCTGGGAGCGGGTATCACAGTGCGTTAGATACACTGTCCTTTCCCCCTCTGGGACCGGGTGTCACAGTACGTCAGATACACTGTCCTTTCCCCCTCTGGGACCGGGTGTCACAATGTGTTAGATACAATGTACTTTCCCCCTCTGGGACCGGCTGTCACAGTGTGTTAGATACACTGTCCTTTCCCCCTCTGGGACCGGGTTTCACAGTGCGTTAGATACACTGACCCTACCCACTCTGGGACCGGGTGTCACAGTGCGTTAGATACACTGTCCTTTCCCTCTCTGTGGATGGGTGTGACAATGCATTAGATACACTGTCCTTTCCCCCTCTGGGACCAGGTGTCACAGTGGGTTAGCTACACTGTCCTTTCCACCTCTGGGACCGGGTGTCATAGTGCGTTAGATACACTGTCCTTTCCCCCTCTGGGACCGGATGTCACAGTGCATTAGATACACTGTCCTTTCCCCCTCTGGGACCGGGTGGCACAATGCGTTAGATACGCTGTCCTTTCCCCCTCCGGGACCAGGAGTCTCAGTGCGTTAGATACACTGTCCTTTCCCCCTCTGGGATCGGGTGTCTCAGTGCGTTAGATACACTGTCCTTTCACCCTCTGGGACCAGGTGTCATAGTGCGTTAGATACATTGTCCTTTCCCCCTCTGGGACCAGGTGTCACAGTGCATTAGATACACTGTCCTTTCTCCCTCTGGGACCGGGTGTCACAGTGTGTTAGATGCACTGTTCTTTCCCCCTTTGGGACCGGATGTCACAGTGTGTTAGATACACTGTCCTTTCCCCCTCTGGGACAGGGTGTCACAGTTCGTTAGATACACTGTCCTTTCCCCCTCTGGGACCGGGTGTCACAGTGCGTTAGATACACTGTCCTTTCGCCCTCTGGGACCGGGTGTCACAGTGCGTGGAATACACTGTCCTTTCCCCCTCTGGGACCGGGTGTCACAGTGTGTTAGATACACTGTCCTTTACACCTCGGGGACTGGGTGTCACAGTGCGTTAGATACACTGTCCTTTCCCCCTCTGGGAGCGGGTGTCACAGTGCGTTAGATACACTGTCCTTTCACCCACTTGGACCGGGTGTCACAGTGCGTTAGATACACTGACCCTACCCACTCTGGGACCGGGTGTCATAGTGCGTTAGATACACTGTCCTTTCCCCCTCTGCGGATGGGTGTGACAATGCATTAGATACACTGTCCTTTCCCCCTCTGGGACCGGTGTCACAGTGCGTTAGATACACTGTCCTTTCCCCCTCTGGGACCGTGTGTCACATTGCGTTAGATACACTGTCCTTTCCCCCTCTGGGACCAGGTGTCACAGTGCATTAGATACACTGTCCTTTCCCCCTCTGGAACCGGCTTTCACAGGGCGTCAGATACACTGACCTTTCCCCCTCTGGGACAGGGTGTCACAGTTCGTTAGATACACTGTCCTTTCCCCCTCTGGGACCGGGTGTCACAGTGCGTTAGATACACTGTCCTTTCCCCCTCTGGGACCGGGTGTCACAGTGCGTGGAATACACTGTCCTTTCCCCCTCTGGGACCGGGTGTCACAGTGTGTTAGATACACTGTCCTTTCCCCCTCTGGGACCGGGTGTCACTGTGTGTTAGATACACTGTCCTTTACACCTCGGGGACTAGGTGTCACAGTGCATGAGATACACTGTCCTTTCCCCCTCTGGGAGCGGGTATCACAGTGCGTTAGATACACTGTCCTTTCCCCCTCTGGGACCGGGTGTCACAGTACGTCAGATACACTGTCCTTTCCCCCTCTGGGACCGGGTGTCACAATGTGTTAGATACAATGTACTTTCCCCCTCTGGGACCGGCTGTCACAGTGTGTTAGATACACTGTCCTTTCCCCCTCTGGGACCGGGTTTCACAGTGCGTTAGATACACTGACCCTACCCACTCTGGGACCGGGTGTCACAGTGCGTTAGATACACTGTCCTTTCCCTCTCTGTGGATGGGTGTGACAATGCATTAGATACACTGTCCTTTCCCCCTCTGGGACCAGGTGTCACAGTGGGTTAGCTACACTGTCCTTTCCACCTCTGGGACCGGGTGTCATAGTGCGTTAGATACACTGTCCTTTCCCCCTCTGGGACCGGATGTCACAGTGCATTAGATACACTGTCCTTTCCCCCTCTGGGACCGGGTGGCACAATGCGTTAGATACGCTGTCCTTTCCCCCTCCGGGACCAGGAGTCTCAGTGCGTTAGATACACTGTCCTTTCCCCCTCTGGGATCGGGTGTCTCAGTGCGTTAGATACACTGTCCTTTCACCCTCTGGGACCAGGTGTCATAGTGCGTTAGATACATTGTCCTTTCCCCCTCTGGGACCAGGTGTCACAGTGCATTAGATACACTGTCCTTTCTCCCTCTGGGACCGGGTGTCACAGTGTGTTAGATGCACTGTTCTTTCCCCCTTTGGGACCGGATGTCACAGTGTGTTAGATACACTGTCCTTTCCCCCTCTGGGACAGGGTGTCACAGTTCGTTAGATACACTGTCCTTTCCCCCTCTGGGACCGGGTGTCACAGTGCGTTAGATACACTGTCCTTTCGCCCTCTGGGACCGGGTGTCACAGTGCGTGGAATACACTGTCCTTTCCCCCTCTGGGACCGGGTGTCACAGTGTGTTAGATACACTGTCCTTTACACCTCGGGGACTGGGTGTCACAGTGCGTTAGATACACTGTCCTTTCCCCCTCTGGGAGCGGGTGTCACAGTGCGTTAGATACACTGTCCTTTCACCCACTTGGACCGGGTGTCACAGTGCGTTAGATACACTGACCCTACCCACTCTGGGACCGGGTGTCATAGTGCGTTAGATACACTGTCCTTTCCCCCTCTGCGGATGGGTGTGACAATGCATTAGATACACTGTCCTTTCCCCCTCTGGGACCGGTGTCACAGTGCGTTAGATACACTGTCCTTTCCCCCTCTGAGACCGGTGTCACACTGCGTTAGATACACTGTCCATTCCCCCTCTGGGACCAGGTGTCACAGTGCGTTAGATGCACTGTCCTTTCCCCTTCTGGGAGCAGTTGTCACAGGCTGTTACAGACACTGTCCTTTCCCCCTCTGGGTCCGGGTGTCACAGTGCGTTAGATACACTGTCCTTTCCCCCTCTGGTACCGGGTGTCAGTGTGTTAGATACACTGTCCTTTCCCCCTCTGGGACCGTGTGTCACATTGCGTTAGATACACTGTCCTTACCCGCTCTGGGACCGGGTGTCACAGTGCGGAAGATACACTGTCCTTTCCCCCTCTGGGACCAGGTGTCACAGTGCATTAGATACACTGTCCTTTCCCCCTCTGGAACCGGCTTTCACAGGGCGTTAGATACACTGTCCTTTCCCCCTCTGGGACCGGGTGTCACAGTGCGTTAGATACACTGTCCTTTCCCCCTCTGGGACCGGGTGTCACTGTGTGTTAGATACACTGTCCTTTACACCTCGGGGACTAGGTGTCACAGTGCATGAGATACACTGTCCTTTCCCCCTCTGGGAGCGGGTATCACAGTGCGTCAGATACACTGTCCTTTCCCCCTCTGGGACCGGGTGTCACAGTGCGTCAGATACACTGTCCTTTCCCCCTCTGGGACCGGGTGTCACAATGTGTTAGCTACACTGTACTTTCCCCCTCTGGGACCGGCTGTCACAGTGTGTTAGATACACTGTCCTTTCCCCCTCTGGGACCGGGTTTCACAGTGCGTTAGATACACTGACCCTACCCACTCTGGGACCGGGTGTCACAGTGCGTTAGATACACTGTCCTTTTCCTCTCTGCGGATGGGTGTGACAATGCATTAGATACACTGTCCTTTCCCCCTCTGGGACCAGGTGTCACAGTGGGTTAGCTACACTGTCCTTTCCACCTCTGGGACCGGGTGTCATAGTGCGTTAGATACACTGTCCTTTCCCCCTCTGGGACCGGGTGTCACAGTGCATTAGATACACTGTCCTTTCCCCCTCTGGGACCGGGTGTCACAATGCGTTAGATACGCTGTCCTTTCCCCCTCCGGGACCAGGAGTCTCAGTGCGTTAGATATACTGTCCTTTCCCCCACTGGAACCGGGTGTCACAATGTGTTAGATACACTGTCCTTTCCCCCACTGGAACCGGGTGTCACAATGTGTTAGATACACTGTCCTTTCCCCCTCTGGGACCGGGTGTCACAGTGCGTTAGATACACTGTCATTTCCCCCTCTGGGACAGGGTGTCACAGTGCATTCGATACACTGTCCTTTCCCCCTCTGGGAACGGGTGTCACAGTGTGTTAGATACACTGTCCTTTCCCCCTCTGGGACCGGGTGTCACAGTGCATTAGATACACTGTCCTTTCCCCCTCTGGGACCGGGTGTCACAGTGCGTTAGGTACACTGTCCTTTCCCCCTCTGGGACCGGGTGTCACAGTGTGTTAGATACACTGTCCTTTCCCCCTCTGGGACCGGGTGTCACAGTGCGTTAGATATACTGTCCTTTCCCCCTCTGGGACCGGGTGTCACAGTGTGTTAGATACACTGTCCTTTCCCCCTCTGGGACCGGGTGTCACAGTGCGTTAGATACACTGTCCTTTCCCCCTCTGGGACCAGGGTGTCACAGTGCTTTAGACACACTGTCCTTTCCACCTCTGGGACTGGGTGTCACGGTGCGTTAGATACACTGTCCTTTCCCCCTCTGGGACCGGGTGTCACTGTGCGTTAGATACACTGTCCTTTCCCCCTCTGGGACAGGGTATCACAGTGTGTTAGATACAATGTCCTTTCCCCCTCTGGGACCGGGTGTCACAGTGCGTTAGATACACTGTCCTTTCCCCCTCTGGGAACAGGTGTCACTGTGCGTTAGATACACTCTCCTTTCCCCCTCTGAGACCGGGTGTTACTGTGCGTTAGATACACTGTCCTTTCCCCCTCTGGGACCGGGTGTTACTGTGCGTTAGATACACTGTCCTTTCCCCCTCTGGGTCCGGGTGTCACAGTGCGTTAGATACACTGACCTTTCCCCCTCTGGGAGCGGGTGTCACAGTGCGTTAGATACACTGTCCTTTCCCCCTCTGGGACCGGGTGTCACAGTGCGTTAGATACACTGTCCTTTCCCCCTCTGGGACCGGGTGTCACAGTGCGTTAGATACACTGTCCTTTCCCCCTCTGGGACCGGGTGTCACAGTGCGTTAGATACACTGTCCTTTTCCCCTCTGGGACCGGGTGTCACAGTGCGTTAGATACACTGTCCTTTCCCCCTCTGGGACCGGGTGTCACAGTGTGTTAGATACACTGTCCTTTACACCTCGGGGACTGGGTGTCACAGTGTGTTAGATACACTGTCCTTTCCCCCTCTGGGACCGGGTGTCGCAATGCGTTAGATACACTGGTCCTTTCCCCCTCTGGGACCGGGTGTCACAGTGCGTTAGATACACTGTACTTTCCCCCTCTGGGCCCAGGTGTCACAGTGCGTTAGATACACTGACCCTACCCACTCTGGACCGGGTGTCACAGTGCGTTAGATACACTGTCCTTTCCCCCTCTGGACCGGTGTGACAATGCAGTAGATACACTGTCCTTTCCCCCTCTGAGACCGGTGTCACAGTGTGTTAGATACACTGTCCATTCCCCCTCTGGGACCAGGTGTCACAGTGCGTTAGATACACTGTCCTTTTCCCCTCTGGGACCAGGCGTCTCAGTGCGTTAGATGCACTGTCCTTTCCCTTCTGGAGCAGGTGTCACAGGCTGTTACAGACACTGTCCTTTCCCCCTCTGGGTCCGGGTGTCACAGTGCGTTAGATACACTGTCCTTTCCGCCTCTGGTACCGGGTGTCAGTGTGTTAGATACACTGTCCTTTCCCCCTCTGGGACCGGGTGTCACAGTGCGGAAGATACACTGTCCTTTCCCCCTCAGGGACCGGGTGTTACAGTGCATTAGATACACTGTCCTTTCCCCCTCTGGGACCGGGTGTCACTGTGTGTTAGATACACTGTCCTTTACACCTCGGGGACTAGGTGTCACAGTGCATGAGATACACTGTCCTTTCCCCTCTGGGAGCGGGTATCACAGTGCGTTAGATACACTGTCCTTTCCCCCTCTGGACCGGGTGTCACAGTGCGTTAGATACACTGTCCTTTCCCCCTCTGGGACCGGGTGTCACTGTGTGTTAGATACACTGTCCTTTACACCTCGGGGACTAGGTGTCACAGTGCATGAGATACACTGTCCTTTCCCCCTCTGGGAGCGGGTATCACAGTGCGTTAGATACACTGTCCTTTCCCCCTCTGGGACCGGGTGTCACAGTGTGTTAGATACATTGTCCTTTCCCCCTCTGGGACCGGGTGTCACAGTGCGTTAGATACACTGTCCTTTCACCCTCTGGGACCGCGTGTCACAGTGCATTAGATACACTGTCCTTTCCCCCTCTGGGACCAGGTGTCACAGTGCGTTAGATACACTGTCCTTTCCGCCTCTGGTACCGGGTGTCAGTGTGTTAGATACACTGTCCTTTCCCCCTCTGGGACCGGGTGTCACAGTGCGGAAGGATACACTGTCCGTTCCCCCTCAGGGACCGGGTGTTACAGTGCATTAGATACACTGTCCTTTCCCCCTCTGGGGACCGGGTGTCACTGTGTGTTAGATACACTGTCCTTTACACCTCGGGACTAGGTGTCACAGTGCATGAGATACACTGTCCTTTCCCCTCTGGGAGCGGGTATCACAGTGCGTTAGATACACTGTCCTTTCCCCCTCTGGGACCGGGTGTCACAGTGCGTTAGATACACTGTCCTTTCCCCCTCTGGGGACCGGGGTGTCACTGTGTGTTAGATACACTGTCCTTTACACCTCGGGGACTAGGGTCACAGTGCATGAGATACACTGTCCTTTCCCCCTCTGGAGCGGTATCACAGTGCGTTAGATACACTGTACTTTCCCCCTCTGGGACCCGGCTGTCACAGTGTGTTAGAAACACTGTCCTTTCCCCCTCTGGGACCGGGTTGTCACAGTGTGTTAGATACACTGTCCTTTCCCCCTCTGGGACCGGTGTCACAGTGCGTTAGATACACTGTCCTTTCCCCCTCTGGGACCGGGTGTCACAGTGCATTAGATACACTGTCCTTTCCCCCTCTGGGACCGGTGTCACAGTGCGTAGATACACTGTCATTTCCCCCTCTGGGACCGGGGCTAGTCACAGTGCGTTAGAAACACTGTCCTTTCCCCCTCTGGGACCGGGGTGTCACAGTGCGTTAGATACACTGTCCTTTCCCCCTCTGGGACCGGGTGTTACTGTGCGTTAGATACACTGTCCTTTCCCCCTCTGGGACCGGGGTGTCACAGTGCGTTAGATACACTTATCTTTCCTCCTCTGGGATCGGGTGTCACAGTGCGTTAGATACACTGTCCTTTCCCCCTCTGGGACCGGGTGTCACAGTGCATTAGATACACTGTCCTTTCCTCCTCTTGAATCGGGTGCCACAGTGCGTTAGATACACTTATCTTTTCTCCTCTGGGATCGGGTGTCACAGTGCGTTAGATACACTGTCCTTTCCCCCTCTGGGACCGGGTGTCACAGTGCGTTAGATACACTGTCCTTTCCCCCTCTGGGACCGGGTGTAACAGTGCGTTAGATACACTGTCCTTTCCCCCTCTGGGATCGGGTGTCACAGTGCGTTAGATACACTGTCCTTTCCCCCTCTGGGACCGGGTGCCACAGTGCGTTAGATACACTGTCCTTTCCTCCTCTGGGATCGGGTGTCACAGTGCGTTAGATACACTGTCCTTTCCCCTCTGGGATCGGGTGTCACAGTGCGTTAGATACACTGTCCTTTCCTCCTCTGGGATCGGGTGTCACAGTGCGTTAGATACACTGTCCTTTCCTCCTCTGGACCGGTGTCACAGTGCATTAGATACACTGTCGTTTCCCGCTCTGCAGGTTGAATCCAGCTTGAGAATGAATTTCTTCCCCTCTCAAAATGCCCGTAAAATCGGAATATGAATCAGCCTGAATCCTCAGTCTGTGGTTGATCACAGGCCCAATGTGCCGGATCATTCCGACTAACTCACCGGAAGCACCGTCTGACAGATTGCCGCACTGACATACATGGGGAGTGGGAGGGAGCGAGGGAAAGATGAAGGGGGACAGAGTGGAGAGAGGCGAAGAGGGTGATTGATAGAGAGAGACACAGATTTAACTACATGGGAAGAGGGTCGGGTGAGACAGGACAGACAGAAGGAAGGTTGGGAAAGAGAGGAGAGACACACAGAGATACACGGGGAGCGCCAGGGAAAGACTGACAGACAGACAGAGAGAGAGAGAGTGAGAGACAGAGAGAGTGACAGACAGAGGAGAGAGAGAGAGAGAGACAGAGACAGAGAGACTGAGAGAGAGAGAGAGTGACAGACAGACAGAGATAGTGACAGACAGACAGAGAGAGTGACAGACAGACAGAGAGAGTGACAGACAGACAGACAGAGAGAGAGAGAGGGAGAGAGGGAGAGAGACAGAGAGAGAGAGAGGGAGAGAGGGAGAGACAGACAGAGAGAGAGAGAGAGAGAGACAGAGAGAGAGAGACAGAGAGAGAGAGAGACAGAGAGACTGAGAGAGAGAGAGAGAGACAGAGAGAGTGACAGACAGAGAGAGAGAGACAGAGAGAGAGAGACAGAGAGACTGAGAGAGAGAGAGAGTGACAGACAGAGAGAGAGAGAGAGAGAGACAGAGAGAGAGA
>JASTWF010001701.1:0-64672 GCA_030390025.1 Squalus acanthias | reverse complement strand
TTGCGGCGCTGGAGCTGCGGATGGATGCATATTGGAGCATTTGTGACGCTGAGAACATCGTGGATAGCACGTTTAGCGAGTTGGTCACACCGCAGGTAAAGGGTGTACAGGCAGGAAGTGAATGGGTGACCACCAGGCAGAGTAAGAGGTGCAGGCAGGTAGTGCAAGGGTCCCCTGTGGCCATCCCCCTCTCAAACAGATATACCACTTTGGATACTGTTGGGGGGGATGACTTATCAGGGGAAGGCAGCAGCAGCCAACTTCCTGGCACCATGGGTGGCTCTGCTGCACAGGCTGGGAGGAAAAAGTGTGGAAGAGCTATAGTGATAGGGGACTCAATTGTAAGGGGAATAGATAGGCGTTTCTGCGGCCGCAAACGAGACTCCAGGATGGTGTGTTGCCTCCCTGGTGCAAGGGTCAAGGACGTCTCAGAGCGGCTACAGAACATTTTGGAGGGGGAGGGCGAACAGCCAGTTGTCGTGGTGCACATAGGCATCAACGATATAGGTAAAAAACGGGATGAGGTCCTAAAAGCAGAATATAGGGAGTTAGGAGGTAAATTAAAAAATAGGACCTCAAAGGTAGTAATCTCAGGATTGCTACCAGTGCCACGTGCTAGTCAGAGTAGAAATAGGAGGATATTTCAAATGAATACGTGGCTAGAGGAATGATGCAAGGGGGAGGGATTCAAATTCCTTGGACATTGGAACTGGTTCTGGGGGAGGTGGGACCAGTACAAACGGGACGGCCTGCACCTGGGCAGGGCCGGGACCGATGTCCTAGGGGGAGTGTTTGCTAGTGCTCTGGGGGAGGGTTTAAACTAAAGTGGCAGGGGGTTGGGAACCTGAGCAGGGAGACAGAGGAAAGGGAAACAAGGATAAAAGCAAAAGACAGGAAGGAGAAAAACAAAAGTAGAAGGCAAAGAACTCAACGGTTTAAATCAAACATGGTCACAGTAAATAATAATTCATATAGGTCTGAGAGCGTTAAAAAAACAAGCCTGACGGCTTTGTGTCTTAATGCAAGGAGCATTTGGAACAAGGTGGATGAATTAGCTGCACAAATAGAGGTAAATGAATACGATTTGATTGGGATTACAGAAACATGGCTCCAGGGTGGCCAAGGCTGGGAACTCAACATCCAGGAGTATTCAATATTTAGGAAAGATAGGCAAAAAAGAAAGGGAGGTGGGGTAGCATTGCTGGTTAAAGAGGGGATTAACACAATTGAAAGGAAAGATATTAGCTCTGATGATGCGGAATCTGTATGGGTAGAACTGAGAAATAACAAGGGGCAGAAAACGTTAGTGGGAGTGGTATATAGACCTCCAAACAGTAATACGGAGGTTGGGGATGGCATTAAAAGGGAAATTAGAGAAGCATGCAGTAAGGGCACAGCAGTCATCATGGGTGACTTTAATTTACATATAGATTGGGCTAACCAAATTAGTAAAAATACTGTGGAGGAGGAATTCCTAGAATGTTTACGGAATGGTTTTCTGGAACAATATGTCGAGGAACCAACCAGAGATCAGGCCATCTTAGACTGGGTATTATGTAACGAGAAAGGATTAATTAGCAATCTTGTTGTTCGAGGCCCCTTGGGTCAGAGTGATCATAATATGATAGAATTCTTCATTAGGATAGAGAGTGAAGTAGTTGAATCAGAGACTAGGGTCCTGAATTTAAATAAAGGAAACTACGATGGAATGAGGCGCGAATTGGGTAGGATGGATTGGGGAATGTCACTCAAAGGGTTGACGGTGGATAGGCAATGGCAAACATTCAAAGACTGCATGGATGAACTAAAGAATTTGTTCATCCCAGTGTGGCATAAGAATAAAACAAAAAGGGTGACTCAACCGTGGCTAACAAGGGAAATTAGGGATAGCATAAGATCCAAGGAGAGGGCATATAAATTGGCCAGAAAAAGCGGTAACCCTGAGGATTGGGAGCAGTTTAGGATTCAACAAAGGAGGACAAAGGGATTAATTAAGAAGGGGAAAATAGAATATGAAAGTAAGCTTGCAGGGAACATAAAAACTGACTGTAAGAGCTTTTATAGATATGTGAAGAGAAAAAGATTAGTGAAATCAAGTGTAGGTCCCTTGTAGTCAGAAGTGGCGGAAGTTATAATGGGGAACAAAGAAATGGCAGACCAATTAAATACATATTTTGGTTCTGTCTTCACAAAGGAGGACACAAATAACCTCCCAGAGATGTTGGAGAATATAGGGTCTGATGAAAGGGAGGAACTGAAAGAAATCAGTATTTGCAGGGAAATGGTGTTAGGGAAATTGACGGGATTGAAGGCCGATAAATCCCCAGGGCCTGATATTCTACATCCTAGGGTACTTAAGGAAGTGGCCCTAGAAATAGTAGATGCATTGCTGATCATCTTCCAACATTCGATGGAATCTGGAACTGTACCCATGGATTGGAGGGTAGCTAATGTTACCCCACTATTCAAAAAGGGTGGTAGAGAGAAAGCGGGGAATTACAGACCGGTAAGCCTGACATCGGTCATGGGGAAAATGCTAGAGTCCATTATAAAGGATGTAATAGCTGAGCACTTGAAAAACAGTGACAGGATCGGACAAAGTCAACATGGATTTACAAAAGGTAAATCGTGCTTGACTAATCTACTGGAATTTTTTGAGGATGTAACTGGGAAAATAGATAAGGGAGAACCAGTAGATATGGTGTATTTGGACTTTCAAAAGGCTTTTGATAAGGTCCCGCATAAGAGATTAGCGTGTAAAGTTAAGGCACATGGGATTGGGGGCAAGGTATTGACTTGGATAGAGAACTGGTTGGCGGACAGAAAGCAGAGAGTAGGAATTAATGGGTCTTTTTCCGAGTGGCAGGCAGTGACTAGTGGGGTACCGCATGTTTTGTTCCTTGGACCCCAGCTATTCACAATATACATTAATGATCTAGATAAGGGAACTAAATGTAATATCTCCAAGTTTGCAGATGACACAAAGCTGGGTGGGCGTGTGTGCTGCGAGGAGGATACTGAGAAACTCCAGGATGATTTGGACAGGTTGGGTGAGTGGGCAGAAGCGTGGCAGATGCAATATAACGTGGATAAATGCGAGGTTATCCACTTTGGTGTCAAAAACAGAAAGGCAGACTATTATCTGAATGGCAATAGATTGGGAGAAGGGGAAGTGCAACGAGACCTGGGTGTCCTTGTGCACCAGTCGCTGAAGGTAAGCATGCAGGTGCAGCAGGCGGTGAAGAAGGCTAATGGTATGTTGGCCTTCATAGCGAAAGGGTTTGAGTATAGGAACAGGGATGTCCTGCTGCAGTTGTACAGGGCCTTGGTGAGACCACACCTTGAGTACTGTGTGCAGTTTTGGTCGCCTTATCTGAGGAAGGATGTTCTTGCCATGGAAGGAGTTCAGCGAAGATTCACAAGGCTGATACCTGGGATGGCAGGAATGACATATGAGGAGAGATTGGGTCGATTGGGCTTATACTCGCTGGAGTATAGAAGAATGAGAGGGGATCTCATCGAAACATATAAAATTCTGACAGGTCTGGACAAACTAGATGCAGGAAGAATGTTCCCGATGGTTGGAGAGTCCAGAACCAGGGGTCATAATCTAAGGATAAGGGGTAAGCCATTTAAGACAGAAATGAGGAAGAATTTCTTCACCCAGAGAGTGGTGAACCTGTGGAATTCTGTACCACAGAAGGTAGTTGAGGCCAAGTCATTAAATATATTCAAGAATGAGTTAGATATATTTCTTAAAGCTAAAGGGATCAAGGGATATGGGGAGAAGGCAGGTACAGGGTACTGAGTTTAGATGATCAGCCATGATCTCATCGAATGGCGGAGCAGGCTCGAGGGGCCGAATGGCCTACTCCTGCTCCTATCTTCTATGTTTCTATGTTTCTATGTCTGTCCTCTCATTTGTAGAAACATGGCCCAGCAGAACCTAGGAGTATAGGAGAAAATCAAAAGTGCATGGCCCATGGGATGAAAGTAGTTCTACAGCACACTTGTGAGCCTTTATCTTCTTCTGAGTTTCCGCCACAGAAGGAAAATATCTGGCTTGTAGATTCTAATAAATCCTATGGTCGAGAATTTGCTAACTTTGGCGGGTCATAGAACATAGAACATAGAACAGTACAGCACAGTACAGGCCCTTCGGCCCTCGATGTTGTGCCGAGCATTGTCCAAAACCAAGATCAAGCTATCCCACTCCCTATCATTCTGGTGTGCTCCATGTGCTTATCCAATAACCGCTTGAAAGTTCCTAAAGTGTCCGACTCCACTATCACAGCAGGCAGTCCATTCCACACCCCAACCACTCTCTGAGTAAAGAATCTACCTCGGACATCCCTTCTATATCTCCCCCCATGCACCTTATAGTTATGCCCCCTTGTAACAGCTACATCCACCCGAGGAAATAGTCTCTGAACATCCACTCTATCTATCCCCCTCATCATCTTATAAACCTCTATTAAGTCGCCTCTCATCCTCCTCCGCTCTAAAGAGAAAAGCCCTAGCTCCCTCAATCTTTCCTCATAAGACCTCCCCCCCAAACCAGGCAGCATCCTGGTAAATCTCCTTTGCACTCTTTCCAATGCTTCCACGCCCTTCCTATAGTGAGGTGACCAGAACTGCACACAATATTCCAAATGTGGTCTCACCAAGGTCCTGTGCAGTTGTAGCATAACCTCACGGTTCTTAAACTCAAACCCCTTGTTAATAAACGCTAACACACTATAGGCCTTCTTTACTGCTCTATCCACTTGAGTGGCAACCTTCAGAGATCTGTGGATATGAACCCCCAGATCCCTCTGTTCCTTCACGTTCCTCAGAACCCTGCCGTTGACCCTGTAATCCTTATTCAAATTTGCCCTACCAAAATGAATCACCTCGCACTTATCAGGGTTAAATTCCATCTGCCATTTTTCGGCCCAGCTCTGCATCCTATCAATGTCTCTTTGCAGTCCATGGCGGGTGATGTCGGTGGCGGGTCCCGACTCCACTGCTGGCTCCAGACTCCGCTGCTGGCTCCAGCCTGCTCTGTAAAATGAATTTCCCTTGATGGGGCTTGTTAAGCCCACCCAGCGCGTTTCCCGGCCAATTAGAGGAAGCGGGTCTGGTGACGTCATTTGATGGCGTGTCATCAGCCGGTTTCCTTAAACGGACCATGGCCAAATTAATTTTGATATTTGTGCTGTCAGTGTTCTATAGCATTGAGCTGCTGCAAGCACTGACAATCACTGCACACAGGCACAGGGCTGCACCCAGGCTCTCCCATGACTCCCTCCAAATGCTTATGGAGGGAGTCACAGCACGCAGGGAGGTCCTCTTCCCTTCCCATGGGCGGAAGAGATCTCCCCAGGAGATCAACACAGCCTGGTTGCACATTGCAGAGGAGGGCACAAGCAGGAATGTGGTCAGGAGGACCTGGGTGCAGTGCCGCAAATGTTTCAATGATCTCATTAGATCAGGAAACGTTTGTACAAAGCCACACTCAACCTCATCCTGCTGTGCCTCTCATCACATCCCCATCACTCTGCCTTCCCTACCCTACACCTGCACATCCTTACTCATACCAACTTACCTTGCACCTCCACCGATCCCTCTCTATCTATATTATCACATCCCCATCTCACTAGTCACCCCTCGCACTCACCCTCATCCGTGTGCAATCATACCAACTAACAAAACACAAGGGTAGGCACTTGGGTGTTTTATCCAATGTTTATGTAAAGTTTCTGTTAATGTGCTGTCAAACATTGAAACCCTTATTTTCAACACTTTGCGTTCTTGGACAGATTTGTGTGCACCTTTGGAAGTGGCTTAGTGAGTTGCAGTGAATGGTGAGACATAACAGTATCCCCCGCAATGGTCATGAGTGTGAAAGGAATGGCTTGGGCATTGTAGGGATGCTTTATGGTGTTGGTGTGGGGTGGTGCCAGCCTGGAGCATCATGTGGCAGCCAGGGTGTACAGCATCAAATGAAGTAAATTTGGTCATGGTGAGGCCATCCCTGGCCTCCCGGGCAGCAATGCGCTCGGGTGCTGATGCCCTCTGTCCTGTGGAGCATCAGGTGATTGCGGAGAAGGTTGGTGTTGTTGTTGGTGCTGCTGGTGTGCCTGGTGCTGCTGGTGTTGGGGCTGATCATGGTGGGATTCTGAGGACCAAGGTGAGAGAGTATAAGTGGCACCCATGCTGATGGAATAGATGGCAGATGAAGTTGAGATGAAAGAAGCAATCTGTCAATGGTGAGGGAGGTAATGAGGTCAGACTGGATGGAGACTTCTGTAAAGACTTGCAGCATGGTGAATCTGTTGTGGAAATGCAGTGAGGAAGTGCTTGTGGCTGAGGGAAGATATCTCTGTAAGGTGGGAGCTTTTATTTTACATTTGAAGCTGTCAACTCAACAGCTGATTCAATGGCCACTGAACTCCCGCCTCAGCTTGACAGACATGGTCCACAACCAGTGTGGACCCCATGGGTGAGTTGTCAAATGCAAAAGGTAAGCTGAAAATCATTCTTAAGTGGCTCTAAACAAGCCACTAATGACCTGAATTGGGTCCCCCGCCGCTGCATGTCGGGTCCCGACCCGCTGTGGAAAAAAAAACACTTTCCCACCCGACCCGCTACCGATCGTGCCCACTGACCCCTCCCCCCCCCCGCAAAATTCCGGCTATGTCTCCCTGTAAAACTATTATTGCCAGTAAGCACCTTAAACCATTTTAGGGAATGATTTTCATGAATGCAGAGCTTTGAGAAAAATATTTGCTTTGGCCCATTATTCTTTAATGACATTTTGGTATGATTGTTCCAGCAAAGTGGAGTATCCTTTAACCCTAATCCTAAATCTCACCCTCATTGTGAAATGTTATGATCAGGACATCTTCACAAATAGCGACCAGAAACATATAAAGTCACCATAGCAACCATAATTGCAACTAATGGTCTCTCCAGTGATATCATTTGGTTCAATTTTTTACTGCAGCTTTTCAAAAGGTACAGAGAGTGAGAAGAAAAAGGATCACATGATCTATATCAATACCAGGAATATATTTTGGATTATGGGTGATGGCGCTTTCATCATCAATTCCTAGGGACACTGATGCCTTCAAATGTCAATGCCTAATTATCATATGTCAGTCTGGTGAGTATCAGTAGTATATTCAACTGGGGCAGGCAGCCGTGCCTAATCCTGCCTTCACATGTACCTCCCATCAGAAGTGACTGGCTAGGGAGTAGGAGCAGGAACCCTGGCTGATTTGTCCACATCTCTTAGTGACTATAATGCATTGTATTGCCCCTACCACCACTTTGGCTGAGATGTACTAATTTAATACATACCAGGGATTGAACCTGTGAACTCCCTGGCCAGTATGTCACAGTTCTACAATGGTAAGCAGACTAACAAACTTATCATAACATAACATAATGACGATGGAAACTGCCTTTCCAGCTGACTTGAATAATGCAAAGACTAAAAATACTGCCCTATTTGAATTAAATAGGTATTCCACCTAAAGAAACTGGTTGCAGCCTTGCTTCTTCAGCAGCCCATAACTGCTCTCTTTGTTGCTGAGGCATGTAAATTGCATTGTGTTAATAGCATACCATGTTTTAATTGTTCATATTAAATTCCTTTCTCTGCTAGTATAGCATTATTTTAAACAAGTTAAAGCCTCCACTAAAAATGATGGAAGGAATTCCATATTAATGCCTTAAACATTTATATGCTGTTATTATTGTGCAACATAATTTCAAGGCCCAAGACGCCTAAAAGTCCTTTTAATCTTTCTTGTTACTTATCTGTGCTGGCTGTACTGCAGTAATTGCATATGCCGAAACTGACCTCTCAAAAAGCCCTAACATTCCCCCCTCACACCTCCCCTCGCCCATATTGCCAGGTCCCCAACCCCTCCAAATACACCCATAACCCTGATGAACTGCTGCTGCTTCCCCCTTTAACAAGCTCTCTCTCTATATATCTCTCTCACTGTTCACCACCCAAACAGTCCCACACCCCAAGTACCCTATATGCCAGCCCCAAAAAGTATTCACCAGATCTCAATCCCTTACCACATCCACACACTATCAACATATCCTTCTGTATTTGCTCTCTCTCTCTCTCTCTCTATATATATATATATATACATATACATATATATATAGATATATATACACATCACTTACCTTTTATTGAGTTCTCCTAGTATCAACTGCATGGTAGATTGTCTGCATTTGTCAGTCTTCCAAGCTGTAGTCTCCAAAGGAAGTGGCAATGCAGCTCATAGCATCACCCTGACTGTGGATCAGATTCGGCTTCTTAGTAGTTTTCGGCCTAGTATCAGGCTCCTACTGTGACCAAAAACTAGCTTTACCTTTCTTGAATATTTTGAGCACCTTTAAATATATCAAAATGTTATTAATAACTTGAAAAGTGCTCAAAGTACTTAAGAAACTTAAAACTGGTGCCTGTTTACAGTGGGAACGAAGTTTTTGAGGCTGCCAGATAGGATTTCATATAGTGATTTCCCACACTATGATGAAAACCCCGTTGCTGCTGCCTCCAAGCTGCCCCTCACCGGGAGCCTAGAATCTTAACCAACCAAGATCAAGGATCGCTTTCCCACCCACCCATACACCTGCTGACTGCGACTCCCTGCCACAGCCTCCATAACCCAGTCTCTGAGCTACCAAGATCGACTTCCTGCTGTGAAGGAACTGGCGTTAAGTTTGTTAAGCCTCAAGTGCTTTAAACAATATTAGCAATTTTTTAAATGTTTGTAACATTTTGGATTTTTACTTATATTGCCTGAACGGACAGTGTGATACCTACAATATAAATAGCTACCAGAAGTTCACAGGGGCAGTTTCCTAACAAGGTGAATGATCTCCCAATCAGGAATGTGGCTTTATATGTTGTTTGTCGGCATTGATGCACTGACAAGAAATGAACCACTGCTGGTTGAGAAATTAAGGTTAAGGGCCATGACCCTATTGCAGAACACTACCAAGGTTGAAAGAGTAGAAGAAGAAGTAAATCAAATCGTGGTTAGGTGACAGTAAGCTTCAGTAGAATATAAGAGGAAGAGAACAAGAGAGGTAAGGAGTTGAGGTCCTGGGAAAGAATGAACTAGAATAGAAGCTAAACCTGGAGCCTCTTGCCAAGAAGGGAACAAAGAGTGCAGGCTTCAGTTGAATTCCATTGCCATTTCATATGTAGCCCAGCAGGCAGCAGCTGGTCCCAACTAACATTAATTAACTTTAATATTTTCACAAACCCCTAAAGCTCCATGATTTAAAATCATTTACTTATGCTGTTGACCACATCTGATACTGAATTCCTCGCACAACAGTAGATAACTGAAATACTAATTAGTCATCTCAAACAGGGAAACAATTTATTGCCAAAATGGCTATTTGAGTTTACACAGCATTGACATACAATGAAAACCAAAATACAGTCAGATCTGGTTAATCTGTACACTTATCAGACCTGGGAAAACTTGATTTTTGCTATGTAATAAAAACCATCTGAATAAATAGACATCAATATTTCCTTATATTTTTTTAAACGATCCACCTCCACGAGGTTGAAGTAACTTCTTGTTCTTATCTCCAGTGCTAATGCTGAGATTTTGCTTCTCATCCTCACTCTCACTGTAGTAGCTTTTTCCTCTTCATTGTCTTCCCTTCATTACTTACTGAGCAAAGGTGTAATTAGATTTTATTTGTGATAGATGTTAGGTTTTGAGTTTTCTGGCTCCTGCTCTGTGACAGATGTTGGAAAATTGCAGAATGTGTTGATATTTTAAGATTTGTTATCCCAGGTTTTCAAATATTGACAAAACTTCAACTCCACGTAAAAGCAACTTAAATTTCAATTTGTCATATTTTTATGTTTAAGAGAATTAACAAAGAAGCTGACATTCCCAAATTAAAGTAAACATTTGGTCCAATCCCAGCTTCCTGTTCCTTAAACGAATGGCGGCATTTGCGGACGTAGGGAAACTTGTTACTTCATGTGTCAGAAACACAATGGCCCAGAAGTTCGATCGCGTCTGAAAATGGACACAGGAGACGGGGCGCGCGCTGCAGCGTCTGTTCATGTGGCCGCAGGGGCCTCTGTTGCACCTCTGTTGCACCTCTGCTCTCTGGTCCAGCTTCATTCTGCTGCAGCCATACTTTTTTTCTTAGCCAAGTAACTCAGCTTGTCACATATTTTGACATTTAAAGCATTTAGCATGTTATTATGGAAGAAGCTGAGTTGTTTGCTCCTGATACACTCAACCAGGGACTGAGGCTCCCCATCAGCAGCGCATACTCAGAAAATCAGCCTTCACATATCATAGAATCATAGAAACACACAGCACAGAAGGAGGCCATTCAGCCCATTGTGCCTGTGCTGGCTCTATCCAATTAGTCCCACTCCCCTGCTACTTCCCCATAGCCCTACAATTTTTTTCATTTTCAAGTATATACCCAATTCCCTTTTGAAAGTTACTATTGAATCTGCTTTCAAGCAGTGCATTCCAGATCACAACAACACGCTGTGTAAAAAGATTCTTCCTCATCTCCCCTCTAGTTCTTTTGCCAATTACTTTAAATCTATTTCCTCTGGTTACCGACCCTCCTGCCAGTAGAAGTGGAAACAGTTTCTCCTTATTTACTGTATCAAATCCCTTCATAATTTTGAATATCAGTTCACATACACTTGAGACCTGAACTGTGATGCTACACTAGGTTTGTTTGATAATCTGTTGACTGACCAAAGCTTGCTGAGCTATCAGGTAGCAGCACTGGAGCTTGAAGGATCAATTTCAATAGGTCAAGCGGCCCCACAATTACAAGTCTGACAAGCTATCTGCAGATTTTATTTCTTCTTTCCTGCAGAAAATAACTTTCCGAGTTATGGCGCTCGTACGGCGTACCTATAGTGGGCAAGGTGGTCTATGGCTGCAGGCAGCACAGTGTACACTTGTAAACTCTACGAGCTCTGCCCCTACTTGCAATGTTGCACTCCATATCAAAATCATTTACTTTATCTCTCACCCCAACCCCACCCCTCAATTATCGATTCACAGCATCTCCTCCATAATTACTTCTTGCAGTATTCCTGTCACAATGCTGCCCAGTCTCTCCTCTGCCTCAATTCTGACCCTATTGTGCGTCTCCAATCTTCTCTCCTCTCATAATTCGATCCAGTTTTTCTTCCCCTTATTCTGATGCTGCCCAGTTTCTCCTGATCCAGTATTTAGGTGGTGACATGTGAACAAATTGTATGACATTATACAAGAATTATTTGATCAGCTTCATCCAGGAAAATAAAAATCAGCAAAGGAAAAGGTAGAAAGAGAAAACAAAGAACAGCAAAAACAGGCTCACCTGATGGCCCAAGAAAGCCACAGGTTTGATCCCTAGTCTGTGCTGAATTACCTGGATCTCATCTGGGGACGCAGTTGGGGTGCTACGATTGGCTTGTGTTCCCCATGGGCTAGGGAGAGCAAAAATCAGCCAGTTCTTGCTTCTAGGTGCACATGTGTGGATATAAGATGAAGACAACATCTGGCTTGACTGTGAAGAATCCACAGTCAAATAGCCTCTTCCAGATACTTCCTGCATCCCTGTTTGTGTTAGATGATCTTATTGTAGCTCTAGTCTGCACATTTCTCAAACGCTCAGACGATTGAGCTGAGATCCTACAATGTTATGTGGATTTGGGCAATCAAACCAAAGTAAGAGGATTCCAGAAAATGGACTGAAAATTGATCCAGGGCTCCTGAGAGCTGTAAATCCCACTTATCCTGCGTATACTGTGCCCATTCATTCCTTACAGGTCCTAACTAGTACTGAGAGCTTGGAAAGTTAGGAGTCAGATTTCTGTTTAAAAGGTTAAGCAGACTAGAAACCCATTTAAACAAATGAAGCTGATATATCACATTGTTAAATCAAAATAAGTATGTCTCCCAACAAGCGCAGATGGAAATGAATAGGTTTGATCTAATAGCCATTACGGAGACGTGGTTGCAAAGTGACCAAGGTTGGGAACTAAATATTCCAGGATACTTAACTTTTGGAAGAGATATGCAAAATGGAAAAGGAGGAGGGGTAGCCCTGATAATAAAGGATAGGATAAAGACAGTAGAGAGAAAGGATCTTAGCTTGGAAAATAAAGAAGTAGAATCAGTTTAGGTGGAGCTAAGAAACAGCAAGGGGCAGAAAACATTGGTGGGAGTTGTTTATAGGCCCCCAAACAGTAGTTGTAATGTAGGGCAGAGTATAAATCAGGAAATTAGAGGTCCATGTAATAAGGGTAAGACAATAATTATGGGGGACTTTAATCTACATATAAACTGGGCAAACCAAATTTGCAGTAATAGTGTGGAGGACGAGTTCATGGAATGCATACAAGATAGTTTTTTAGATCAGTATGTTGAGAAACCAACGAGGAAACAGACTATTTTAGATCTAGTATTGTGCAATGAGAAAGGGTTAATTAATAACCTTGTATTAAAGGGGCCTTTAGGGAAGAGTGACCATAATATGATAGAATTTTATATTGAGTTTGAAAGTGATTTAGTTAAGTCCGAAACTAGGGTCTTAAATCTAAACAAAGCAAACTACTTAGGTATGAGCGGCGAGTTGGCTAAATTAGATTGGGAAACTACATTAAAAGGTATGATGGTAGATAAGCAATGGCTAGCATTTAAAGAATTAATACATAATTTACAATAAACATATATTCCTTTAAGGCACAAAATTCCCACAGGAAAAGTGGTCCAACCGTGACTAACAAGAGAAGTTAAAGATAGTATTAGATCAAAGGAAGAGGCTTATAATGTTGCCAAAAAGAGTAGTAAGCCTGAAGATTGGGAGGATTTTAGAGTTCAGCAAAGGAGGACCAAGAAATTGATAAGGAAAGAGAAAAAAGAATGAGAGTAAATTAGCAAGGGACATAAAAACAGATTGTAAACATTTCTATAGGTATGTAAATAGGAAGAGATTAGTGAAAGCAAACGTGGGCCCATTAGAGGCAGAGACAGGAGAAATTATAATGGGCAATAAGGAAATGGCAGAGACATTAAACAAATAATTTGGCCGGGATCTTACCTGAGGAGGCGCGTTGGGAGCGGGACTGCTGGTTTCCGGGTTCTAGTCCCGCCCCCAGCGACGTCTGACGACCTGACGCTATTTTCCCTTGATTGGCCTTGTTAAGCCCGCCCTGCGTGCTTGCCAGCCAATTAAGGGAGAGCCGGTGTCAGATGACGTCAGTGCATGACACTTCATCTGCCGGTTTTGTTAAAGTGACAGGCACCATAATTTTTTGACAGATGAATTGTCAGTGTTTGACAGCATTGAGGTGAGCCCTTGCACCCAGACTCACCAATGACTCTCTCCTTAGGAGAAAACAGTGGCAGCTGCATGTGAGATTGCAAAAACCATCTGTCAATTCTGCCGATCAGATGAGGCTTCACAGAAACATCAAATCTTGTCACCTGCAGATACATATAAACAGATTAAAAATATTTCTCACTACATTCTCTCACCTGTCATACTTACCTGTGCACCATTGCACCCATCACACTACCGCTACAGCTGTCATTTGCACACTTATACTGCAGCAGACCCACAGCTCGCCTTGCTGACCCTGGCGGGGTTTCCCACCATCGGGAAGGCCGCATCAGCAGGCTGAAAATGGGGAAAAGCCTCTTAACTGCCTGTTAACTACCTGTTAACAGGCAGTTAATTGGCTCTAATCCCCTCCCCGCCTCCCGGGAAGATGGTTCGGAGGCGGGATGGGAGCGGGGTTGGGACCCGCTCCCAATTTTTACCATTTTCCCAGCTGTCCCGCCTCCAAACCCGCCTCCTCAGGGCTGGTAAAATCCAGCCCTTTGATTCTGTCTTCACGGTGGAAGACACAAAAAACATTCCGGAAATAATGGGGAACTAAGGGTCTAGAGAGAATGAGGAACTTAAAGAAATCAATATAAGTAAAGACATAGTACTGGAGAAATTAATGGGACTAATTGGCAACAAATCCCCTGGACCTGATGACCTGCAACCTAGGGTTTTAAAAGAAGTAGCTGTAGAGATAATGGATACACTGCTATTAATCTTCCAGAGTTCCCTAGATTCTAGAACAATCCCCAAGGATTGGAAGGTAGCAAACAACCCCGCTATTTAAGAAAGGAGGAAGAGAAAAAGCAGGGAACTATAGGCCAGTTAGCCTGACATCAGTAATAGGCAAAATGTTTGAATCTATTATTAGGGACGTGGTAACAGGATGCTTAGAAAATCGTAATATGATTCGGCAGAGTCAACATAGTTTTATGAAAGGGAAATTGTGTTTGACAAATCTGTTAGAGTTTTTTGAAAATATAACTAGTAGGATGGATAAGGGAGAACCAGTGGATGTCGTGTATTTGGATTTTCAAAAAGCATTCGATAAGGTGCCACACAAGAGGTTATTACACAAAATTAGAACTCATGGGATTGGGGGTAATATATTTTTTTTATTTGTTCATGGGATGTGGGCATCGCTGGCAAGGCCAGAATTTATTGCCCATGCCTAGTTGCCCTTGAGAAGGTGGTGGTGAGCTGCCTTCTTGAACTGCTGCAGTCCGTGTGGTGAAGGTACTCCCACAGTGCTGTTCGGGAGGGAGTTCCAGGATTTTGACCCAGCGATGATGAAGGATGATGTGTGACTTGGAGTGGAACTTGGAGGTGGTGGTGTTCCCATGCGCCTGCTGCCCTTGTCCGGTGGTAGAAGTCGCGGGTTTGGGAGGTGCTGCCGAAGAAGCCTTGGCGAGTTGCTGCAGTGTATCTTGTAGATGGTACACACTGCAACCACAGTACGCCGGTGGTGGAGGGAGTGAATGTTTAAGGTGGTGGATGGGGTGCCAATCAAGAGGGCTGCTTTGACTTGGATGGTGTCGAGCTTCTTGAGTGTTGTTGGAGCTGCACTCATCCAGGCAAGTGGAGAATATTCCATCATACTCCTGACTTGTGCCTTGTAGATGGTGGAAATGCTTTGGGGAGTCAGGAGGTGAGACACTCGCCACAGAATACCCAGCCTCTGACCTGCTCTTGTTGCCACAGTACTTATGTGGCTGGTCCAGTTAAGTTTCTGGTCAATGGTGACCCCAGGATATTGATGCGATATTCAATGGCGATGGTAATGCTGTTGAATGTCAAGGAGCGGTGGTTAGATGCTCGCTTGATGGAAATAGTCATTGCCTGGCATTTGTGTGGCGCGAATGTTACCTGTCACTTATCAGCCCAAGCCTGAATGTCATCCAGGTCATGCTGCATGCGGGCATGGACTGCTTTATTATCTGAGGAGTTGCGAATGGCACTGAACACGGTGCACTCATCAGCGAACATCCCCATTTCTGACCTTGTGATGGAGGGAAGGTCATTGATGAAGCAGCTGAAGATGGTTTGATTGAGGATGGTTAATGGACAGAAAACAGAGAGTAGGAATAAACGAGACTTTTTCGGGTTGGCAGGCTGTAACTAGCGGGGTAGAACACAGATCAGTGCTTGGGCCTCAGCTATTTACAATCTACATTAATGACTTAGATGAAGGGACGGAGTGTAACGTATCCAGGTTTGCTGATGATACAAAGTTAGGTGGGAAAGTAAGCTGTGAGGAGGATGCAAAGAGGCTACAGAGAGATATAGACAGGCTAAGTGAGTTGGCAAGAACATGGCAAATGGAGTACAATGTGGGGAAGTGTGAAGTTATCCACTTTGGTAGGAAAAACAAAAAAGCAGAATATTTTTTGAATGGTGAGAGACTGGGAAATGTTTGCATTCAGAGGAACCTGGGTGTCCTTGTACATGAATCACAGAAAGTTAACATGCAGGTACAGCAAGCAATTAGGAAATCAAATGGTATGTTAGCTTTTGTTACAATGGGATTACAGTATAAGAGTAAAGGGGGGGAAATTGGGTTGTTTTGCGCCTCCCAGTTACTACTCAGAAATAAAACTGAAATCATGAACGATATGTATAAAATAATTCACTGTACTTTGGAAATAACACAAAACATCAGATGAAATCTTCACAAACTATAATTCCTTCCATGTTTTATAGATATATATAAATAGATAGATATACATACTAGATGACCCCCCCCCCCCCCCCCCCCCCCACAATAGTCCCACTTACAGTAAGTCAGAGGCTGTGCTGTTTAATAAGGACAGGAACATTATATGATGTAACACACAATGTATTATTCTGCTGCTAAGGTGTAAGTGTGTGTCTCTTTAAGGCTACAAGGTGTAATTGCTCCTGTTTCTTGAGATAAATGCTGAAAAGTTTACTGGACAGGTGGGCTTTCTTTCCCCTTGTGTAAGTATTTAAGGCCACAAAGCCTAATTGTTAAATAAATTGTTTAATTGCTGTTGAGTGAGGTCACTTAGAATTTACTAGTTGTTCGGTCAGGGAACTTTGTAAATCATTATTCGCTGGATGGTTTTTACTGCAGGTCAGAAGCATCCAGCATTAAGTAACTGGCCATGGGTGCTGAGGCCACAGGTAGTCCCCTCCTTGCTGCGCCAAGCTAAGGATAGCTGCTTCTACACACATCATAGATCACCAGTCTGTATGGTTTAGGACCATACTCTATGGTACACTAATCCACCGAGTCATGGTGCCTTCAAACAATATTTTGTCAATTTTTACCATTAACAGTCAGTCACTGCTTTCTGTTTGTCATCAAAATCACTTCCCTGTAATTTTCATAGAATTATACAATTATAGAATGTACAGCGGAAACAGGCCATTTGGCCCATCGAGCAACTATTTAATCCCATCTCAAAAGATTCTATGGATTCTGCTTCAAAAACGATTTATAGCAGAGAATTCCTTTGCATAAATCAATTTTTTCTAACCTGCCCTTTATTTCATTTTGTGATTATCTTAAATTGGGTTACGCTCGTTACCATCTCATCAAGCAGTGGAAACAATTCATCACTAGTTGCCTTATTATAACCCTTCATGATCTTGATGACCTCTATCTTTATCAGATCAAATAAAAGCTCCAAATTCTTGAGTCTCTTAATAACCATCACCCATCTTCTCTGGTCATACCTCAGTGAATCTACGCAGCACCATTTCTATTGCTTTCATAACATTCCTATAATGGGGTAGCCAAAACAGCACACAATATTCCAACTGTAGCCTATCTACGGTTTTGTACAAGTTCATCTCTGGTATTCTAAGCCTCTAGGTACAAAACCAAGGATCCCATTAGCCTTTTTTATGGCCTTATCTATTTGCACTGCCACCTTTAATGATGTGTGCATCTGCACATCAAAGTACCTCTGTCCCTCTACCCTGAATTAAAATATTACCATTCTAGGTGTATTTCTTTTCTTTATTCTTACTTTCAAAATGTATTACTTTGTATTTTCCTGTATTGAACTGCATCTGCCATTTATCCTGGTAGACCCATCGTTTCAGCCTATTCGTGCCCCGCAGAACTGATTTCTTCCTACTTCGACTCTATTTTTCTCCCCCCCCCTTGTCCAGTCTCTTCCCACCTACATCTGTGACTCTTCCGACGCCCTCCGCCATTTTAAAAGTTTCCCGTTTCCTGGCCCCAACTGCCTCCTTTTCACTATGGACGTCCAATCCCTCTACACCTCCATCCCCCACCAGGATGGCCTGAGGGCGCTCCGCTTCTTCCTTCAACAGAGGCCCAACCAGTCCCCATCCACCACCACACTCCTCCGCCTGGCTGAACTTGTTCTCACATTGAACAACTTCTCCTTTGACTCCACTCACTTCCTCCAAATTAAAGGTGTTGCTTTGGGAACCCGCATGGGTCCTAGCTATGCCTGTCTTTTTGTGGGATTTGTGGAGCATTCTTTGTTCCAGTCCTACTCAGGTCCCCTCCCTCACCTCTTTTTCCAGTACATTGATGACTGTATCGGTGCCGTTTCCTGCTCTCGCCCTGAACTAGAAAATTTCATTCACTTTGATTCCAATTTTCACCCTTCCCTCACCTTCACATGGTCCATATCCGACTCTTCCCTTACCTTCCTCGACTTCTCTGTCTCCATTTCTGGGGATAGGCTATCAACAAACATCCACTATAAGCCCACTGACTCCCACAGCTACCTGGACTACACTTCCTCCCACCCCGCTTCCTGTAAGGACTCTATTCCATTCTCCCAGTTTCTCCGTCTCCGTCGCATCTGCTCTGACGATGCCACCTTCCATACTAGTGCTTCTGATATGTCTTCCTTTTTCCTCAACCGAGGATTTCCCTCTACTGTGGTTGACATGGCCCTCGACCGTGTCAGTCTATTTCCTGCACTTCTGCTCTCACCCCTTCCCCTCCCTCCCAGAATCACGATAGGGTTTCCCTTGTCCCCACCTTTCACCCCACCAGCCTCCACATTCAACGGATCATCCGCTGGCATTTCTGCCACCTCCAGCGTGATCCCACCACCAAACACATCTTCCCCTCCACTTTCAACATTCCGAAGGAACCGCACCCTCTACAACACCCTGGCCCACTCCTCAATCACCCCCAACACCCCCTCCCCTACCCATGGCACCTTCCCGTGCAAGTGCAGGAGATGCAACACCTGCCCTTTTACCTCCTCCCTTCCCACTGTCCAGGGCCCCAAACACTCCTTCCAGAAGAAACAGCAATTTACTTGTACTTCTTGCAATTTAGTATACTGTATTCGCTGCTCACGATGTGGTCTCCTCTACATTGGGGAGACCAAACGCAGAGTAGATGACTGCTTTGCGGAACATAGAAGATAGGAGCCCCTCGAGCCTGTTCCGCCATTTAATGAGATCATGGCTGTTTAGTCCGTAAGCATGACCTCGAGCTTCCGGTCGCCTGTCACTTTAATTCTCCACTCCACTCCCACTCTGACCTCTCTGTCCTCGCTTCTTACACTGTTCCAACGAAGCTCAACGAAAGCTCGAGAAACAGCACCTCATCTTTCAATTAGGCACTTTACAACCTTCTGGATTCAACATCAAGTTCAACAATTTCAGACCATAACCTCTGCCTCTATTTTTTCACATGGCAGCTGTTGATGATTCTGCCATTCCCATTTACACCTCTTCTAGACTTATCTTTTGTTCCTTTACTTGTCCTATTACCATCTCCTTTTGCCTTGCACCATCATCCCTTTTGTCATTTAATCTTTCCTGCCTCCACCCTATCACAGACCTTCCATTTTGTTCTTTCCTCTCCTCCCCCCTTTCCTTGCCTCTGCACTTGCTTAAAACCTGTTACATCTCTAACTTTTTCCAGTTCTGATGAAAGATCATTGACCTGAAACATTAACTCTGTTTCTCTCTCCACAGATGCTGCCTGACCTGCTGAGTGTTTCCAGCATTTTCTGTTTTTATTTCAGATTTCCAGCATCCGCAGTATTTTGCTTTTGTCTGCCATTTAACTGCCCATCCTGCTAGTCCCTCTATGTTCTCCTGCAGTCTTTCACAATCCTCATCAGAATTTGCCATAACCCCATCTTTGGTGTCATCAGCATATTTTGAAATTGTTACCTCAATCCCCAAGTCTAGACCATGCATTCAATAAATAAGAGCAGCCCTAACACAGACCCAGCGCAACACCACTCGCCAACTTATTTTCACCCTACCATTTGCTTTCTGCCTTTCCAACCATATCTCTACATGGAGCTCCTTTATTTAAGCATAGGCTATTACCACAAGAAATAATTAAGGTGGGCAATTATTTGTACTTTTCCAAATGTTTTGAGGATAGAGGCATTTTGCAAAGCCCCTGGTCTCTTTGAAAAACGGAACTGGTGGTCAGACAAGAATGGACGCCCAAGCACCCTCCCCCTCTAGTAGTCACACACTGACCCCTTAAAGGGGCCCTACCTTGTGTTAGAATTACTAGTACTATGTTTGTATGCAAACACATCATGAGATCACGTAAATCAGGTCAGACCACGTCAATGTGCCACTTGCACATTACCTCACTATAACATTAGTAGCATGCAGCTCTTCTGGCTATTTCAACATCCTCCCACAGTTTACACTCAGTCTACTCCCATTCAGAAGAAGCTTGACCTATGAGGACAACATTATAGATGTCATAAACATCACATCCTGTTGATACAGTTGAAGTGGTCCTATAATATGCCGGAGCCCTTGGTACTGTGCCATCGAACCCATTTACACAAAAGAGCAGATTTCACTGCACCAGTAGCATGCCCAGTTGTTTGAGAGTTGCAATCACAGATTTCATTTCTTGCTGCTGGGTGTTACCCAATGTTTTATCACCTTACTCAAAGTCATTTGAATGCAAAGCTCTCTGAAGTTTGGGGTCTAAATTGTGGAGAACTGCACATTGATAAGGAAAAAAATCACTTTGGATAAAAGAGACATGGAGCACCATTACACGAAACCAGACTTGCTGGCCTGTACATTCAGTCTGCTCATTGCCAGATGGAACAGTAGCTAATGCCAGCAGCTCTGCCTTTACTGCCTTGAGTGGCAAAAGGGAAAACCTATGGTGATACTCTCCGCAGGCAGCAGCTCCATCTCACTTATGTAGCAAGGTTCGAGCTTTTATATTGCCTATTTTCCCACTGTTCCTGTCTAAGAAGTGACCTTCATGCACTGCTCTTTTCTTTTTAATCGGGCGATTAAAATGCTTTGGGGCATTTTCCTACATCAACAGTGCAATATAAGTGCAAGTTGTTGTTGGGTGCTGGTCACGCTGGGCTCTGCTGTATAATGTGAAAACCTAATTGCTACAAACAGTGGGACCAAATCTCCATGTTTACTTTACTGAAACTGGCTTGCTTAACCTTTATGCGCATTTGTAAATCTGCATTTACACGAGTATATTATGCTGTTGATTCCTTAAATGTCAGGACGTTTATGCTCGGCCGTGCAACTGACAGAGGGAGCCCGATGCACCTATCACACTCCTTTAATATAAAAGCACCTTTGGCACTGCCATCAAAGTCATCCTCAGAGACAGTAGTACAACTTTGCTCACATTACAGTGCTGCCATTGAAGCCAGGGTTGATGGCAAAGCCAGCGTTATGATGTTTTTTTCGGTGGGGAGAACTGTACACAGTGCAATCTTGGTTTTGTCAGGATCACTGTCAACTAGAGTAGGTATAATCAGTAAAGCCTTTCAGATTGTAAAATTTCAGTACTACAATTGTTTCTGTTTCCATTAGATTTTAATATAGCTCGGTCATACACAGACTGACTGGAAACTACACCCACTGAGTTTCAGAGACTTTATTACCAACAAAATCAAACTACTTAAAATCCCACAGAATTAAAGGCAGTTACATCATTAGCTTATCTGAACAGCGTTACCTTATTTACATTTTACTATAGAAAGGTGCAAATGCAATTCACATAACATATTGGAATAAATATGGTAACCATTCTGCAACAACAAAATTCAGCAGCATAAATTAGTGTTTTAGCAGTAGTGTTAACTCCAAAGGAAGCAGACTTTAAATTACCCTCTGAGACAGTAAAACGTGATATTTACAAGTCTCGCATCAGTACTTACTGTGAGTGCCTTGATATCCGTATCTGAGATGCTGACAACAGTTCAAACAAAATGCCTTATCTCTCTCTCTCTGAAGAAATTATTAACAGCCAGAATGCTTATGGATCTCATTCACTCCATTTGCTGCTCAGAGCTGCTGTTGCAAAATGAGTGCGTGAGTGAGAGATGGAGAAAGAGAGAGAGAGCTGAAGGGAAAATACCCCTAAAAAGCTGCTCTTTCCATTTGCACTAATCACTAATGTTTACACAGGCTGGGAATGTGACCAGCTTCCCTTCCATCTGTGGGAGTTAGAGAAGTCCAGAAAAGTGTGCAACTTGCCAAAAAAAATTCTCTGGATCGACAGGGAGAAACAGAATATGGAGAGAGAGAGAGAATGTAAGAGTGAGAAAGAACACAACAGCAGTATCTAGCAAAGCAATCCACTGACAGGAAAGCAGGCTGCAGTAGGCTTAGGCTAAAAATTACACAAAACATTATCTGCTACGAAACAGAGAGAGCCATAGGACGAATGAACAAGCCTTTTATTATCTTGCTATCCAAAGCTTTTACATACAGCTCAACAATGACCTCAACAGTAGTCAGTTAAAATTGTCTCTATGCGAGTACATTAGAGTCATTCACTGGCTCTAATAGACCTAGAGAGAATGATTCTCCTCTGCACTCTCATTTTACTCTTTGATGAATGCTGACTGGCCTGTATTAATGTGTTATATCTGAGACAGCCTCAGGTGCTCGAGAGTAGCCGACTGCACAAAGCATTTTTGTGTGCACTTTTAAATGAATTTTGCAGCATTCAAAAAGGAAGATTTGAATTAAATAGATTAATCTGCCAAAGGTCCCAGGTGTGAACCCCACTCTGTGCTGAGCTGGCTGATTCCGGCAAGGGCAACAATACGTGTGCTATAATTGGCCTCTGCATCCCTAGAGTATGTGGTGATAAATCAGCCAGGGTTCTTGCTCTGATCACTATCCAGTGACTGCTGCTAGGAAGTGTGCATACATGAATGTTGGATGAAAACAGAATTTGTTTTGGTTATCATTCCCCATCCCATGGTTGAACAGCTCGCCAACACTCACTGTCTGTGCTCAGCCATGAAGAATGGCCGCTAGGATGAAGTACTGGAGCATTACCCAAACCCGAGAAATCATACCCTAACAAGAATGACTGGGGAATGGAGAAAATCAGAAATAAAACATTACTCAGGGTTCATGATGCAGAGTGCTCACCTATACCCCATTGGATGGTCAGGGACTGGATTTCCAGTGACTGCCTCTTACTTCATTCTTTCTGTTGCTGTTTAATTGCCGTTGCTATTGGTAGTCCTGCACTGTTCCATCCTCCCAAACTATCCCACCCTGTCCCATTTTCCCCTAAATATCCCAAACCGTTCCAGCTTATCTGATTATTGAAGTCTTCCACACTGTCCCAAAGTACATCAACCTCCCAGTTGTCCAAATGTCCTAGATTATACCATACTGTCAGACAATCTCTGCATGGTACAATGCACCAACTCTCAGATTACATACAGCATAAATCCAAGCAACAGATGAAAGATGAAACAGATTAGAGATCATAAAGCACAGTAACCCAGATTCTTGTGGATATTTTACCAGACAACATGGCCCTTTAAAATTCTATTATGAAAAAATATTGACACACCTCCTCAGATTATCTCAGAGTATTTTATGACTTTGCTCTGTGTGCCAGGGTTGTAATTCTGGAAAGAAAATGATTTCAGAACACTTTAGCCATACATACCAAGTTTTGGATAATAAATAAATGAGTAATTTGATTTCAATATCTAAAAGGAACATGGTATGCCTAACGTATAAGGCACCCTGCAAACATGAGACTTCAACATGTTAAAAACGGAACAGGGAAATATGCAGTTTCTTCAGGATAAAAAGGACCACGAATGTTAAAGCCTTGTAATTGAGACTCCCCAATGGTTCCGTGAACTTACTAGTCAGTAGCTGACCCATACAAACCAGGAAAGACCCAATGCTAATTTAACTGTTCTTAGCTGGAACGACAATTGAGTTAGGGAAGAAAAATTTGGCCTGTGTTCTTGCTCCTGAATGCTAATCAGCAACATCTGCATTGCCCTCATACTCAAATAGCCCGCTAACACTCACTGTGATATTTCGAACATGAATACTGGTAAATTGAGCAGGAAGGAGTCAACACTTTTGTAAGACAAAAGGAGAAAAATTGGCAGAAAAATCAATCGGAAAAACAACCTCTGCAGCTGCAAGTGTGCTATCTGTCAGGGAGGCAAAGCAACCGAGATGTGTAACAGGAGCTACCTGTGGTTTGATCAAATCAATACTTTAACCAAAGATCAGGAAGCATTAGTCAAATCATAGCAGCCTGTAAGCCAGATCAACAATTTGAATTAAAATGCTTTGCTCAGCAATCAAAAAACTAGGATAAACCTCAAAGCCCCCAATGTTGTGGCTTAGTATTGTAAGTAGATAAGTACAGTCCTATTTGACCTAGTTGATGTTAGTCCCAGATGGTGAACCAATGCCAGGAATTTTCTCAGGGGTCCACTATTATCTTCATGAATTCATGGACCACAGGTACCCCTCCTGAGCTCTTATTTTTTAATTTTTTTTATTCGTATATGGGATGTGGGCGTCGCTGGCAAGGCCACCATTTATTGCCCATCCCTAGTTGCCCTTGAGAAGGTGGTGGTGAGCCGCCTTCTTGAACCGCTGCAGTCCGTGTGGTGAAGGTACTCCCACAGTGCTGTTAGGGAGGGAGTTCCAGGATTTTGACCCAGCGACGATGAAGGATCGGCAATATACTTCTAAGTCAGGATGGTGAGTGACTTGGAGGGGAACTTCTTGGATACAACAGTGGTGTCAAAATCCTGAAGTCAATGGGAATCGGGGGGAAAACGCTCCATTGGCTGGAGTCATACCTAGCACAAAGGAAGATGGTTGTGATGGTTGAAGGTCAATCATCACAGCCCCAGGACATCGCTGCAGGAGTTCCTCAGGGCAATATCCTAGGCCCAACTATCTTCAGCTGCTTCATCAATGACCTTCCCTCCAACATAAGGTCAGAAATGGGGATGTTCGCTGATGACTGCACAGTGTTCAGCGCCATTCGCAACTCCACAGATAATGAAGCAGTCCATGCCCACATGCAACAAGACCTGGACGACGTTCAGGCTTGGGCTGATAAGTGGCAGGTAACATTTGTGCCACAGAAGTGCCAGGCAATGACTATCTCCAACAAGCGAGAGTCTAACCACCTCCCCTTGACATTCAATGGCATTACCATCGCCGAATCCTCCACTATCAACATCCTGGGGTCACCATTAACCAGAAACTTAACTGGACCAGCCACATAAATACTGTGGCAACAAGAGCAGGTCAGAGGCTAGGTATTCTGCGGCGAGTGTCTCACCTCCTGACTCCCCAAAGCCTTTCCACCATCTACAAGGCACAAGTAAGGAGTGTGATGGAATACTCTCCACTTGCCTGGATGAGTGCAGCTCCAACAACACTCAAGAAGCTCGACACCATCCAGGACAAAGCAGCCCGCTTGATTGGCACCCCATCCACCACCTTAAACATTCATTCCCTCCACCACCGTCGTACCCTGGTTGCAGTGTGTACCATCTACAAGATGCACTGCAATAACTCGCCAAGGCTTCTTCGGCAGCACCTCCCAAACCTGCGGCCTCTTCCACCTAGTAGGAAAAGGGCAGCAGGCACATGGGAACACCACCACCTCCAAGTTCCCTTCCAAGTCACACACCATCCTGACTTAGAAGTATATCGCCGATCCTTCATCATCGCTGGGTCAAAATCCTGGAACTCCCTCCCTAACAGCACTGTGGGAGTACCTTCACCACACGGACTGCAGCGGTTCAAGAAGGCGGCTCACCACCACTTTCTCAAGGGCAACTAGGGATGGGCAATAAATGCTGGCATTGCCAGCGATGCCCTGATCCCATAAACGAATAAAAAAAAAAAATCCGTGGCTCCAGAACATATCCTTGGTCCCCCAAAAGCCATCCTTTCAAATAAGGCGAACAAGATCAACAAATCATGGAGGTTGCCAGGGAAATCCACATTATTGTGCATGATTTTGTTCCTGTGTTGCAGACCACCTGTATATTTATGGAATGGTAGCCTGTTCTTCCATGAATGGTCCTGCAATCAGACTAGGGGCATATATAGCCACACAAGTGCAGTGAGTTCCATGCTGGGCGTGTAGGAATCCTGCCTCATGAAAGAACTGCAGGGCTCTTTCTTACACTTAGCTGCTCTGTGCTGAAAATATGATGAAATGCTTGGTCCTGACAAACAAGGCATATTACCTGCTAAATACAATTATGGTCTGAAGTTTGGGAGACGTGACAGCGATCTCCTACACTTGCCTGGAAGAGGCTTGTCACATAAAAGTTTAAAGCAGCTGTACCTTGACAGCTGCCCGTGTACTGGAGCCCCTGGCTCCAAGTATGAGCGTGCAGAGTTCAATAATGACTTCCTTTGGGAATCTTAGTTGCTGCTGGCTGGTATCTTCTACAGGTTCAAATAAGAGACCAGCATAAAGATGCTATTTCATCTGTCTGCCATGCCTACTCTGATCCTCCGCCTACAAAAAGAGAGGAATGCCTAAAGGAATACCCATAGCTAGTCATTAATGAGCTCTCGAACAACTGTAGCTGGACAGTCACTGACAAAAGATGCAACACATCTTCAAGTAGCTATCAGGCAGCCTCCAACAAGTTTCAATAATTGTATTTGTCCGACAAGACTCAAACAGCCCAGAAACAATCAACTGCTAAGAGTCCAGCAATAACAACAAGGACCCAACTGAAGGGAACAGGCCTCCCTTGCAGCACCTATTTTACATAGGTATTTAACCTATAGTGGCATCCTCCTCCCCACCCCCCATGACATTATGGGAAGAACACTTCATTTAAGTAAAATTGCATCCTTTAATGAGCTTTGCTCATAGCTTGTGTGCAGGCTCCAAGAGCTGAAATTGCTTCCCTGTTGCATTATGATGTGCAGACTAGGCCCCAGTGCCCAATAATACTAAACTTCTGTGCTCAAGGTGTTGGGGTGATCTGGGCACTCAACATTATTGGCCTTATGGTGTTCCAAAGAATGGGTATCTTTGCTAATTCTTAGATTGTGGACTCCTACCTCTACTTGGAAGCTAGGTCCATTTGCAATTCATTACAATGGTTTAGTTTCCCTGATAGAACAGTTGGTAAATCCAGGGCATAAATAAATCATCCAGACTAGAAAGTCCCAGGTTTGATTCCCAGTCTCTGGTGAATTAATTGATTTCAGTTGAGGTTGTTAGCTGAGGAGCTGCAATTGGTCTAAGTGGATATTGAGTGAGGACAGGATCAAGTTTGGCTGTGATGCCCTCAACAACAACAACTTGTATTTATATAGCGCCTTTAATGTAGCAAAACGTCCCAAGGCGCTGCACAGGAGCGTTATCAAACAAAACATAAGGAGATATTAGGGCAGATGAGAGGTAAGTTTTAAGGAGTGACTTAAAGGAGGAAAGAGAAGTAGAGAGGCGGAGAAGCTTAGGGAAGGAATTCCAGAGCTTATGGCCTTGGCAGCTGAAGCCACAGCCGCCAATGGTAGAGCGATTAAAATCGGGGATGCTCAAGAGGCCAGAATTGAAGGAGTGCAGATATCTCGGAGGGTTGTAGGACATACAGTAAGATAGCCAACACTCAATGTCTAGACTCACAGATAAAGAATTACCATTTGTTGAAAATATACAAGATTATTTCCTGACTCAACATGTTAATGAAGTAACATGGGATAATCATAACATTTAGTAGTGAACCTGACCTCATATTGATCCTCCATGTGGGGGAACATCTGGGCAACAGTGACCACAACATTATACAATTTAATTTGGCTGGTAGACTAAACATAAGAACATAAGACGTAGGAGCAGGAGTAGGTCGTTTGGCCCCTTGAGCCTGCTCCGCCATTCAATACGATCGTGGCTGATCTGATCTTGGGTTCAACTCCACTTTCCTGCCCGCTCCCCATAACCCTTAACTCCGTTATCGTTCAAAAATCTGTCTATCTCCACCTTAAATATATTCAATGACCCAGCCTGTGATGTTTTTTTAAATTTAGTTGAAGTTTTAGTTAGGTTTTGGGGGGTGATCTCTATTCATAGATTTGACAGGTCTTCCTGTCAAAATCTATGAATGGAGATTCCTTGCTCCGATTGGCTCTCCATGGCCCACGTGATCCCAGGGGACGCTTCGAACTAATTGCGCCCCTGGGATACGCAAGCACTGCGCGCCGGCAGCTGCAGGAGGCCCAGGAGCCAAAGTCCACGCGGGCCCGAAGCACAACGGCAGGCGCGGTAGGTAAGTACGCGCGCGATCCTTGCACCCGCGGGAAGCCGGAGAGCCGAATTTCTGGCCCCACATTTTTAAAATAACTATAAATTACATAAATTAACTACTTTAAACAAAAATTTAAATTTTTGAAAAAATTAATTACACTTTTTAACGGTGCTAAAAATAAACTTACCTTTCTTTAAAGTATGTAAAAAAGATAAACCTGTTGAAAAAATGTTTAAATTGCATTTAATTCACCACTTAACTTGTTAAAAGCAGGCCTTGTGCCTCCTTTTTTCCTGCGCAGCTTCTCTGTACTTACCCTCACGGAGAAACCTGAAAAAAAAACCGAAGTTCGCTGCATACGCGCTGCCTCTCCGGCGCACGCGGTTGACCCTCGAACCCCTTCTTTCATGAGACAGGAAGTTCCGGTTTCCCATGCATGCGCAGTGCATGCGCAAAACAGGCACTTCCGGTGGCCCTACGGGTGAGTACACAGCGCGTACTCACCCGTGGAGACCCGAATTTCTGCCCCATATGTTTCAATAAGATCCCCTCTCATTCTTCTAAATTCCAATGAGTATAGGCCCAACCTGCTCAACCTTTCTTCATAAGACGACCCCTTCATCTCCGGAATCAACCTCGTGAACCTTCTCTGAACTGCCTCCAATGCAAGAATATCCTTCCTTAAGTAAGGAGACCAAAACTGTACACAGTACTCCAGGTGTGGTCTCGCCAATGCCCTGTACAGATGTAACAGGACTTCCCTACTTTTATACTCCATTCCCTTTGCAATAAAGGCCAACACTCCATTTGCCTTCCTAATTACTTGCTGTACCTGCATGCTAACTTTTTGTGATTCATGTACAAGGACCCCCAGATCTCTCTGTACCTCAGCATTTTGTAATCTCTCCCCATTTAAATAATAATTAGCTTTTTTTATTTTTCCTACCAAAGTGGATAACCTCGCATTTTCTCACATTAAACTCCATCTGCCAGATTTTTGCCCACTCACTTAGCCTATCTAAGTCTTAGCCTTTGGAGATTCTTTGCGTCCTCCACATAATTTCCTTTCATAGAAACATAGAATCCAGGAGCAGGAGTAGGCCATTTGGCCCGTCGAGCCTGCTCCACCATTCAATACGATCATGGCTGATCATCCAAATCCAGTACCCTGTCCCTGCTTTAATCCCCACAGTACACATATCCCACCCTACCCCCGTAACCCCACGTATTTAATTCCCCCTAACATATCCCATCCTATCCCCATAACCCCACATATTTAATCCCCCCCTAACACTAAGGGTCAATTTATCATAGCCAAATCAACCTAACCCGCACATTTTTGGACTGTGGGAGAAAACCGGAGCACCCGGAGGAAACCCACGCAGACACGGGGAGAATGTGCAAACTCCACACAGACAGTCACCCGAGGTCAGATTCGAACCTGGGTCTCTGGCGCTGTGAGGCAACAGTGCTAACCACTATGCCACCGTGCTGCCCACCTATCATCAGCAAATTTGGCTACATTACACTCAGTCCCTTTATCCAAGTCATTAATATAGATTGTAAATAGTTGAGGCCCCAGCACTGATCCCTGCGGCACCCCACTAGTTACAGTTTGCCAACCTGAAAATGACCCATTTATCCTGACTCTCTGTTTTCTGTTAGTTAGCCAATCCTCTATCGATGCTAATATATTACCCCCAACCCCGGGAGCTCTTATCTTGTGTAGTAACCTTTTATGTGGCACCTTATCGAATGCCTTCTGGAAATCCAAATACACGATATCTACTGGTTCCCCTTTATCCACCCTGCTCGTTACATCCTCAAAGAACTCCAGCAAATTTGTCAAACATGATTTCCCTTTCATAAAACCATGCTGACTCTGCTTGACTATATTATGATTTTCTAAATGTCCTGCTATCACTTCCTTAATGATGGACTCCAGCATTTTCCCAATGACAGATGTTAGGCTAACTGGTGGATAGATGCCTGCTTTCTGCCTCCTTCCTTTCTTAAATAGGGGCGTTACATTTGCGGTTTTCCAGTCCGCTGGGACCTCTCCAGAATCCAGGTAATTTGGGTAGATTACAACCATTCCCCCGGTAGCACCCCGGACCTGAAATTGACTTCCACCCCCTGCAGCAGCGCCGATCGAAAATACCAACAGCTGCAGGAGGCGTGCATCGGACGCCGGATGCTTCGGGGGCGATGATTAAAGACGAGGTGGCCGAGGTAAGTGAAAAAAAACTTACCTTTGTTGTTCCAGGTTTTTTCACAGGTTACTGCCCGCGATCGATCAGCCCGGCATTCTGCCTTGGTGGTCCAGGTAGGTACTTTTTAAATTGCAGAGCCTGCAGCGATGGCCATTCCCTTTAAGGGAGGGTAGGAGTCTTTGAACGCAGCAGCACTGCATGGCCCAGTGTGCAGCGCTGCTGAAGTCTCTGCCCCGCTCTCTGACGTTAGCGCCTAAGAAGGAAGTGGAGCACTTGATTTAACGCTTCACTTCCCTCTTGGAGTGCTTAAACTCAATTTTGTGGTCACTAGCGCTATTTAACGGCGGGCACTAAAGTTAGCATCCAGGCGATGTTAGCGCCCCAAAATGGTCGATACCAAATTTTTACCCCATAGAACTGTCAAAGACTGTATTGGGCCATTGAAGGATGTTCAAGGACAGGTTACGAAGGACTCACTGGGTAGGACAGAAATATTAAATGAGTACATAGATACATAGATACATAGAACAGTACAGCACAGTACAGGCCCTTCAGCCCTCGATGTTGTGCCGAGCATTGTCCGAGACCAAGATCAAGCTATCACACTCCCTATCATTCTGGTGTGCTCCATGTGCTTATCCAACAACCGCTTGAAAGTTCCGAAAGTGTCCGACTCCACTATCACAGCAGGCAGTCCATTCCACACCCCAACCACTCTCTGAGTAAAGAATCTACCTCGGACATCCCTTCTATATCTCCCCCCATGCACCTTATAGTTATGCCCCCTTGTAACAGCTGCTTCTACCCGAGGAAATAGTCTCTGAACATCCACTCTATCTATCCCCCTCATCATCTTATAAACCTCTATTAAGTCGCCTCTCATCCTCCTCCGCTCTAAAGAGAAAAGCCCCAACTCCCTCAATCTTTCCTCATAAGACCTCCCCCCCAAACCAGGCAGCATCCTGGTAAATCTCCTTTGCACTCTTTCCAATGCTTCCACGTCCTTCCTATAGTGAGGTGACCAGAACTGCACACAATATTCCAAATGTGGTCTCACCAAGGTCCTGTACAGTTGCAGCATAACCTCACGGTTCTTAAACTCAAACCCTCTGTTAATAAACGCCAACACACCATAGGCCTTCTTTACTGCTCTATCCACTTGAGTGGCAACCTTCAGAGATCTGTGGATATGAACCCCCAGATCCCTCTGCTCCTCCACGTTCCTCAGAACCCTGCCGTTGACCCTGTAATCCTTATTCAAATTTGCCCTACCAAAATGAATCACCTCGCACTTATCAGGGTTAAATTCCATCTGCCATTTTTCGGCCCAGCTCTGCATCCTATCAATGTCTCTTTGCAGCCTACAACTGCCCTCCACCTCATCCACTACTCCACCAATCTTGGTGTCATCAGCAAATTTACTGATCCACCCTTCAGTCCCCTCCTCCAAGTCATTGATAAAAATCACAAACAGCAGAGGACCCAGCACTGACCCCTGTGGCACACCGCTGGTAACTGGTCTCCAGTCCGAAAATGTTCCATCCACCACCGCCTTCTATGAGATAGCCAGTTACTTATCCAATCGGCCAAATTTCCCTCTATCCCACAACTCCTTACTTTCTTCATGAGACGACCATGGGGAACCTTATCAAACGCCTTACTAAAATCCATGTATACGACATCAACTGCTCTACCTTCATCTACACACTTAGTTACCTCCTCAAAGAATTCAATCAAATTTGTTAGGCAAGACTTACCCTTCACGAATCCGTGTTGACTATCCCTGATTAAGTTGCCCCTTTCCAAATGGTCATAAATCCTATCCCTCAGGACCTTTTCCATTATCTTACCAACCACCGAAGTAAGACTAACCGGCCTATAGTTACCAGGGTCATTCCTATTTCCTTTCTTGAAGAGAGGAACAACATTCGCCACTCTCCAGTCCTCTGACACCATTCCCGTGGACAGTGAGACCCAAAGATCAAAGCCAGAGGCTCTGCAATCTCCTCCCTTGCCTCCCAAAGAATCCTAGGATATATCCCATCTGGCCCAGGGGACTTATCGACCCTCAGGTTCTTCAAAATTGCTAAAACATCTTCCCTCAGAACATCTACCACCTCCAGCCTATCCACCTTTATCACACTCTCATCCTCAAGAACATGGCCCCTCTCCTCGGTGAACACTGACGAAAAGTATTCATTCATCACCTCTCCTATCTCTTCTGACTCCATGCACAAGTTCCCACTACTGTCCTTGACCGGCCCTACCCTCACCCTGGTCATTCTTTTATTTCTCACATAAGAGTAAAAAGCCTTGGGGTTTTTCTTGATCCGACCCGCCAAGGACTTCTCATGCCCCCTCCTAGCTCTCCTAAGCTCTTTTTTTAGCTCATTCCTTGCTACCTTGTACCCCTCAATCGACCCAACTGAACCTTGTTTTCTCATCCTTACATACGCTTCCTTTTTCCTCTTGACTAGACATTCAACCTCAAGTACTTTCCATCGGTCTTCACTTTTGAAGACAATGCTCAACTGTTAGAATTTAATGATGATAATAAAACTAATATGTACTATTAACATAGATGAGCATATTGTTTTAGATAGAATTAATACCCTGAAAATAGATAGAGCAGCCGGGCCAGCTGATACCCACCCAAGGGTCCTCAAGGAGATGGGACACATGCTGTGCAAGCCGCTTACTCATATTTTTAATAACTCACTGCACTCTGGAATGGCTCCCATAGACTGGAAGGAAGCCAATGTAGTCCCCATTTTTAAAAAAATGACAAGTCGGACCCAACAGGTGCATTAGTTTGACATCAGAAATAGGAAAGATGCTTGAGGGAATCATTAGGGATGCAGTATATGATTACTAGGATAGAGAGGGACATATTAGAGACACCCAACATGGCTTCATAAAAAGGAGGTCATGTCTTACAAATTTGATTGTATTTTTTTGAAGAAGTTACCAAGATGGTGGATGAGAGAAGCGCAGTAGACATTGTCTACTTAGACTTGCAAAAAGCTATTGATAAAGCACCACACAAAAGGCTTCTCTACAAGATTGAAGCCTTTGGTATTATTTCTAATATATTGAGCTGGATTGAGAACTGGCTGGAAGGACGCAGGCAGAAAAAAATATTGATGGATTTGGATCTGTTTGGAGACTGGTCAAGAGTGGTGTCCTGCAGGGATCGGTGTTGGGACCGTTACTCTTTACTATTTTTATTAATGAACTAGATATAGGTGTTGGGGACACAATCTGCAAATTTGCAGATGATACAAGATCTGTGCAAGTGTTAGGAATGTAGATGATGCTCGATCTTGATGTGTTGGGGGATTGGGCTCATGACTGGCAAATGGAAAAGTGCAGTGTGATACATGTGGGCAGGGCGAATGCTCAAAATACATAAACCCTTCAGGAAAATACATAAAAAGAGGTGGAGAAAGAAAAGATATCTGGATGTTCTAGTGCATAGATCTCTGAAGGTTCATGAGCAATGCGGTGAAGCGATAGCTAGTGTGAATAGGGTGTTGGGATGTATTGATAGGATAATTGATTATAAGACAAGGCATACAATTTTGGTCTCTGTACAAGACCATGGTCAGGGTTCACTTGGAATACTGTGTCCAGTTTTGGTCTCTTCACATGGTGGGTAATATTGAGGCTCTGGAAAGGGTGCAGAGGAGGGCCACTAGACTAATTCCCAGTTTAAAGCATCTCAGTTGTCAAGATAGGCTAAAAGAGCTGGGACTCTACACTTTAGAGAAGTGTAGTCTTAGATCTGATCGAGGTTTATAAGATGATGAAGGGAATAGATTTTGATCAAGTTGACAGTTTGTTCCAAGTAAATAGGTTAGGGAGGACCAGGGGTCACAATTTTTCAGTTGTATAAGACCAGGTCTAGGTTAGATGGCAGGAGGTGGTTCTTTTCCCAGAGAATAGTGCACCTCTGGGGAATAGGCTATTGGCTCGTGCTGTGGACGGTGATTCATTGAATTACTTCAAGCAAGAGGTGGACCTGTTTCTGGCTGGGGTGGAGATCACCTCTTACAAAAAGAAGGTACTGCAAGGCGCTAGTTTCAATCGCCTAGGGGGACCGGAGAGGAATTTCCGAGATTTTATTCCCTAAATTGGCCTGGGTTTTTATTTTTTTTTGCCTCTCCCCGAAGATCACATGGTTTTTGGGTGGGGTGGAGAGTGTGATACACAAGTTATCACAATTGTGTGGGACAGCTGGATAGACCAGAGGGTCTTTTCCAGTCCGTCATGCTTCGTATGTTCGTTTGAATCAATACCTTCAAAAGAGGAGGAGGGAGAAAAAGGGAAAATTGTTAGGAAATAGGCTTGCTTTCAACTCCGACAATCAGAGCAAAATCCACTGTTTCTTTGGATGGAACTCTGCCTAGTTCTATAGAAATGAGAGGAAAAGCTGACAGTGGGCCACTGTGGTTGGGAACATTTGTTCAGCTGAGCTCCATGGATATCTTCCTATAACCGACTTTGGAAGACAGGAAAGTAATGCAAATCAGAAAGAAAAGTACTTGTCCCTGTGGGAAAGAAATGGGGCATCACTCATTAAAAGCAAATTATAATAAAGGTGGTAAGCGGCTAGCCACAATGGTCATTAGTTATGGTCACAATATGTCGAGGAACCAACCAGAGATCAGGCCATCTTAGACTGGGTATTATGTAATGAGAAAGGATTAATTCAAAATCTTGTTGTGCGAGGCCCCTTGGGGAGGAGTGATCATAATATGATAGAATTCTTCATTAAGATGGAGAGTGAAGTAGTTGACTCAGTGACTAGGGTCCTGAATTTAAATAAAGGTAACTACGATGGTATGAGGCGCGAGTTGGCTAGGATGGATTGGGGAATGTTACTTAAATGGTTGACGGTGGATAGGCAATGGCAAACATTTAAAGATTGCATGGATGAACTACAGAATTTGTTCATCCCAGTTTGGCATAAAAATAAAACAAAAAAGGTGACTCAACCGTGGCTAACAAGGGAAATTAGGGATAGCATAAGATCCAAGGAGAGGACATATAAATTGGCCAGAAAAAGCAGCAAACCTGAGGATTGGGAGCAGTTTAGGATTCAACAAAGGAGGACAAAGGGATTAATTAAGAGGGGGAAAATAGAATATGAGAGTAAGCTTGCAGGGAACATAAAAACTGACTGTAAAAGCTTCTATAGATATGTGACGAGAAAAAGATTGGTGAAGTCAAGCGTAGGTCCCTTGCAGTCAGAATTAGGGGAATTAAAATGGGGAACAAAGAAATGGCAGACCAATTTAATACATACTTTGGTTCTGTCTTCACAAAGGAGGACACAAATAAACTCCCAGAGATGTCGGGGAACATAGGGTCTAATGAGAGGGAGGAATTGAATGAAATCAGTATTTGTAGGGAAATGGTGTTAGGGAAATTGATGGGATTGAAGGCCGATAAATCCCCAGGGCCTGATAATCTACATCCTAGGGTACTTAAGGAAGTGGCCCTAGAAATAGTAGATGCATTGCTGGTCATCTTTCAAAATTCTATCGACTCTGGAACAGTTCCCTTGGATTGGAGGGTAGCTAACGTAACCCCACTATTTAAAAAAGGTGGTAGAGAAAAAACAGGGAATTATAGACTGGTGAGCCTGACATTGGTAGTGGGCAAAATGCTAGAGTCCATTATAAAAGATGTAATAGCAGAGCACTTGGAAAACAGTGACAGGATCGGACAAAGTCAACATGGATTTACAAAAGGTAAATCATGCTTAACTAATCTACTGGAATTTTTTGAGGATGTAACTGGTAGAATAGATAAGGGAGAACCAGTGGATGTGGTGTATTTGGACTTTCAGAAGGCTTTCGATAAGGTCCCACATAAGAGATTAGTGTGCAAAGTTGAGCACATGCGATTGGGGGTAAGGTACTGATTTGGATAAAGAACTGGTTGGCAGACAGGAAGCAAAGAGTTGGAATAAACGGGTCTTTTTCTGAGTGGAAGGCAGTGACTAGTGGGGTACCGCAGGGATCGGTGCTAGGACCCCAGCTATTCACAATATATATAAATGATCTAGACGAGGGAACTGGATGTAATATCTCTAAGTTTGCAGATGACACAAAGCTGGGTGGGCGTGTGTGCTGTGAGGAGGATGCAAAGAAACTCCAGTATGATTTGGACAGGTTGGGTGATTGGGCAGATGCATGGCAGATGCAGTATAATGTGGATAAATGCGAGGTTATCCACTTTGGTGACAAAAACAGGAAGACAGATTATTATCTGAATGGCAATAGATTGGGAAAAGGGGAAATGCAACGAGATCTGGGAGTCCTTGTGCACCAGTCGCTGAAGGTAAGCATGCAGGTGCAGCAGGCGGTTAAGAAGGCAAATGGTATGTTGGCCTTCATAGCGAGAGGATTCGAGTACAGGAGCAAGGATGTCTTGCTGCAGTTGTACAAGGCCTTGGTGAGACCACACCTTGAGTATTGTGTGCAGTTTTGGTCGTCTTATCTGAGGAAGGATGTTCTTGCCATGGAGGGAGTACAGCGAAGATTTACCAGACTGATACCTGGGATGGCAGGAATGACGTATGAAGAGAGATTGGGTCGATTAGGCTTATATTCGCTAGAGTTTAGAAGAATGAGAGGGGATCTCATTGAAACTTATAAAATTCTAACAGGACTAGACAGACTAGATGCAGGAAGGATGTTCCCGATGGCAGGGGAGTCCAGAACCAGAGGTCACAGTCTAAGGATAAGGGGTAAGCGATTTAGGACTGAGATGAGGAGGAATTTCTTCACCCAGAGAGTGGTGAACCTGTGGAATTCTCTACCACAGAAGGCAGTTGAGGCCAATTCATTAAATATATTCAAGAAGGAGATAGATATATTTCTTAAGGCTAAAGGGATCAAGGGATATGGGGAGAAAGCAGGGACAGGGTACTGAATTTGGATGAACAGCCATGATCGCATTGAATGGCGGAGCAGGCTCGCGGGGCCAAATGGCCTACTCCTGCTCCTATCTTCTATGCTTCTATGTTTCAAAACAGTATAAAAATTACTCTGGGGAGTGGGGGAGGGAGATTTTATGCCCAAGGTTCATTTTTTATAAGCACAAAAATCATTAATTTTTTTTTATTTTTGGGATCTGCAGGAGATTGAAGCAAAAGTCAGCTTTTGATGCTGTCTGACAGAGATGATAATTATGGATGGCGCCTGAGCAAACAATAACCAGATGACTTAATTTAGTCTGAGTGCTTGTAAATCCAGGAAAGCCAGATGATGACGTTAGGGATTAAGAACTCTAATGTTACACATTTATTGCACACTATTGCTGACGTTTCTGGTCGCTTCACATTTATTTTCAAAACACTATGAATCAAGGTTTCTCAGAAATACAGTCAGCCACTGTGGCACTGTCATTTACCACATAGTTTGTCAAAATGATGAGAGCTTTGGATACTGCAGCCCATACATGATTTAATCTTTAACTCTTTTGGAGCACCACAAGATGAAACCATTTGCTGGAGTTCTGCCAGTTGTAACCTGGATCTTTAAATGGATTGTATAGTGCTGCATCTTGACCACCAGTCTATGCTCAATGCCATCTGGCAACACGCCTGCAACATGAAAGTGATTATTTCTTACATATTGTTCAGCATGAGAATCCAACTGGTTTCTCAAGAATATTGATTGGCCATATCCTAAAATATTGGTATAAAGAGACTGGAATGATTGATTTCAAATTTAAGATTTGGAATTTGACTTTTTTTGGAAGGCCAGGGGAGATTAATTCACCCGCTGTAAGGTTTCTGCTACCAGTCTTTTCTACTGAAACATGGCTGCAGAAAAATCAGGACTGGGAATTAAACATTGCAGGGTATAACATATTTAGAAAAGATAGAGAGGGAAAAAGGGGGAGGTGGAGTAGCTGTACTTATTAGGGATAACATAATGGCAGTAGAAAAAAGTGATGCAGCTATCAGCAAGACAAAAATAAAATCCATGTGGATAGGGATAAAAGATAATAAAGGATCAATCACACTAATAGGTGTAGTCTACAGACCACCCTAATAGTGGAAGGGAGGTGGAGGAAGAAATATGCAAACAAATTAGGGAAATGAGTAAAAAACATAGAATAATAATCATGGGGGATTTCAACTACCCCGATATTAATTAGCCAGACGAGGTAGGTAAAAGGGATAAGGGAATGGAGTTCCTACAATGTCTACAGGACTCCTTTCTAACCCAATATGTAAGAACCCCAACAAGGGAGGATTTGCTATTAGATCTAGTAATGGGGAATGAACCAGAGCAGATTAAAGAAGTAAAAGGAAGGGAACATCTAGGCAATAGTGACCATCATATAATGCGCTTTAAGCTAATAATTGAGAAAGACATAAGTATGATGAAGACCAGGGTAATAGATTGGAGAAAAGTCGATTTTGTGGGGCTGACAATAGAACTTGGGGAAATAAAATGGACAACAATATTGGCAAACAATGATGCAGAACAGCAGTGGGAAATATTTAAAATGGTGTTCGACAGAGTCCGGGAAAAATATATTCCGCTAAAAAACAAGAACAAGCTAAACACTAATGAGACACCATGGATGAATAAAAACATAAGGAAAAAATTGAGGGTAAGGAAAGAGGCATACATTAAGTACATGGACAGTAGGGGAGAGCATGACAAGAGAGAACATGAAGAGATTAGGAGAGAAGTCAAAAAAACAATTAGAAAGGCAAAAAGAAATTGTGAAATTAAATTATCAAGGAACATAAAACAAAATAGTAAAATATTTTACAGGCACATAAATAAAAAAAGAAAAGTCGGGATGGGAATAGGGCCACTAAGGGATGGACAGGATAATATCACAGGCAGCGATAGAGAGATGGCAGAAATATTAAATAATTACTTTGCTTCAGTATTTACCAGTGAGACAGAGCACGTGGACATGACATCAGATGATGAGATTAGAAAAGAGATAACTGCATTTAAAATAAAGAAGAGAAATAGTAAATAAACTAATCAAACTCAAAGAAGATAAAACACCTGTAGGGATAAATTCGCCAGGCGCTAATGTTTTTCAACTTTTAAAAAATTCGGGGCTTGCGCTCCAGAAAGGAAGTGAAGCGCAATAGGCAGCAGGCGGTAGGTGTGCAGCGCTGCCGCGTTGGAAGGCTCCTTCCCTCCCTTAAAGGGAAGGGCCATCGCTGCAGGCTCTGCAAGGGCAAAACCTACCTGGTCACCGACAGCAGCCGCGATCAGGCCCGATCAGCCCGATGCACTGCAGCAGAGTGCCGGGCTGATCAATCGCAGGCAAAGATAAATGAAAAAAAGAGAAAGAGTATTTTAGATTTTTTTTTCTTACCTCAGCCATCTCGCCTTTAAGTATCGTCCCCGAAGCGCCCGGCCTCCCGATGAACGCCCCCTACTGCTTCCTGCTGGTGTTTTCACCCGGCAATGTTGCAGGGGGTGGAACCGAAGTTCGGGTCCAAGGTGCTACCGGGGCGATGAGCATGGCGATGACATCATGATCTCCGGGCAAAGGAGATCGGGTCGCAACGCCATACCGCTGCCGCAAACCTCCTGCCAAATATAGCGGGAGTCGATCTTCTTGCCGCGCCCAGTCAGTAAGTGCTTAGCGCCCCATTATCGCTCCCAGAGGCGATAACGGAAGGCGTTAATGAGGCCAATTTCTAGGCCATGCTCCGGACGGATTACATCCAGACATTTTAAAGAATTTAGGGAAGAGATAGCAGAAGCATTACTACACATATTTAATAATTCGTTAGAACAAGGTGTAGTGCCAGAGGACTGGCAGATAGCTAATGTAATACCGATATTTAAAAAGGGAGATAGAACATGTCCAGGGATCCAGAGACCAGTCAGTTTAACATCAATGGTAGGAAAAATAATGGAATCCCTACTAAAGGAGAAAATAGAAGAACATCTAGAAACTAAAATTATAATAATGAATAGTCAACTTGGATTTCAAAAGGGAAAGTCTTGCTTGGTCAACCTCATTGAATTTTTTGAAGAGGTAACAGAGAGAGTAGACAATGGTAATTTAGTAGATGTAATTTATCTAGTATTCAAAAGGCCTTCGATAAGGTACCATATAATAGACTAATAAACAAGGTCAGAGCATGCAGAGTCAGGGGACAAGTAGCAGAATGGATAGCTAGCTGGCTTCAAGACAGAAAGCAGAGAGTAGTGGTAAAGGGTAGGTATTCAGAGTGGCAGAAGGTGGGTAGTGGTGTTCCACAAGGATCAGTGCTGGGTCCACTGGTGTTCACAATTCATATAAACGATTTGGACTTTGGAATCAAAAACACAATTTCTAAATTTGCAGATGACACCAAATTGGTGGGGATAGTCAATACTGAGGAGGACTGCAACAAATTACAAGAAGACATTAATAAACTTGAAGAATGGGCATATAATTGGCAAATGAAATTCAACACAGATAAATGTGAGGTATTACATTTTGGTCAGAAAAATAGGGAGGTCACATATTACTTGGAAAATACGAATCTAAGTGGGGTAGAAGAGCAAAGGGATCTCGGAGTACAAATATACAAATCACTAAAAGTAGCGACACAGGTTAATAAGGTCATTAAAAAAAGCAAACCAAGCACTAGGGTTTATTATTGAAGGGATTGAATTGGAAAGTAGAGAAGTTATGCTAAACTTGTATCGAACCTTGGTTAGACCACACTTGAAGTACTGCGTACAATTCTGGTCGCCATATTATAAAAAAGGATATAGAGGCACTGGAGAGGGTGCAAAAAAGATTTACAAGGATGATACCAGAAATGCGAGGGTATACCTATCAGGAAAGGATGAACAGGCTGGGTCTCTTTTCTCTTGAAAAGAGAAGGCTGAGGGGTGACCTAATAGAGGTCTTTAAAATCATGAAAGGTTTTGATAGAGTAGACACAGAGAGAGTGTTTCCACTTGTGGGGAAAAGCAAAACTAGAGGCCATCAATATAAGAAAGTCACCAAGAAATCAAATAGGGAATTGAGAAGGAACATCTATACCCATGAGAATGTGGAACTCGCTACCACAGGGAGTGGTTGAAGCGAATAGTATAGATGCATTTAAGGGGAAGCTAGAGAAGCATATGAGGGAAAAGGGAATAGAGGGTTATGGTGATAGATTTATATGAGGAAAGACAGGAGGAGGCTCGAGTGGAGCATAAATGTCGGCATGGACTGGTTGGGACGAATGGCCTATTTCTGTGCTGTATATCCTATGTAATCCTATATGTATGCCTGTAGCACAGGTTGAGAAGTGTGAAATTTATTCATAGCAGTCAGGGCAGATAGGCAAGATATATTCTACAAATGTTGACCATCTCTAACCTCCACTTCCTCTCCATGGTCCGAAAGTGCCATCACCATTCACTTCTCCAGCCACTTCCTATTTGAATCCCTTGGGTCCGGCTTCTGCCATGCCAACAAACTGAGGCCACCGAGGTCAATGTCACTAATGACACCCGATATGACTGTGACCACGGGCAACACGGTGGCATAGTGGTTAGTACTGGTGCCTCACAGCGCCAGAGACCCGGGTTCGAATCTGACCTCGGGTGACTGTCTGTGTGGAGTTTGCACATTCTCCCCGTGTCTGCGTGGGTTTCCTCCGGGTGCTCCGGTTTCCTCCCACAGTCCAAAAATGTGTGGGTTAGGTTGATTTGGCTATGATAAATTGACCCTTAGTGTTAGGGGGGATTAAAAATGTGGGGTTATGGGGATAGGATGGGATATGTTAGGGGGAATTAAATACGTGGGGTTACGGGGGTAGGGTGGGATATGTGTACTGTGGGGATTAAAGCAGGGACAGGGTACTGGATTTGGATGATCAGCCATGATTGTATTGAATGGCGGAGCAGGCTCGACGGGCCGAATGGCCTACTCCTGCTCCTAGATTCTATGTTTCTATGACCAAAGTGTGGTTTTTCTCTTTGCAGCTTTTGACAAACTTAACCACTCCATTCTCCTCCACCATCTCTCCTCTGTGCTCCATTTAGAGCCAGGCCTTTCAGGAGTGAAATTAGGAAACACTTCTACACACAAAGGGTGGTAGAAGTTTGGAACTCTCTTTCGCAAATGGCAATTGATGATACGTCAATTGTTAATTTTAAATCTGAGATTGTATATTTTTGTTGACCAAAGGTATTAAGGTATATGGGGCAAAGGCGGGTGTATGGAGTTAGGTCACAGATCAGCCATGATCTCACTGAATGGCGGAACAAGCTCGAGGGGCTAAATGGCCTACTCCTGTTCCTATGTTCCTATGTACCTCTTCGGCACCATTAAAACTTAGCGCCATTCCTACCTGTCCCAGTAAAGCCAGTACATCTCCCTTAAAGGTTTCTTCTCCTGCCCCCCGCTTCTGATGTGCACTGAGGCTCCATCCTCAGCACGCTCCTATTCCTCAATTACATGCCTTCCATTGGTGACAGCACCAGTAAGCATGGAGTAAGCTTCCATATATATGCCAATAACACACAGCACCGCTTCAATAACACTACTCAAGATTCATGGCTATCATTGTGCCATCTGTCCGGAAAAACCAAGACATTGTCCAGCTGAACATCAGCAAGACAGAAGCCATCTGGTGCAGCTCCCACCAGAAGCTTTATGCTGCTGACAGTGGTTTGAGATTTATTCTCTACTGGGAATGGCCCTGCCCCCAAAAAACTTTGATTTTTGATATTTTATTTGGTCTATTTTCGAGCATTTTGTAGCCTACAGTAATTCTCTCTTTCAGATCAAACTAATTTCTCCTGGATAGGTTCCAGATATTTAAAGAAAAAGTAAATAAAAGCAATTGCTTTTTGAGTCTTGTCAAAAAGATTTATTTTCTTGACAGAACTGAAAAGTTTTTTTCTCTATTAATGGAGTTATGACTTTGGGAGTTGGACTGGGGGAATTAAAAGGTTTCTTGTAAGTGTTTTTCTCTCTTTCTAATCAGGACTTTGTAGGCGAGCAGTTATGCCACGGGAAGTCTACTGAAAAGGGAAAATGATTACAATACAGTGTGTATTCCTTTAAAGTTCTATTGGAAAGGGCTTTTGCCAAAATTGTTTAAAATTACTTCTCTGGAAGGAGAATGACTAACCTTCTTGAGGAGGTGGAACATTTGGTTGATTTTGATGCTTTCCTTGATAAGTCTGCAGCTATTTCATTGGCCCCCGCAGCTGCATCTAGCTCACATAACAATTCTGTAAGTACTAATGGCCCCTTTTTTGTTTTCTGTCAAATTGACTCAGCTCATGTATCTGAGGATACGTTTCAGCTACTCAACTCAACAAGGAAGAATAGAGTTACAAGAGCTGCAACATCCAAATCGAATAAAGGCTAAACATAGATATCATCGTCTAAATATTCAGGGCGTGCTGCAGGTGCCTGTCATGACTCCACAGGCAGCTTGCCTGACAAAAGAATGCAATTTTGGGTCACCTGTCTCGCCAACAGCGACCCTCAGTTAAGACCCTGGGAGTGGGATGATCCTCCGGCCTCCATCTTCAGCACAGGGATCGTTCCCTATGCCCATTTGTTGCGTTAAGAATGACCTAAAAGAATTTCTATGTCGTTTTCCTTTTTACCTCATGCCGCCAATCAATCAATAAAAAAAATTATCTAGCTTTTCCTATCCAGAGACCACTAACGTAGCTCCTTTACACCTTACCCAGTCTGGCCTATATGTGACTCCAAACCCACAGCAATATGGTTGACTCTTAACTGCCCTCTGAAATGGCCTAGCAAGTCACTCAGTTGTATCAAACTGCTACAAAAAACAATAATAAGAATAAAACCGGATGGACCACCTGACGTCGAACTAGGCATTGGATTCGGACATGACAAAGACACACCCCGCTCAGCCGACCCTTCAAAGTCCTCTTCACTAACATCTGGGGACTTGTGCCAAAATTGGGAGCGCTGTCCCACAGACTAGTCAAGCAACAGCCTGACATAGTCATACTCACAGAATCATACCTATGAGCCAATGTCCCAGACTCCTCCATCACCATCCCTGGCTATATACTTTCCCACCGGCAGGACAGACACACCAGGGGTGGCAGCACAGTGCTATACAGTCAGGTCGGAGTGGCCCTGGGTGTCCTCAACATTGACTCCGGACCCCATGAAGTCTCATGGCATCAGGTCAAACATGGGCAAGGAAACCTCCTGCTGATTACCACCTACCGCCCTCCATCAGCTGATGAATCAGTGCTCCTCCATGTTGAACACCACTTGGAAAAAGCACTGAGGGTAGCAAGGACACAGAATTTAATCTGGGAAGGAGACTTCAATGTCCATCACCAGGAGTGGCTCGGTAGCACCACTACTGACTGAGCTGGCCGAGTTCTGAGGGACATAGCTGCCAGACTGAGCTTGTGGCAGGTGGGGAGAGAACCAACATGAGGGAAAAACCTACTTGACCTTGTCCTCACCAATCTACCTGTTGCAGATGCATCTGTCCATGACAGCATTGGTAGCAGTGACCATTGCACAGTCCTTGTGGAGACGAAGTCCTGTCTTCACACTGAGGACACCCTCCATCGTGTGGTGTGGCACGACCACTGTGCTAAATGAGATAGATTTAGAACAGATCTAACAGCGCAAAACTGGGCATCCATGAGGCGCTGTGGACCATCAGCAGCAGCAGAATTGTATTCCACCACAAACTGTAACCTCATGGCCTGCCATATCCCTCACTCTACCATTACCATCAGTCAAGCGACCAACCCTGGTTCAATGAGGAGTGAAGAAGAGCATGCCAGGAGCAGCACAAGGCGTACCTAAAAATGAGGCGCCATCCTGGGGAAGCTGCAACACAGGACTACATGCATGCTAAACAGCGGAAGCAGCATGCTATAGACAGAGCTCAGCAATCCCACAACCAACGGATCAGATCAAAGCTCTGCAGTTCTGCCACATCTAGTTGTGAATGGTGGTGGACAATTAAACAACTAACGGGAGGAGGTGGTTCCATGAACATCCCCATCCTCATCGCAGTGCAGCAACCGAAGAAGAAAGAGTCAAATTGGACCCCTCCGGAGGGTCGCTGCCCTAAGCTTGACATGTATGCTCAAGCTGTCAGGAGATGCATCAACGCCAGATTCATCAGCCACACTCACAAGACAGTCCAGAATGTCACCCGAGCACAACGCAATGCCATCCACGCTCTCAAGACCAACCGCAACATCGTCATCAAACCAGCGGACAAAGGAGGAGCCATCGTCATACAGAACAGAATGGACTATTGCAAAGAAGCATACCGACAACTGGACAACCAGGAACACTACAGACAGTTACCCGCAGATCCGACCAAAGAACACACCCGCCAACTCAATAGACTGATCAAGACCTTCGATCCAGACCTTCAAAGCATCCTACGCACTCTCATCCCACGTACTCCCCGCGTGGGAGACTTCTACTGCCTCCCAAAGATACACAAAGCCAACACACCCGGACGTCCTATCGTTTCAGGCAACGGAACCCTGTGTGAGAACCTCTCTGGATACGTCGAGGGCATCCTGAAACCCATCGTACAGGGAACCCCCAGCTTCTGTCGCGACACTACAGACTTCTTACAGAAACTCAGCACCCATGGACCAGTTGAACCAGGAACACTCCTCGCCATGATGGACGTATCGGCACACTACACCAGTATCCCCCACGATGACGGCATCGCTGCGACAGCCTCAGTACTCAACACCAACAACAGCCAATCTCCAGATGCCATCCTACAACTCATCCGCTTCATCCTTGACCACAATGTCTTCACCTTTGACAACCAGTTTTTTACCCAAACACACGGAACAGCCATGGGGACCAAATTCGCACCTCACGATGCTCCACTTCTCCAGCTTCCACCCTAACCACGTTAAAGAAGCCAACCCCTATGGACAAGCCCTGCGAATACACAGGATCTGCTCAGACGAGGAGGAAAGCGATGGACACCTGCGGACGTTGAAAGACGCCCTCGTAAGAACGGGATATGACACTCGACTCATCGATCGACAGTTCCGACGGGCCACAGCGAAAAATCGCATAGACCTCCTCAGAAGGCAAACACGGGACACAACCAACAGAGTACCCTACGTCGTCCAGTACTTCCCCGGAGTGGAGAAACTACGCCATGTTCTTCGCAGCCTTCAACATGTCATCGATGACGACGAACACCTCACTAAGGCCATCCCCACGCCTCCACTACTCGCCTTCAAACAGCCGCCTAACCTCAAAAGTACCATAGTTCGCAGCAAATTACCCAGCTTTCAGGAGACCAGCGACCACGACACCACACAACCCTGCCACAGCAACCTCTGCAAGACATGCCAGATCATCAACACAGATACCATCATCACACATGAGGACACTACCCACCAGGTACATGGTACATACTCATGTGACTCAGCCAACGTTGTCTACCTCATACGTTGCAGGAAAGGATGCACCAGAGCATGGTACATCGGCGAGACCATGCAGACACTGCGACAACGTATGAACGGACACCGCGCAACAATCGCCAGGCAGGAGTGTTTCCTCCCAGTCGGGGAACACTTCAGCAGTCAAGGACATTCAGCCTCGGATCTGCGGGTAAGCGTTCTCCAAGGCGGCCTTCGAGACACACGACAACGCAAAATCGTCGAGCAGAAACTGATAGCCAAGTTACACACCCATGAGGACGGCCTCAACCAGGATCTAGGGTTCATGTCACATTACATGACGTAGAGTCATCCAGACTCGAGTCGTCGTTGGCTTGTTCACAGATGTGATTTTCAGTAAAAAAAAGTAAAAAGTTTAAAGTTTATGGTTTTCCATACAGACTGCATTTGACACATTAGACCCCCTGTGACCCTACCTCATTGTCTTAGCTGTATTTTGCTATGTCTTTGATATAATGCCTTCCTGACTGACCTGATTGTTTCTCTGCCGAGGTGTGATAAAAGGCAGTCAGAAAGATTAACTGTAGTCGTCTGACATTGTACGCTACACAGGCATTGTTCTCTGTCTATATATGCTTTGCCGATTCATATTCCTTCACTTCACCTGACGAAGGAGCAGCAGCTCCGAAAGCTTGTGATTTCAAATAAAACTGTTGGACTATAACCTGGTGTTGTGCAACTTCTCACTTTTGTCCACCCCAGTCCAACACCGGCAGCTCCGCATCACATCCTCAACGATGACAGAGCCCAGCACGTGAGTGCAAAAGACAAGACTGAAGCGTTTGCAACAATCTTCAGCCAGATGTGCCGAGTGGATGATCCATCTTGGCCTCCTCCATTACAGATGCCAGTCTTCAGCCAATTTGATTCACTCTACGTGATTTAACAGTAAACAAGTAAGCAGCCATCAGAACTTGCAATTTCGGGTAGGATGTTTTTCAGGCGTCCTTGGGACCCTTTTGGCACCCGTTTTTTTCCTGTAAAATGAAAACAACAAGGACCAATTTCTACCCCAACCTGTGTTTGTTGATAACTGAAAGACATTTTCTAGGTAGGGTATTTTTTCAGGAAAGAATGGGTGCATTTGAATTGCTTGGGAGGTAAAAATAAACAACCTCAGAATATAGAAAGCAGCATTGGGAAAAAACAGAGAGCTTGAATTTATATAGTGCTTTTCCCATTCTCAGACACCCTGAAGCACTTTGCAACCAATGAATTACGTTGGAAGTGCAGTCATTGTAGTTATGTACATAAATGCAGCAGTCAATATATGTTTAACATCTCATCCGAAAGACAGCATCTCCAGCAGTGCAGCGATCCCTCAGTACGGCGCTGAAGAAGATTATGTGCTCATGTCCTGGAGTGGGGCTTGTGGGGCTTGAAGTATTTTGTTGAAACTGGGGAACCATAGCTCTTAATGTGTATAGTTCCACCAGGAATGGGGAAGGCAGGCCAGCTGATGGCAGCAGTAACAATTTAATGATTTTTATCTGCAGGGATCAAGGTCATTTACATAGGGTAAGCCATATAAGGCATGCATAGAATTCCTTGAAATGCTTTAATGCTAATGTTAGAAGAATTAGAACTAAATGTTGGATTTACAGGCAGATACTCCAATTGAGAATTTCAATGCAGTTGGCATCTCTGAAACCTGGTTGGATAAAAGAGGATCTCCCTCCTGAGTCTAAACTCCTGAAGCAGCACTTGAACATCAGAATCCACAAAACATGCGGTTCTGTGCCCATCAGCAGTGCACGTTGAAATTTCAGAGGAAGATATTGCCTTGGTGCAGCTAAAACAAAGGTTTGGTGTTTGCCCTTTGTAAGTGGCTGCGACCCTTTATATCCGACAGAAGCACACCTTTCCAGGCCAAAATGAGCAAGCTCCCAGTGATCAGCATTTCCACTGCTCATGTCACTTGTGAAAATCACGTTGACACCAGAAATTATGGTGGGGCCGGAGGATGTGCTCTCAGGGAGGTGGAAGTCTCACGCCACCACTCACTGTACCAGGCTACACCCTAGCGCACACTGTACCAGGCTACACCCCACCGCACACTGTACCAAGCTACATCCCACCGCACACTGTACCAGGCTACACCCACCGCACACTGTACCAGGCTACACCCCACCGCACACTGTACCAGACCCCACCGCACACTGTACCAGGCCACACCCACCGCACACTGTACCAGGCTACACCCACCGCACACTGTACCAGGCTACACCCCACCGCACACTGTACCAGACCCCACCGCACACTGTACCAGGCCACACCCACCGCACACTGTACCAGGCTACACCCCACCGCACACTGTACAAGGCTACACCCCACCGCACACTGTACCAGGCTACACCCCACCGCACACTGTACCAGGCTACACCCCACCGCACACTGTACCAAGCTACATCCCACCGCACACTGTACCAGGCTACATCCCACCGTACACTGTACCAGGCTACACCCCACCACACACTGTACCAGGCTACATCCCACCATACACTGTACCAGGCTACACCCCACCGCACACTGTACCAGACCACACCCCACAACACACTGTACCAGGCTACACCCACCGCACACTGTACCAGGCTAATCCCCACCGCACACTGTAACAGGCTACACCCACCGCACACTGTACCAGACCACATCCCACCGCACACTGTACCAGACCACACCCCACCGCACACTGTACCAGGCTAATCCCCACCGCACACTGTACCAGGCTACACCCCACCGCACACTGTACCAGGCTACATCCCACCGCACACTGTACCAAGCTACACCCCACCACACACTGTACCAGACCACACCCCACCACACACTGTACCAGGCTACACCCACCGCACACTGTACCAGGCTACACCCCACCACACACTGTACCAGACCACACCCCACCGCACACTGTACCAGGCTACACCCACCGCACACTGTACCAGGCTACATCCCACCACACACTGTACCAGACTACACCCCATCGCACACTGTACCAGGCTACACCCCACCGCACACTGTACCAGGCTATACCCCACCGCACACTGTACCAGGCTACACCCCATGGCACACTGTACCAGGCTACACCCACCGCACACTGTACCAGGCTACATCCCACCGTACACTGTACCAGGCTACACCCCACCGCACACTGTACCAGGCTACACCCCACCGCACACTGTACCAGGCTACACCCACTGCACACTGTACCAGGCTACACCCACCGCACACTGTACCAGGCTACACCCACCGCACACTGTACCAGACTACACCCCATAGCACACTGTACCAGGCTACACCCAACACACATTGTACCAGGCTACACCCACCGCACAGTGTACCAGGCTACACCCCATGGCACACTGTACCAGGCTACACCCCACCGCACACTCTACCAGGCTACACCCACCGCACACTGTACCAGACTACACCCCATAGCACACTGTACCAGGCTACACCCTACCGCGCACTGTACCAGGCTACACCCCATGGCACACTGTACCAGGCTACACCCAACACACACTGTACCAGGCTACACCCACCGCACACTGTACCAGGCTACACCCACCGCACACTGTACCAGGCTACACCCACCGCAAACGGTACCAGGCTACACCCCACCGCACACTGTACCAGGCTACACCCACCGCACACTGTACCAGGCTACACCCCATGGCACACTGTACCAGACCACACCTACCGCACACTGTACCAGGCTACACCCACCGCAAACTGTACCAGGCTACACCCCACCGCACACTGTACCAGGCTACATTCCACCACACACTGTACCAGACCACACCCACCGCACACTGTACAAGGCTACACCCACCGCACACTGTACCAGTATACACCCACCGCACACTGTACCAGGCTACACCCACCGCACACTGTACCAGGCTACACCCCACCGCACACTGTACCAGGCTACACCCACCGCACACTGTACCAGGCTACACCCACCGCACACTGTACCAGGCTACACCCCACCGCACACTGTACCAGGCTACATTCCACCACACACTGTACCAGGCTACACCCACCGCACACTGTACCAGGCTACATTCCACCACACACTGTACCAGGCTACACCCCACCATACACTGTACCAGGCTACACCCCACCGCACACTGTACCAGGCTACACCCCACCGCACACTGTACCAGGCTACACCCTACCGCACACAGTACCAGGCTACACCCACCGCACACTGTACCAGACTACACCCACCGCACACAGTACCAGGCTACACCCACCGCACACTGTACCAGGCTACACCCACCGCACCCAGTACCAGACTACACCCACCGCACACTGTACCAGACTACACCCTCCGCACACTGTACCAGGCTACACCCCACCGCACACTGTACCAGACTACACCCACCACACACTGTACCAGGCTACACCCCACCGCACACTGTACAAGGCTACACCCACCGCACCCAGTACCAGACTACACCCACCGCACACTGTACCAGGCTACACCCACCGCACACTGTACCAGGCTACACCTACCGCACACTGTACCAGGCTACACCCCACCGCACACTGTACCAGGCTACACCCCACCGCACACTGTACCAGGCTACACCCCACCGCACACTGTTACCAGGCTACACCCACCGCACACTGTACCAGGCTACACCCCATGGCACACTGTACCAGGCTACACCCACCGCACACTGTACCAGGCTACACCCCACCGCACACTGTACCAGGCTACACCCCACCGCACACTGTACCAGACTACACCCCATGGCACACTGTACCAGGCTACACCCACCGCACACTCTACCAGGCTACACCCCATGGCACACTGTACCAGGCTACACCCACCGCACACTGTACCAGGCTACACCCCACCGCACACTGTACCAGGCTACACCCCACCGCACACTGTACCAGACCACACCCACCGCACACAGTACCAGACTACACCCCATGGCACACTGTACCAGGCTGCACCCCATGGCCCACTGTACCAGACTACACCCACCGCACACTGTACCAGGCTACACCCACCGCACACTGTACCAGGCTACACCCCATGGCCCACTGTACCAGGCTACACCCACCGCACACTGTAACAAGCTACATCCCACCGCACACTGTACCAAGCTACATCCCACCGCACACTGTACCAGGCTACACCCCACCGCACAGTGTACCAGGCTACACCCCACCGCACACTGTACCAGACCACACCCACCGCACACTGTACCAGGCTACACCCCACCGAACACTGTACCAGGCTACACCCCACCGCACACTGTACCAGGCTACACCCACCGCACACTGTACCAGGCTACACCCCACCGCACACTGTACCAGTCTACACCCCATGGCACACTGTACCAGGCTACACCCACCGCACACTGTACCAGACTACACCCCGTGGCACACTGTACCAGGCTACACCCCACTGCACACTGTACCAGGCTACACCCACGGCACACTGTACCAGGCTACATTCCACCACACACTGTACCAGGCTACACCCCACCGCACACTGTACCAGGCTACACCCACCGCACACTATACCAGGCTACATTCCACCGCACACTGTACCAGGCTACATCCCACCGCACACTGTACCAGACTACACCCCATGGCACACTGTACCAGGCTACACCCACCGCACACTGTACCAGGCTACACCCACCGCACACTGTACCAGGCTACACCCACCGCACACTGTACCAGACTACACCCCATAGCACACTGTACCAGGCTACACCCAACACACATTGTACCAGGCTACACCCACCGCACAGTGTACCAGGCTACACCCCATGGCACACTGTACCAGGCTACACCCCACCGCACACTCTACCAGGCTACACCCACCGCACACTGTACCAGACTACACCCCATAGCACACTGTACCAGGCTACACCCTACCGCGCACTGTACCAGGCTACACCCCATGGCACACTGTACCAGGCTACACCCAACACACACTGTACCAGGCTACACCCACCGCACACTGTACCAGGCTACACCCACCGCACACTGTACCAGGCTACACCCACCGCAAACGGTACCAGGCTACACCCCACCGCACACTGTACCAGGCTACACCCACCGCACACTGTACCAGGCTACACCCCATGGCACACTGTACCAGACCACACCTACCGCACACTGTACCAGGCTACACCCACCGCAAACTGTACCAGGCTACACCCCACCGCACACTGTACCAGGCTACATTCCACCACACACTGTACCAGACCACACCCACCGCACACTGTACAAGGCTACACCCACCGCACACTGTACCAGTATACACCCACCGCACACTGTACCAGGCTACACCCACCGCACACTGTACCAGGCTACACCCCACCGCACACTGTACCAGGCTACACCCACCGCACACTGTACCAGGCTACACCCACCGCACACTGTACCAGGCTACACCCCACCGCACACTGTACCAGGCTACATTCCACCACACACTGTACCAGGCTACACCCACCGCACACTGTACCAGGCTACATTCCACCACACACTGTACCAGGCTACACCCCACCATACACTGTACCAGGCTACACCCCACCGCACACTGTACCAGGCTACACCCCACCGCACACTGTACCAGGCTACACCCTACCGCACACAGTACCAGGCTACACCCACCGCACACTGTACCAGACTACACCCACCGCACACAGTACCAGGCTACACCCACCGCACACTGTACCAGGCTACACCCACCGCACCCAGTACCAGACTACACCCACCGCACACTGTACCAGACTACACCCTCCGCACACTGTACCAGGCTACACCCCACCGCACACTGTACCAGACTACACCCACCACACACTGTACCAGGCTACACCCCACCGCACACTGTACAAGGCTACACCCACCGCACCCAGTACCAGACTACACCCACCGCACACTGTACCAGGCTACACCCACCGCACACTGTACCAGGCTACACCTACCGCACACTGTACCAGGCTACACCCCACCGCACACTGTACCAGGCTACACCCCACCGCACACTGTACCAGGCTACACCCCACCGCACACTGTTACCAGGCTACACCCACCGCACACTGTACCAGGCTACACCCCATGGCACACTGTACCAGGCTACACCCACCGCACACTGTACCAGGCTACACCCCACCGCACACTGTACCAGGCTACACCCCACCGCACACTGTACCAGACTACACCCCATGGCACACTGTACCAGGCTACACCCACCGCACACTCTACCAGGCTACACCCCATGGCACACTGTACCAGGCTACACCCACCGCACACTGTACCAGGCTACACCCCACCGCACACTGTACCAGGCTACACCCCACCGCACACTGTACCAGACCACACCCACCGCACACAGTACCAGACTACACCCCATGGCACACTGTACCAGGCTGCACCCCATGGCCCACTGTACCAGACTACACCCACCGCACACTGTACCAGGCTACACCCACCGCACACTGTACCAGGCTACACCCCATGGCCCACTGTACCAGGCTACACCCACCGCACACTGTAACAAGCTACATCCCACCGCACACTGTACCAAGCTACATCCCACCGCACACTGTACCAGGCTACACCCCACCGCACAGTGTACCAGGCTACACCCACCGCACACTGTACCAGGCTACACCCCACCGCACACTGTACCAGTCTACACCCCATGGCACACTGTACCAGGCTACACCCACCGCACACTGTACCAGACTACACCCCGTGGCACACTGTACCAGGCTACACCCCACTGCACACTGTACCAGGCTACACCCACGGCACACTGTACTAGGCTACATTCCACCACACACTGTACCAGGCTACACCCCACCGCACACTGTACCAGGCTACACCCACCGCACACTATACCAGGCTACATTCCACCGCACACTGTACCAGGCTACATCCCACCGCACACTGTACCAGACTACACCCCATGGCACACTGTACCAGGCTACAACCTACCGCACACTGTACCAGACCATACCCACCGCACACTGTACCAGGCTACACCCACCGCACACTGCACCAGGCTACACCCCACCGCACACTGTACCAGACGACACCCACCGCACACTGTACCAGACCACAACCACCGCAAACTGTACCAGGCTACACCCCACCGCACACTGTACCAGGCTACACCCCACCGCACAGTGTACCAGGCTACACCCCACCACATACTGTACCAGGCTACATCCCACCGCACACTGTACAAGGCTACACCCACCGCACACTGTACCAGACCACACCCACCGCACACTGTACCAGGCTACACCCCACCATACACTGTACCAGGCTACACCCACCGCACACTGTACCAGGCTACACCCACCGCACACTGTACCAGACTACACCCCACCGCACACTGTACCAGGCTACACCCACTGCACACTGTACCAGACCACACCCACCGCACACTGTACCAGGCTACACCCACTGCACACTGTACCAGACCACACCCACCGCACACTGTACAAGGCTACACCCCACCGCACACTGTACCAGGCTACACCCCACCGCACACTGTACCAGGCTACACCCCACCGCACACTGTACCAGGCTACACCCACCGCACACTGTACCAGGCTACACCCCATGGCACACTGTACCAGGCTACACCCACCGCACACTGTACCAGGCTACACCCCACCGCACACTGTACCAGACTACACCCCATGGCGCACTGTACCAGGCTACACCCACCGCACACTGTACCAGGCTACACCCCACCGCACACTGTACCAGACTACACCCCATGGCACACTGTACCAGGCTACACCCCATGGCCCACTGTACCAGACTACACCCACCGCACACTGTACCAGGCTACACCCACCGCACACTGTACCAGGCTACACCCCATGGCCCACTGTACCAGGCTACACCCACCGCACACTGTACCAGGCTACACCCACCGCACACTGTACCAAGCTACATCCCACCGCACACTGTACCAGGCTACACCCCACCGCACAGTGTACCAGGCTACACCCACAGCACACTGTACCAGACCACACCCACCGCACACTGTACCAGGCTACACCCCACCACACACTGTACCAGACCACACCCACCGCACACTGTACCAGGCTACACCCCACCGCACAGTGTACCAGGCTACACCCACAGCACACTGTACCAGACCACACCCACCGCACACTGTACCAGGCTACATCCCACCGCACACTGTACCAGGCTACACCCCACCGCACAGTATACCAGGCTACACCCACAGCACACTGTACCAGACTACAGCCCACCGCACACTGTACCAGGCTACACCCCACCGCACACTGTAACAGACTACACCCCACCGCACACTGTACCAGGCTACACCCACCGCACACTGCACCAGGCTACACCCCACCGCACACTGTACCAGACTACACCCACCGCACACTGTACCAGACCACAACCACCGCAAACTGTACCAGGCTACAACCCACCGCACACTGTACCAGACCACACCCACCGCACACTGTACCAGGCTACATTCCACCACACACTGTACCAGGCTACACCCCACCGCACACTGTACCAGACTACACCCACCGCACACTGTACCAGACCACAACCACCGCAAACTGTACCAGGCTACAACCCACCGCACACTGTACCAGGCTACACCCACCGCACACTGTACCAGGCTACACCCACCGCACACTGTACCAGGCTACACCCCACCGCACACTGTACCAGGCTACACCCACCGCACACTGTACCAGACCACACCCACCGCACACTGTACCAGGCTACACCCACCGCACACTGTACAAGGCTACACCCACCGCACACTGTAACAGACCACACCCCACCGCACACTGTACAAGGCTACACCCACCGCACACTGTACCAGGCTACACCCACCGCACACTGTACCAAGCTACATCCCACCGCACACTGTACCAGGCTACACCCCACCGCACAGTGTACCAGGCTACACCCACAGCACACTGTACCAGACCACACCCACTGCACACTGTACCAGGCTACACCCCACCACACACTGTACCAAGCTACATCCCACCGCACACTGTACCAGGCTACAGCCCATGGCACACTGTACCAGGCTACACCCACCGCACACTGTACCAGGCTACACCCCACCGCACACTGTACCAGACTACACCCCATGGCACACTGTACCAGGCTACACCCCATGGCCCACTGTACCAGACTACACCCACCGCACACTGTACCAGGCTACACCCACCGCACACTGTACCAGGCTACACCCCATGGCCCACTGTACCAGGCTACACCCACCGCACACTGTACCAGGCTACACCCACCGCACACTGTACCAAGCTACATCCCACCGCACACTGTACCAGGCTACACCCCACCGCACAGTGTACCAGGCTACACCCACAGCACACTGTACCAGACCACACCCACCGCACACTGTACCAGGCTACACCCCACCACACACTGTACCAGACCACACCCACCGCACACTGTACCAGGCTACACCCCACCGCACAGTGTACCAGGCTACACCCACAGCACACTGTACCAGACCACACCCACCGCACACTGTAGCAGGCTACATCCCACCGCACACTGTACCAGGCTACACCCCACCGCACAGTATACCAGGCTACACCCACAGCACACTGTACCAGACTACAGCCCACCGCACACTGTACCAGGCTACACCCCACCGCACACTGTAACAGACTACACCCCACCGCACACTGTACCAGGCTACACCCACCGCACACTGCACCAGGCTACACCCCACCGCACACTGTACCAGACTACACCCACCGCACACTGTACCAGACCACAACCACCGCAAACTGTACCAGGCTACAACCCACCGCACACTGTACCAGACCACACCCACCGCACACTGTACCAGGCTACATTCCACCACACACTGTACCAGGCTACACCCACCGCACACTATACCAGGCTACACCCCACCACATACTGTACCAGGCTACATCCCACCGCACACTGTACAGGGCTACACCCACCGCACACTGTACCAGACCACACCCACCGCACACTGTACCAGGCTACACCCACCGCACACTGTACCAGGCTACACCCCACCGCACACTGTACCAGGCTACACCCACCGCACACTGTACCAGGCTACACCCCATGGCACACTGTACCAGGCTACACCCCACCACACACTGTACCAGGCTACACCCACCGCACACTGTACCAGGCTACACCCCACCGCACACTGTACCAGGCTACACCCACTGCACACTGTACCAGACCACACCCACCGCACACTGTACCAGGCTACACCCACCGCACACTGTACAAGGCTACACCCACCGCACACTGTAACAGACCACACCCCACCGCACACTGTACAAGGCTACACCCACCGCACACTGTACCAAGCTACATCCCACCGCACACTGTACCAGGCTACACCCCACCGCACAGTGTACCAGGCTACACCCACAGCACACTGTACCAGACCACACCCACCGCACACTGTACCAGGCTACACCCCACCACACACTGTACCAAGCTACATCCCACCGCACACTGTAGCAGGCTACACCCCACCGCACAGTATACCAGGCTACACCCACAGCACACTGTACCAGACTACTGCCCACCGCACACTGTACCAGGCTACACCCCACCGCACACTGTAACAGACTACACCCCACCGCACACTGTACCAGGCTACACCCACCGCACACTGCACCAGGCTACACCCCACCGCACACTGTACCAGACTACACCCACCGCACACTGTACCAGACCACAACCACCGCAAACTGTACCAGGCTACACCCCACCGCACACTGTACCAGACCACACCCACCGCACACTGTACCAGGCTACATTCCACCACACACTGTACCAGGCTACACCCACCGCACACTGTACCAGGCTACACCCCACCACATACTGTACCAGGCTACATCCCACCGCACACTGTACAAGGCTACACCCACCGCACACTGTACCAGACCACACCCACCGCACACTGTACCAGGCTACACCCACCGCACACTGTACCAGGCTACACCCCACCGCACACTGTACCAGGCTACACCCACCGCACACTGTACCAGGCTACACCCACCGCACACTGTACCAGGCTACACCCCACCGCACACTGTACCAGGCTACACCCACTGCACACTGTACCAGACCACACCCACCGCACACTGTACCAGGCTACACCCACCGCACACTGTACAAGGCTACACCCACCGCACACTGTAACAGACCACACCCACCGCACATTGTTCCAGGCTACACCCACCGCACACTGTACCAGGCTACACCCACCGCACACTGTACCAGGCTACACCCACCGCACACTGTACCAGGCTACACCCACTGCACACTGTACCAGACCACACCCACCGCACACTGTACCAGGCTACACCCACCGCACACTGTACCAGGCTACACCCACCGCACACTGTACCAGGCTACACCCACCGCACACTGTACCAGGCTACACCCACTGCACACTGTACCAGGCTACACCCACCGCACACTGTACCAGGCTACACCCCATGGCACACTGTACCAGGCTACACCCACCGCACACTGTACCAGGCTACACCCCACCGCACACTGTACCAGACTACACCCCATGGCGCACTGTACCAGGCTACACCCACCGCACACTGTACCAGGCTACACCCCACCGCACACTGTACCAGACTACACCCCAATGCACACTGTACCAGGCTACACCCCATGGCCCACTGTACCAGACTACACCCACCGCACACTGTACCAGGCTACACCCACCGCACACTGTACCATGCTACACCCCATGGCCCACTGTACCAGGCTACACCCACCGCACACTGTACCAGGCTACACCCACCGCACACTGTACCAGGCTACACCCCATGGCCCACTGTACCAGGCTACACCCACCGCACACTGTACCAGGCTACACCCACCGCACACTGTACCAGACTACACCCCACCACACACTGTACCAAGCTACATCCCACCGCACACTGTACCAGGCTACACCCCACCACACACTGTACCAAGCTACATCCCACCGCACACTGTACCAGGCTACACCCCACCGCACAGTATACCAGGCTACACCCACAGCACACTGTACCAGGCTACACCCACCGCACACTGTAACAGACTACACCCCACCGCACACTGTACCAGACTACAGCCCACCGCACACTGTACCAGACCACACCCACCGCACACTGTAACAGACTACACCCCACAGCACACTGCTCCAGACCACACCCACCGCACACTGTAACAGACTACACCCCACCGCACACTGTACCAGACTACAGCCCACCGCACACTGTACCAGGCTACACCCCACCGCACACTGTACCAGACTACTCCCCACCGCACACTGTAACAGACTACACCCCACCGCACACTGTACCAGGCTACACCCACCGCACACTGTACCAGACTACACCCCACCTCACACTGTACCAGGCTACACCCACCGCACACTGTACCAGACTACACCCACCGCACACTGTACCAAGCTACATCCCACCGCACACTGTACCAGGCTACACCCCACCGCACAGTGTACCAGGCTACACCCACAGCACACTGTACCAGACCACACCCACCGCACACTGTACCAGGCTACACCCCACCACACACTGTACCAAGCTACATCCCACCGCACACTGTACCAGGCTACACCCCACCGCACAGTATACCAGGCTACACCCACAGCACACTGTACCAGACGACAGCCCACCGCACACTGTACCAGGCTACACCCCACCGCACACTGTAACAGACTACACCCCACCGCACACTGTACCAGGCTACACCCACCGCACACTGCACCAGGCTACACCCCACCGCACACTGTACCAGACTACACCCACCGCACACTGTACCAGACCACAACCACCGCAAACTGTACCAGGCTACACCCACCGCACACTGTACCAGGCTACACCCCACCACATACTGTACCAGGCTACATCCCACCGCACACTGTACAGGGCTACACCCACCGCACACTGTACCAGACCACACCCACCGCACACTGTACCAGGCTACACCCACCGCACACTGTACCAGGCTACACCCCACCGCACACTGTACCAGGCTACACCCACCGCACACTGTACCAGGCTACACCCACCGCACACTGTACCAGGCTACACCCCACCGCACACTGTACCAGGCTACACCCACTGCACACTGTACCAGACCATACCCACCGCACACTGTACCAGGCTACACCCACCGCACACTGTACAAGGCTACAACCACCGCACACTGTAACAGACCACACCCCACCGCACACTGTACAAGGCTACACCCACCGCACACTGTACCAGGCTACACCCACCGCACACTGTACCAAGCTACATCCCACCGCACACTGTACCAGGCTACACCCACCGCACACTGTACCAGGCTACATTCCACCACACACTGTACCAGGCTACACCCACCGCACACTGTACCAGGCTACACCCCACCACATACTGTACCAGGCTACATCCCACCGCACACTGTACAAGGCTACACCCACCGCACACTGTACCAGACCACACCCACCGCACACTGTACCAGGCTACACCCACCGCACACTGTACCAGGCTACACCCCACCGCACACTGTACCAGGCTACACCCACCGCACACTGTACCAGGCTACACCCACCGCACACTGTACCAGGCTACACCCCACCGCACACTGTACCAGGCTACACCCACTGCACACTGTACCAGACCACACCCACCGCACACTGTACCAGGCTACACCCACCGCACACTGTACAAGGCTACACCCACCGCACACTGTAACAGACCACACCCCACCGCACACTGTACAAGGCTACACCCACCGCACACTGTACCAGGCTACACCCCATGGCCCACTGTACCAGGCTACACCCACCGCACACTGTACCAGGCTACACCCACCGCACACTGTACCAAGCTACATCCCACCGCACACTGTACCAGGCTACACCCCACCGCACAGTGTACCAGGCTACACCCACAGCACACTGTACCAGACCACACCCACCGCACACTGTACCAGGCTACACCCCACCACACACTGTACCAAGCTACATCCCACCGCACACTGTACCAGGCTACACCCCACCGCACAGTATACCAGGCTACACCCACAGCACACTGTACCAGACCACACCCACCGCACACTGTAACAGACTACACCCCACCGCACACTGTACCAGACTACAGCCCACCGCACACTGTACCAGGCTACACCCCACCACATACTGTACCAGGCTACATCCCACCGCACACTGTACCAGGCTACACCCACCGCACACTGTACCAGACCACACCCACCGCACACTGTACCAGGCTACACCCACCGCACACTGTACCAGGCTACACCCCACCGCACACTGTACCAGGCTACACCCACCGCACACTGTACCAGGCTACACCCACCGCACACTGTACCAGGCTACACCCCACCGCACACTGTACCAGGCTACACCCACTGCACACTGTACCAGACCACACCCACCGCCCACTGTACCAGGCTACACCCACCGCACACTGTACAAGGCTACACCCACCGCACACTGTAACAGACCACACCCCACCGCACATTGTACAAGGCTACACCCACCGCACACTGTACCAGGCTACACCCACCGCACACTGTACCAAGCTACATCCCACCGCACACTGTACCAGGCTACACCCCACCGCACAGTGTACCAGGCTACACCCACAGCACACTGTACCAGACCACACCCACCGCACACTGTACCAGACCACAACCACCGCAAACTGTACCAGGCTACACCCCACCGCACACTGTACCAGGCTACACCCACCGCACACTGCACCAGGCTACATTCCACCACACACTGTACCAGGCTACACCCACCGCACACTGTACCAGGCTACACCCCACCACATACTGTACCAGGCTACATCCCACCGCACACTGTACAAGGCTACACCCACCGCACACTGTACCAGACCACACCCACCGCACACTGTACCAGGCTACACCCACCGCACACTGTACCAGGCTACACCCCACCGCACACTGTACCAGGCTACACCCACCGCACACTGTACCAGGCTACACCCACCGCACACTGTACCAGGCTACACCCCACCGCACACTGTACCAGGCTACACCCACTGCACACTGTACCAGACCACACCCACCGCACACTGTACCAGGCTACACCCACCGCACACTGTACAAGGCTACACCCACCGCACACTGTAACAGACCACACCCCACCGCACACTGTACAAGGCTACACCCACCGCACACTGTACCAGACCACACCCACCGCACATTGTTCCAGGCTACACCCACCGCACACTGTACCAGGCTACACCCACCGCACACTGTACCAGGCTACACCCACCGCACACTGTACCAGGCTACACCCACAGCACACTGTACCAGACCACACCCACCGCACACTGTACCAGGCTACACCCACCGCACACTGTACCAGGCTACACCCACCGCACACTGTACCAGGCTACACCCACCGCACACTGTACCAGGCTACACCCACTGCACACTGTACCAGGCTACACCCACCGCACACTGTACCAGGCTACACCCCATGGCACACTGTACCAGGCTACACCCACCGCACACTGTACCAGGCTACACCCCACCGCACACTGTACCAGACTACACCCCATGGCGCACTGTACCAGGCTACACCCACCGCACACTGTACCAGGCTACACCCCACCGCACACTGTACCAGACTACACCCCAATGCACACTGTACCAGACTACACCCCATGGCGCACTGTACCAGGCTACACCCACCGCACACTGTACCAGGCTACACCCCACCGCACACTGTACCAGGCTACACCCCACCGCACAGTGTACCAGGCTACACCCACAGCACACTGTACCAGACCACACCCACCGCACACTGTACCAGGCTACACCCCACCACACACTGTACCAAGCTACATCCCACCGCACACTGTACCAGGCTACACCCCACCGCACACTGTACCAGACTACAGCCCACCGCACACTGTACCAGGCTACACCCCACCGCACACTGTACCAGACTACTCCCCACCGCACACTGTAACAGACTACACCCCACCGCACACTGTACCAGGCTACACCCACCGCACACTGTACCAGACTACACCCCACCTCACACTGTACCAGGCTACACCCACCGCACACTGTACCAGACTACACCCCACCGCACACTGTACCAGGCTACATCCACCGTACAGTGTACCAGACTATACCAGGCTACACCCCACCGCACACTGTACCAGACCACACCCACGGCACACTGTACCAGGCTACACCCACGGCACACTGTACCAGGCTACACCCCACCGCACACTGTACCAGGCTGCACCCCACCGCACACAGTACCAGGCTACACCCACGGCATACTGTACCAGGCTACATCCCACCGCACACTGTACCAGACTACACCCCATGGCACACTGTACCAGACTACACCCCACCGCACACTGTACCAGACTACACCCCGTGGCACACTGTACCAGGCTACACCCCACCGCACACTGTACCAGGCTACACCCACGGCACACTGTACCAGGCTACACCCACCGCACACTGTACCAGGCTACATTCCACCGCACACTGTACCAGGCTACATCCCACCGCACACTGTACCAGACTACACCCCATGGCACACTGTACCAGGCTACACCCACCGCACACTGTACCAGGCTACACCCACCGCACACTGTACCAGGCTACATCCCACCGCACACTGTACCAGACCACACCCACCGCACACTGCACCAGGCTACACCCACCGCACACTGTACCAGGCTACACCCACCGCACACTGTACCAGGCTACATCCCACCGCACACTGTACCAGACCACACCCACCGCACACTGCACCAGGCTACACCCCACCGCACACTGTACCAGACTACACCCACCGCACACTGTACCAGGCTACACCCACCGTACACTGTACCAGACCACACCCCACCGCACACTGTACCAGGCTACACCCACCGCACACTGTACCAGGCTACACCCACCGCACACTGTACCAGGCTACATCCCACCGCACACTGTACCAGACCACACCCACCGCACACTGCACCAGGCTACACCCCACCGCACA
>JASTWF010001700.1:0-64746 GCA_030390025.1 Squalus acanthias | reverse complement strand
GTCACTGAGGGATGAAGGAGGCGAGTGTGCAGTGGAGAGTCAGGGTCGGGCTAGGTCACTGAGGGATGAAGGAGGCGAGTGTGCAGTGGAGAGTCAGGGTCGGGCTAGGTCACTGAGGGATGAAGGAGGCGAGTGTGCAGTGGAGAGTCAGGGTCGGGCTAGGTCACTGAGGGATGAAGGAGGCGAGTGTGCAGTGGAGAGTCAGGGTCGGGCTAGGTCACTGAGGGATGAAGGAGGCGAGTGTGCAGTGGAGAGTCAGGGTCGGGCTAGGTCACTGAGGGATGAAGGAGGCGAGTGTGCAGTGGAGAGTCAGGGTCGGGCTAGGTCACTGAGGGATGAAGGAGGCGAGTGTGCAGTGGAGAGTCAGGGTCGGGCTAGGTCACTGAGGGATGAAGGAGGCGAGTGTGCAGTGGAGAGTCAGGGTCGGGCTAGGTCACTGAGGGATGAAGGAGGCGAGTGTGCAGTGGAGAGTCAGGGTCGGGCTAGGTCACTGAGGGATGAAGGAGGCGAGTGTGCAGTGGAGAGTCAGGGTCGGGCTAGGTCACTGAGGGATGAAGGAGGCGAGTGTGCAGTGGAGAGTCAGGGTCGGGCTAGGTCACTGAGGGATGAAGGAGGCGAGTGTGCAGTGGAGAGTCAGGGTCGGGCTAGGTCACTGAGGGATGAAGGAGGCGAGTGTGCAGTGGAGAGTCAGGGTCGGGCTAGGTCACTGAGGGATGAAGGAGGCGAGTGTGCAGTGGAGAGTCAGGGTCGGGCTAGGTCACTGAGGGATGAAGGAGGCGAGTGTGCAGTGGAGAGTCAGGGTCGGGCTAGGTCACTGAGGGATGAAGGAGGCGAGTGTGCAGTGGAGAGTCAGGGTCGGGCTAGGTCACTGAGGGATGAAGGAGGCGAGTGTGCAGTGGAGAGTCAGGGTCGGGCTAGGTCACTGAGGGATGAAGGAGGCGAGTGTGCAGTGGAGAGTCAGGGTCGGGCTAGGTCACTGAGGGATGAAGGAGGCGAGTGTGCAGTGGAGAGTCAGGGTCGGGCTAGGTCACTGAGGGATGAAGGAGGCGAGTGTGCAGTGGAGAGTCAGGGTCGGGCTAGGTCACTGAGGGATGAAGGAGGCGAGTGTGCAGTGGAGAGTCAGGGTCGGGCTAGGTCACTGAGGGATGAAGGAGGCGAGTGTGCAGTGGAGAGTCAGGGTCGGGCTAGGTCACTGAGGGATGAAGGAGGCGAGTGTGCAGTGGAGAGTCAGGGTCGGGCTAGGTCACTGAGGGATGAAGGAGGCGAGTGTGCAGTGGAGAGTCAGGGTCGGGCTAGGTCACTGAGGGATGAAGGAGGCGAGTGTGCAGTGGAGAGTCAGGGTCGGGCTAGGTCACTGAGGGATGAAGGAGGCGAGTGTGCAGTGGAGAGTCAGGGTCGGGCTAGGTCACTGAGGGATGAAGGAGGCGAGTGTGCAGTGGAGAGTCAGGGTCGGGCTAGGTCACTGAGGGATGAAGGAGGCGAGTGTGCAGTGGAGAGTCAGGGTCGGGCTAGGTCACTGAGGGATGAAGGAGGCGAGTGTGCAGTGGAGAGTCAGGGTCGGGCTAGGTCACTGAGGGATGAAGGAGGCGAGTGTGCAGTGGAGAGTCAGGGTCGGGCTAGGTCACTGAGGGATGAAGGAGGCGAGTGTGCAGTGGAGAGTCAGGGTCGGGCTAGGTCACTGAGGGATGAAGGAGGCGAGTGTGCAGTGGAGAGTCAGGGTCGGGCTAGGTCACTGAGGGATGAAGGAGGCGAGTGTGCAGTGGAGAGTCAGGGTCGGGCTAGGTCACTGAGGGATGAAGGAGGCGAGTGTGCAGTGGAGAGTCAGGGTCGGGCTAGGTCACTGAGGGATGAAGGAGGCGAGTGTGCAGTGGAGAGTCAGGGTCGGGCTAGGTCACTGAGGGATGAAGGAGGCGAGTGTGCAGTGGAGAGTCAGGGTCGGGCTAGGTCACTGAGGGATGAAGGAGGCGAGTGTGCAGTGGAGAGTCAGGGTCGGGCTAGGTCACTGAGGGATGAAGGAGGCGAGTGTGCAGTGGAGAGTCAGGGTCGGGCTAGGTCACTGAGGGATGAAGGAGGCGAGTGTGCAGTGGAGAGTCAGGGTCGGGCTAGGTCACTGAGGGATGAAGGAGGCGAGTGTGCAGTGGAGAGTCAGGGTCGGGCTAGGTCACTGAGGGATGAAGGAGGCGAGTGTGCAGTGGAGAGTCAGGGTCGGGCTAGGTCACTGAGGGATGAAGGAGGCGAGTGTGCAGTGGAGAGTCAGGGTCGGGCTAGGTCACTGAGGGATGAAGGAGGCGAGTGTGCAGTGGAGAGTCAGGGTCGGGCTAGGTCACTGAGGGATGAAGGAGGCGAGTGTGCAGTGGAGAGTCAGGGTCGGGCTAGGTCACTGAGGGATGAAGGAGGCGAGTGTGCAGTGGAGAGTCAGGGTCGGGCTAGGTCACTGAGGGATGAAGGAGGCGAGTGTGCAGTGGAGAGTCAGGGTCGGGCTAGGTCACTGAGGGATGAAGGAGGCGAGTGTGCAGTGGAGAGTCAGGGTCGGGCTAGGTCACTGAGGGATGAAGGAGGCGAGTGTGCAGTGGAGAGTCAGGGTCGGGCTAGGTCACTGAGGGATGAAGGAGGCGAGTGTGCAGTGGAGAGTCAGGGTCGGGCTAGGTCACTGAGGGATGAAGGAGGCGAGTGTGCAGTGGAGAGTCAGGGTCGGGCTAGGTCACTGAGGGATGAAGGAGGCGAGTGTGCAGTGGAGAGTCAGGGTCGGGCTAGGTCACTGAGGGATGAAGGAGGCGAGTGTGCAGTGGAGAGTCAGGGTCGGGCTAGGTCACTGAGGGATGAAGGAGGCGAGTGTGCAGTGGAGAGTCAGGGTCGGGCTAGGTCACTGAGGGATGAAGGAGGCGAGTGTGCAGTGGAGAGTCAGGGTCGGGCTAGGTCACTGAGGGATGAAGGAGGCGAGTGTGCAGTGGAGAGTCAGGGTCGGGCTAGGTCACTGAGGGATGAAGGAGGCGAGTGTGCAGTGGAGAGTCAGGGTCGGGCTAGGTCACTGAGGGATGAAGGAGGCGAGTGTGCAGTGGAGAGTCAGGGTCGGGCTAGGTCACTGAGGGATGAAGGAGGCGAGTGTGCAGTGGAGAGTCAGGGTCGGGCTAGGTCACTGAGGGATGAAGGAGGCGAGTGTGCAGTGGAGAGTCAGGGTCGGGCTAGGTCACTGAGGGATGAAGGAGGCGAGTGTGCAGTGGAGAGTCAGGGTCGGGCTAGGTCACTGAGGGATGAAGGAGGCGAGTGTGCAGTGGAGAGTCAGGGTCGGGCTAGGTCACTGAGGGATGAAGGAGGCGAGTGTGCAGTGGAGAGTCAGGGTCGGGCTAGGTCACTGAGGGATGAAGGAGGCGAGTGTGCAGTGGAGAGTCAGGGTCGGGCTAGGTCACTGAGGGATGAAGGAGGCGAGTGTGCAGTGGAGAGTCAGGGTCGGGCTAGGTCACTGAGGGATGAAGGAGGCGAGTGTGCAGTGGAGAGTCAGGGTCGGGCTAGGTCACTGAGGGATGAAGGAGGCGAGTGTGCAGTGGAGAGTCAGGGTCGGGCTAGGTCACTGAGGGATGAAGGAGGCGAGTGTGCAGTGGAGAGTCAGGGTCGGGCTAGGTCACTGAGGGATGAAGGAGGCGAGTGTGCAGTGGAGAGTCAGGGTCGGGCTAGGTCACTGAGGGATGAAGGAGGCGAGTGTGCAGTGGAGAGTCAGGGTCGGGCTAGGTCACTGAGGGATGAAGGAGGCGAGTGTGCAGTGGAGAGTCAGGGTCGGGCTAGGTCACTGAGGGATGAAGGAGGCGAGTGTGCAGTGGAGAGTCAGGGTCGGGCTAGGTCACTGAGGGATGAAGGAGGCGAGTGTGCAGTGGAGAGTCAGGGTCGGGCTAGGTCACTGAGGGATGAAGGAGGCGAGTGTGCAGTGGAGAGTCAGGGTCGGGCTAGGTCACTGAGGGATGAAGGAGGCGAGTGTGCAGTGGAGAGTCAGGGTCGGGCTAGGTCACTGAGGGATGAAGGAGGCGAGTGTGCAGTGGAGAGTCAGGGTCGGGCTAGGTCACTGAGGGATGAAGGAGGCGAGTGTGCAGTGGAGAGTCAGGGTCGGGCTAGGTCACTGAGGGATGAAGGAGGCGAGTGTGCAGTGGAGAGTCAGGGTCGGGCTAGGTCACTGAGGGATGAAGGAGGCGAGTGTGCAGTGGAGAGTCAGGGTCGGGCTAGGTCACTGAGGGATGAAGGAGGCGAGTGTGCAGTGGAGAGTCAGGGTCGGGCTAGGTCACTGAGGGATGAAGGAGGCGAGTGTGCAGTGGAGAGTCAGGGTCGGGCTAGGTCACTGAGGGATGAAGGAGGCGAGTGTGCAGTGGAGAGTCAGGGTCGGGCTAGGTCACTGAGGGATGAAGGAGGCGAGTGTGCAGTGGAGAGTCAGGGTCGGGCTAGGTCACTGAGGGATGAAGGAGGCGAGTGTGCAGTGGAGAGTCAGGGTCGGGCTAGGTCACTGAGGGATGAAGGAGGCGAGTGTGCAGTGGAGAGTCAGGGTCGGGCTAGGTCACTGAGGGATGAAGGAGGCGAGTGTGCAGTGGAGAGTCAGGGTCGGGCTAGGTCACTGAGGGATGAAGGAGGCGAGTGTGCAGTGGAGAGTCAGGGTCGGGCTAGGTCACTGAGGGATGAAGGAGGCGAGTGTGCAGTGGAGAGTCAGGGTCGGGCTAGGTCACTGAGGGATGAAGGAGGCGAGTGTGCAGTGGAGAGTCAGGGTCGGGCTAGGTCACTGAGGGATGAAGGAGGCGAGTGTGCAGTGGAGAGTCAGGGTCGGGCTAGGTCACTGAGGGATGAAGGAGGCGAGTGTGCAGTGGAGAGTCAGGGTCGGGCTAGGTCACTGAGGGATGAAGGAGGCGAGTGTGCAGTGGAGAGTCAGGGTCGGGCTAGGTCACTGAGGGATGAAGGAGGCGAGTGTGCAGTGGAGAGTCAGGGTCGGGCTAGGTCACTGAGGGATGAAGGAGGCGAGTGTGCAGTGGAGAGTCAGGGTCGGGCTAGGTCACTGAGGGATGAAGGAGGCGAGTGTGCAGTGGAGAGTCAGGGTCGGGCTAGGTCACTGAGGGATGAAGGAGGCGAGTGTGCAGTGGAGAGTCAGGGTCGGGCTAGGTCACTGAGGGATGAAGGAGGCGAGTGTGCAGTGGAGAGTCAGGGTCGGGCTAGGTCACTGAGGGATGAAGGAGGCGAGTGTGCAGTGGAGAGTCAGGGTCGGGCTAGGTCACTGAGGGATGAAGGAGGCGAGTGTGCAGTGGAGAGTCAGGGTCGGGCTAGGTCACTGAGGGATGAAGGAGGCGAGTGTGCAGTGGAGAGTCAGGGTCGGGCTAGGTCACTGAGGGATGAAGGAGGCGAGTGTGCAGTGGAGAGTCAGGGTCGGGCTAGGTCACTGAGGGATGAAGGAGGCGAGTGTGCAGTGGAGAGTCAGGGTCGGGCTAGGTCACTGAGGGATGAAGGAGGCGAGTGTGCAGTGGAGAGTCAGGGTCGGGCTAGGTCACTGAGGGATGAAGGAGGCGAGTGTGCAGTGGAGAGTCAGGGTCGGGCTAGGTCACTGAGGGATGAAGGAGGCGAGTGTGCAGTGGAGAGTCAGGGTCGGGCTAGGTCACTGAGGGATGAAGGAGGCGAGTGTGCAGTGGAGAGTCAGGGTCGGGCTAGGTCACTGAGGGATGAAGGAGGCGAGTGTGCAGTGGAGAGTCAGGGTCGGGCTAGGTCACTGAGGGATGAAGGAGGCGAGTGTGCAGTGGAGAGTCAGGGTCGGGCTAGGTCACTGAGGGATGAAGGAGGCGAGTGTGCAGTGGAGAGTCAGGGTCGGGCTAGGTCACTGAGGGATGAAGGAGGCGAGTGTGCAGTGGAGAGTCAGGGTCGGGCTAGGTCACTGAGGGATGAAGGAGGCGAGTGTGCAGTGGAGAGTCAGGGTCGGGCTAGGTCACTGAGGGATGAAGGAGGCGAGTGTGCAGTGGAGAGTCAGGGTCGGGCTAGGTCACTGAGGGATGAAGGAGGCGAGTGTGCAGTGGAGAGTCAGGGTCGGGCTAGGTCACTGAGGGATGAAGGAGGCGAGTGTGCAGTGGAGAGTCAGGGTCGGGCTAGGTCACTGAGGGATGAAGGAGGCGAGTGTGCAGTGGAGAGTCAGGGTCGGGCTAGGTCACTGAGGGATGAAGGAGGCGAGTGTGCAGTGGAGAGTCAGGGTCGGGCTAGGTCACTGAGGGATGAAGGAGGCGAGTGTGCAGTGGAGAGTCAGGGTCGGGCTAGGTCACTGAGGGATGAAGGAGGCGAGTGTGCAGTGGAGAGTCAGGGTCGGGCTAGGTCACTGAGGGATGAAGGAGGCGAGTGTGCAGTGGAGAGTCAGGGTCGGGCTAGGTCACTGAGGGATGAAGGAGGCGAGTGTGCAGTGGAGAGTCAGGGTCGGGCTAGGTCACTGAGGGATGAAGGAGGCGAGTGTGCAGTGGAGAGTCAGGGTCGGGCTAGGTCACTGAGGGATGAAGGAGGCGAGTGTGCAGTGGAGAGTCAGGGTCGGGCTAGGTCACTGAGGGATGAAGGAGGCGAGTGTGCAGTGGAGAGTCAGGGTCGGGCTAGGTCACTGAGGGATGAAGGAGGCGAGTGTGCAGTGGAGAGTCAGGGTCGGGCTAGGTCACTGAGGGATGAAGGAGGCGAGTGTGCAGTGGAGAGTCAGGGTCGGGCTAGGTCACTGAGGGATGAAGGAGGCGAGTGTGCAGTGGAGAGTCAGGGTCGGGCTAGGTCACTGAGGGATGAAGGAGGCGAGTGTGCAGTGGAGAGTCAGGGTCGGGCTAGGTCACTGAGGGATGAAGGAGGCGAGTGTGCAGTGGAGAGTCAGGGTCGGGCTAGGTCACTGAGGGATGAAGGAGGCGAGTGTGCAGTGGAGAGTCAGGGTCGGGCTAGGTCACTGAGGGATGAAGGAGGCGAGTGTGCAGTGGAGAGTCAGGGTCGGGCTAGGTCACTGAGGGATGAAGGAGGCGAGTGTGCAGTGGAGAGTCAGGGTCGGGCTAGGTCACTGAGGGATGAAGGAGGCGAGTGTGCAGTGGAGAGTCAGGGTCGGGCTAGGTCACTGAGGGATGAAGGAGGCGAGTGTGCAGTGGAGAGTCAGGGTCGGGCTAGGTCACTGAGGGATGAAGGAGGCGAGTGTGCAGTGGAGAGTCAGGGTCGGGCTAGGTCACTGAGGGATGAAGGAGGCGAGTGTGCAGTGGAGAGTCAGGGTCGGGCTAGGTCACTGAGGGATGAAGGAGGCGAGTGTGCAGTGGAGAGTCAGGGTCGGGCTAGGTCACTGAGGGATGAAGGAGGCGAGTGTGCAGTGGAGAGTCAGGGTCGGGCTAGGTCACTGAGGGATGAAGGAGGCGAGTGTGCAGTGGAGAGTCAGGGTCGGGCTAGGTCACTGAGGGATGAAGGAGGCGAGTGTGCAGTGGAGAGTCAGGGTCGGGCTAGGTCACTGAGGGATGAAGGAGGCGAGTGTGCAGTGGAGAGTCAGGGTCGGGCTAGGTCACTGAGGATGAAGGAGGCGAGTGTGCAGTGGAGAGTCAGGGTCGGGCTAGGTCACTGAGGGATGAAGGAGGCGAGTGTGCAGTGGAGAGTCAGGGTCGGGCTAGGTCACTGAGGGATGAAGGAGGCGAGTGTGCAGTGGAGAGTCAGGGTCGGGCTAGGTCACTGAGGGATGAAGGAGGCGAGTGTGCAGTGGAGAGTCAGGGTCGGGCTAGGTCACTGAGGGATGAAGGAGGCGAGTGTGCAGTGGAGAGTCAGGGTCGGGCTAGGTCACTGAGGGATGAAGGAGGCGAGTGTGCAGTGGAGAGTCAGGGTCGGGCTAGGTCACTGAGGGATGAAGGAGGCGAGTGTGCAGTGGAGAGTCAGGGTCGGGCTAGGTCACTGAGGGATGAAGGAGGCGAGTGTGCAGTGGAGAGTCAGGGTCGGGCTAGGTCACTGAGGGATGAAGGAGGCGAGTGTGCAGTGGAGAGTCAGGGTCGGGCTAGGTCACTGAGGGATGAAGGAGGCGAGTGTGCAGTGGAGAGTCAGGGTCGGGCTAGGTCACTGAGGGATGAAGGAGGCGAGTGTGCAGTGGAGAGTCAGGGTCGGGCTAGGTCACTGAGGGATGAAGGAGGCGAGTGTGCAGTGGAGAGTCAGGGTCGGGCTAGGTCACTGAGGGATGAAGGAGGCGAGTGTGCAGTGGAGAGTCAGGGTCGGGCTAGGTCACTGAGGGATGAAGGAGGCGAGTGTGCAGTGGAGAGTCAGGGTCGGGCTAGGTCACTGAGGGATGAAGGAGGCGAGTGTGCAGTGGAGAGTCAGGGTCGGGCTAGGTCACTGAGGGATGAAGGAGGCGAGTGTGCAGTGGAGAGTCAGGGTCGGGCTAGGTCACTGAGGGATGAAGGAGGCGAGTGTGCAGTGGAGAGTCAGGGTCGGGCTAGGTCACTGAGGGATGAAGGAGGCGAGTGTGCAGTGGAGAGTCAGGGTCGGGCTAGGTCACTGAGGGATGAAGGAGGCGAGTGTGCAGTGGAGAGTCAGGGTCGGGCTAGGTCACTGAGGGATGAAGGAGGCGAGTGTGCAGTGGAGAGTCAGGGTCGGGCTAGGTCACTGAGGGATGAAGGAGGCGAGTGTGCAGTGGAGAGTCAGGGTCGGGCTAGGTCACTGAGGGATGAAGGAGGCGAGTGTGCAGTGGAGAGTCAGGGTCGGGCTAGGTCACTGAGGGATGAAGGAGGCGAGTGTGCAGTGGAGAGTCAGGGTCGGGCTAGGTCACTGAGGGATGAAGGAGGCGAGTGTGCAGTGGAGAGTCAGGGTCGGGCTAGGTCACTGAGGGATGAAGGAGGCGAGTGTGCAGTGGAGAGTCAGGGTCGGGCTAGGTCACTGAGGGATGAAGGAGGCGAGTGTGCAGTGGAGAGTCAGGGTCGGGCTAGGTCACTGAGGGATGAAGGAGGCGAGTGTGCAGTGGAGAGTCAGGGTCGGGCTAGGTCACTGAGGGATGAAGGAGGCGAGTGTGCAGTGGAGAGTCAGGGTCGGGCTAGGTCACTGAGGGATGAAGGAGGCGAGTGTGCAGTGGAGAGTCAGGGTCGGGCTAGGTCACTGAGGGATGAAGGAGGCGAGTGTGCAGTGGAGAGTCAGGGTCGGGCTAGGTCACTGAGGGATGAAGGAGGCGAGTGTGCAGTGGAGAGTCAGGGTCGGGCTAGGTCACTGAGGGATGAAGGAGGCGAGTGTGCAGTGGAGAGTCAGGGTCGGGCTAGGTCACTGAGGGATGAAGGAGGCGAGTGTGCAGTGGAGAGTCAGGGTCGGGCTAGGTCACTGAGGGATGAAGGAGGCGAGTGTGCAGTGGAGAGTCAGGGTCGGGCTAGGTCACTGAGGGATGAAGGAGGCGAGTGTGCAGTGGAGAGTCAGGGTCGGGCTAGGTCACTGAGGGATGAAGGAGGCGAGTGTGCAGTGGAGAGTCAGGGTCGGGCTAGGTCACTGAGGGATGAAGGAGGCGAGTGTGCAGTGGAGAGTCAGGGTCGGGCTAGGTCACTGAGGGATGAAGGAGGCGAGTGTGCAGTGGAGAGTCAGGGTCGGGCTAGGTCACTGAGGGATGAAGGAGGCGAGTGTGCAGTGGAGAGTCAGGGTCGGGCTAGGTCACTGAGGGATGAAGGAGGCGAGTGTGCAGTGGAGAGTCAGGGTCGGGCTAGGTCACTGAGGGATGAAGGAGGCGAGTGTGCAGTGGAGAGTCAGGGTCGGGCTAGGTCACTGAGGGATGAAGGAGGCGAGTGTGCAGTGGAGAGTCAGGGTCGGGCTAGGTCACTGAGGGATGAAGGAGGCGAGTGTGCAGTGGAGAGTCAGGGTCGGGCTAGGTCACTGAGGGATGAAGGAGGCGAGTGTGCAGTGGAGAGTCAGGGTCGGGCTCGGTCACTGAGGGATGAAGGAGGCGAGTGTGCAGTGGAGAGTCAGGGTCGGGCTAGGTCACTGAGGGATGAAGGAGGCGAGTGTGCAGTGGAGAGTCAGGGTCGGGCTAGGTCACTGAGGGATGAAGGAGGCGAGTGTGCAGTGGAGAGTCAGGGTCGGGCTAGGTCACTGAGGGATGAAGGAGGCGAGTGTGCAGTGGAGAGTCAGGGTCGGGCTAGGTCACTGAGGGATGAAGGAGGCGAGTGTGCAGTGGAGAGTCAGGGTCGGGCTAGGTCACTGAGGGATGAAGGAGGCGAGTGTGCAGTGGAGAGTCAGGGTCGGGCTAGGTCACTGAGGGATGAAGGAGGCGAGTGTGCAGTGGAGAGTCAGGGTCGGGCTAGGTCACTGAGGGATGAAGGAGGCGAGTGTGCAGTGGAGAGTCAGGGTCGGGCTAGGTCACTGAGGGATGAAGGAGGCGAGTGTGCAGTGGAGAGTCAGGGTCGGGCTAGGTCACTGAGGGATGAAGGAGGCGAGTGTGCAGTGGAGAGTCAGGGTCGGGCTAGGTCACTGAGGGATGAAGGAGGCGAGTGTGCAGTGGAGAGTCAGGGTCGGGCTCGGTCACTGAGGGATGAAGGAGGCGAGTGTGCAGTGGAGAGTCAGGGTCGGGCTAGGTCACTGAGGGATGAAGGAGGCGAGTGTGCAGTGGAGAGTCAGGGTCGGGCTAGGTCACTGAGGGATGAAGGAGGCGAGTGTGCAGTGGAGAGTCAGGGTCGGGCTAGGTCACTGAGGGATGAAGGAGGCGAGTGTGCAGTGGAGAGTCAGGGTCGGGCTAGGTCACTGAGGGATGAAGGAGGCGAGTGTGCAGTGGAGAGTCAGGGTCGGGCTAGGTCACTGAGGGATGAAGGAGGCGAGTGTGCAGTGGAGAGTCAGGGTCGGGCTAGGTCACTGAGGGATGAAGGAGGCGAGTGTGCAGTGGAGAGTCAGGGTCGGGCTAGGTCACTGAGGGATGAAGGAGGCGAGTGTGCAGTGGAGAGTCAGGGTCGGGCTAGGTCACTGAGGGATGAAGGAGGCGAGTGTGCAGTGGAGAGTCAGGGTCGGGCTAGGTCACTGAGGGATGAAGGAGGCGAGTGTGCAGTGGAGAGTCAGGGTCGGGCTAGGTCACTGAGGGATGAAGGAGGCGAGTGTGCAGTGGAGAGTCAGGGTCGGGCTAGGTCACTGAGGGATGAAGGAGGCGAGTGTGCAGTGGAGAGTCAGGGTCGGGCTAGGTCACTGAGGGATGAAGGAGGCGAGTGTGCAGTGGAGAGTCAGGGTCGGGCTAGGTCACTGAGGGATGAAGGAGGCGAGTGTGCAGTGGAGAGTCAGGGTCGGGCTAGGTCACTGAGGGATGAAGGAGGCGAGTGTGCAGTGGAGAGTCAGGGTCGGGCTAGGTCACTGAGGGATGAAGGAGGCGAGTGTGCAGTGGAGAGTCAGGGTCGGGCTAGGTCACTGAGGGATGAAGGAGGCGAGTGTGCAGTGGAGAGTCAGGGTCGGGCTAGGTCACTGAGGGATGAAGGAGGCGAGTGTGCAGTGGAGAGTCAGGGTCGGGCTAGGTCACTGAGGGATGAAGGAGGCGAGTGTGCAGTGGAGAGTCAGGGTCGGGCTAGGTCACTGAGGGATGAAGGAGGCGAGTGTGCAGTGGAGAGTCAGGGTCGGGCTAGGTCACTGAGGGATGAAGGAGGCGAGTGTGCAGTGGAGAGTCAGGGTCGGGCTAGGTCACTGAGGGATGAAGGAGGCGAGTGTGCAGTGGAGAGTCAGGGTCGGGCTAGGTCACTGAGGGATGAAGGAGGCGAGTGTGCAGTGGAGAGTCAGGGTCGGGCTAGGTCACTGAGGGATGAAGGAGGCGAGTGTGCAGTGGAGAGTCAGGGTCGGGCTAGGTCACTGAGGGATGAAGGAGGCGAGTGTGCAGTGGAGAGTCAGGGTCGGGCTAGGTCACTGAGGGATGAAGGAGGCGAGTGTGCAGTGGAGAGTCAGGGTCGGGCTAGGTCACTGAGGGATGAAGGAGGCGAGTGTGCAGTGGAGAGTCAGGGTCGGGCTAGGTCACTGAGGGATGAAGGAGGCGAGTGTGCAGTGGAGAGTCAGGGTCGGGCTAGGTCACTGAGGGATGAAGGAGGCGAGTGTGCAGTGGAGAGTCAGGGTCGGGCTAGGTCACTGAGGGATGAAGGAGGCGAGTGTGCAGTGGAGAGTCAGGGTCGGGCTAGGTCACTGAGGGATGAAGGAGGCGAGTGTGCAGTGGAGAGTCAGGGTCGGGCTAGGTCACTGAGGGATGAAGGAGGCGAGTGTGCAGTGGAGAGTCAGGGTCGGGCTAGGTCACTGAGGGATGAAGGAGGCGAGTGTGCAGTGGAGAGTCAGGGTCGGGCTAGGTCACTGAGGGATGAAGGAGGCGAGTGTGCAGTGGAGAGTCAGGGTCGGGCTAGGTCACTGAGGGATGAAGGAGGCGAGTGTGCAGTGGAGAGTCAGGGTCGGGCTAGGTCACTGAGGGATGAAGGAGGCGAGTGTGCAGTGGAGAGTCAGGGTCGGGCTAGGTCACTGAGGGATGAAGGAGGCGAGTGTGCAGTGGAGAGTCAGGGTCGGGCTAGGTCACTGAGGGATGAAGGAGGCGAGTGTGCAGTGGAGAGTCAGGGTCGGGCTAGGTCACTGAGGGATGAAGGAGGCGAGTGTGCAGTGGAGAGTCAGGGTCGGGCTAGGTCACTGAGGGATGAAGGAGGCGAGTGTGCAGTGGAGAGTCAGGGTCGGGCTAGGTCACTGAGGGATGAAGGAGGCGAGTGTGCAGTGGAGAGTCAGGGTCGGGCTAGGTCACTGAGGGATGAAGGAGGCGAGTGTGCAGTGGAGAGTCAGGGTCGGGCTAGGTCACTGAGGGATGAAGGAGGCGAGTGTGCAGTGGAGAGTCAGGGTCGGGCTAGGTCACTGAGGGATGAAGGAGGCGAGTGTGCAGTGGAGAGTCAGGGTCGGGCTAGGTCACTGAGGGATGAAGGAGGCGAGTGTGCAGTGGAGAGTCAGGGTCGGGCTAGGTCACTGAGGGATGAAGGAGGCGAGTGTGCAGTGGAGAGTCAGGGTCGGGCTAGGTCACTGAGGGATGAAGGAGGCGAGTGTGCAGTGGAGAGTCAGGGTCGGGCTAGGTCACTGAGGGATGAAGGAGGCGAGTGTGCAGTGGAGAGTCAGGGTCGGGCTAGGTCACTGAGGGATGAAGGAGGCGAGTGTGCAGTGGAGAGTCAGGGTCGGGCTAGGTCACTGAGGGATGAAGGAGGCGAGTGTGCAGTGGAGAGTCAGGGTCGGGCTAGGTCACTGAGGGATGAAGGAGGCGAGTGTGCAGTGGAGAGTCAGGGTCGGGCTAGGTCACTGAGGGATGAAGGAGGCGAGTGTGCAGTGGAGAGTCAGGGTCGGGCTAGGTCACTGAGGGATGAAGGAGGCGAGTGTGCAGTGGAGAGTCAGGGTCGGGCTAGGTCACTGAGGGATGAAGGAGGCGAGTGTGCAGTGGAGAGTCAGGGTCGGGCTAGGTCACTGAGGGATGAAGGAGGCGAGTGTGCAGTGGAGAGTCAGGGTCGGGCTAGGTCACTGAGGGATGAAGGAGGCGAGTGTGCAGTGGAGAGTCAGGGTCGGGCTAGGTCACTGAGGGATGAAGGAGGCGAGTGTGCAGTGGAGAGTCAGGGTCGGGCTAGGTCACTGAGGGATGAAGGAGGCGAGTGTGCAGTGGAGAGTCAGGGTCGGGCTAGGTCACTGAGGGATGAAGGAGGCGAGTGTGCAGTGGAGAGTCAGGGTCGGGCTAGGTCACTGAGGGATGAAGGAGGCGAGTGTGCAGTGGAGAGTCAGGGTCGGGCTAGGTCACTGAGGGATGAAGGAGGCGAGTGTGCAGTGGAGAGTCAGGGTCGGGCTAGGTCACTGAGGGATGAAGGAGGCGAGTGTGCAGTGGAGAGTCAGGGTCGGGCTAGGTCACTGAGGGATGAAGGAGGCGAGTGTGCAGTGGAGAGTCAGGGTCGGGCTAGGTCACTGAGGGATGAAGGAGGCGAGTGTGCAGTGGAGAGTCAGGGTCGGGCTAGGTCACTGAGGGATGAAGGAGGCGAGTGTGCAGTGGAGAGTCAGGGTCGGGCTAGGTCACTGAGGGATGAAGGAGGCGAGTGTGCAGTGGAGAGTCAGGGTCGGGCTAGGTCACTGAGGGATGAAGGAGGCGAGTGTGCAGTGGAGAGTCAGGGTCGGGCTAGGTCACTGAGGGATGAAGGAGGCGAGTGTGCAGTGGAGAGTCAGGGTCGGGCTAGGTCACTGAGGGATGAAGGAGGCGAGTGTGCAGTGGAGAGTCAGGGTCGGGCTAGGTCACTGAGGGATGAAGGAGGCGAGTGTGCAGTGGAGAGTCAGGGTCGGGCTAGGTCACTGAGGGATGAAGGAGGCGAGTGTGCAGTGGAGAGTCAGGGTCGGGCTAGGTCACTGAGGGATGAAGGAGGCGAGTGTGCAGTGGAGAGTCAGGGTCGGGCTAGGTCACTGAGGGATGAAGGAGGCGAGTGTGCAGTGGAGAGTCAGGGTCGGGCTAGGTCACTGAGGGATGAAGGAGGCGAGTGTGCAGTGGAGAGTCAGGGTCGGGCTAGGTCACTGAGGGATGAAGGAGGCGAGTGTGCAGTGGAGAGTCAGGGTCGGGCTCGGTCACTGAGGGATGAAGGAGGCGAGTGTGCAGTGGAGAGTCAGGGTCGGGCTAGGTCACTGAGGGATGAAGGAGGCGAGTGTGCAGTGGAGAGTCAGGGTCGGGCTAGGTCACTGAGGGATGAAGGAGGCGAGTGTGCAGTGGAGAGTCAGGGTCGGGCTAGGTCACTGAGGGATGAAGGAGGCGAGTGTGCAGTGGAGAGTCAGGGTCGGGCTAGGTCACTGAGGGATGAAGGAGGCGAGTGTGCAGTGGAGAGTCAGGGTCGGGCTAGGTCACTGAGGGATGAAGGAGGCGAGTGTGCAGTGGAGAGTCAGGGTCGGGCTAGGTCACTGAGGGATGAAGGAGGCGAGTGTGCAGTGGAGAGTCAGGGTCGGGCTAGGTCACTGAGGGATGAAGGAGGCGAGTGTGCAGTGGAGAGTCAGGGTCGGGCTAGGTCACTGAGGGATGAAGGAGGCGAGTGTGCAGTGGAGAGTCAGGGTCGGGCTAGGTCACTGAGGGATGAAGGAGGCGAGTGTGCAGTGGAGAGTCAGGGTCGGGCTAGGTCACTGAGGGATGAAGGAGGCGAGTGTGCAGTGGAGAGTCAGGGTCGGGCTAGGTCACTGAGGGATGAAGGAGGCGAGTGTGCAGTGGAGAGTCAGGGTCGGGCTAGGTCACTGAGGGATGAAGGAGGCGAGTGTGCAGTGGAGAGTCAGGGTCGGGCTAGGTCACTGAGGGATGAAGGAGGCGAGTGTGCAGTGGAGAGTCAGGGTCGGGCTAGGTCACTGAGGGATGAAGGAGGCGAGTGTGCAGTGGAGAGTCAGGGTCGGGCTAGGTCACTGAGGGATGAAGGAGGCGAGTGTGCAGTGGAGAGTCAGGGTCGGGCTAGGTCACTGAGGGATGAAGGAGGCGAGTGTGCAGTGGAGAGTCAGGGTCGGGCTAGGTCACTGAGGGATGAAGGAGGCGAGTGTGCAGTGGAGAGTCAGGGTCGGGCTAGGTCACTGAGGGATGAAGGAGGCGAGTGTGCAGTGGAGAGTCAGGGTCGGGCTAGGTCACTGAGGGATGAAGGAGGCGAGTGTGCAGTGGAGAGTCAGGGTCGGGCTAGGTCACTGAGGGATGAAGGAGGCGAGTGTGCAGTGGAGAGTCAGGGTCGGGCTAGGTCACTGAGGGATGAAGGAGGCGAGTGTGCAGTGGAGAGTCAGGGTCGGGCTAGGTCACTGAGGGATGAAGGAGGCGAGTGTGCAGTGGAGAGTCAGGGTCGGGCTAGGTCACTGAGGGATGAAGGAGGCGAGTGTGCAGTGGAGAGTCAGGGTCGGGCTAGGTCACTGAGGGATGAAGGAGGCGAGTGTGCAGTGGAGAGTCAGGGTCGGGCTAGGTCACTGAGGGATGAAGGAGGCGAGTGTGCAGTGGAGAGTCAGGGTCGGGCTAGGTCACTGAGGGATGAAGGAGGCGAGTGTGCAGTGGAGAGTCAGGGTCGGGCTAGGTCACTGAGGGATGAAGGAGGCGAGTGTGCAGTGGAGAGTCAGGGTCGGGCTAGGTCACTGAGGGATGAAGGAGGCGAGTGTGCAGTGGAGAGTCAGGGTCGGGCTAGGTCACTGAGGGATGAAGGAGGCGAGTGTGCAGTGGAGAGTCAGGGTCGGGCTAGGTCACTGAGGGATGAAGGAGGCGAGTGTGCAGTGGAGAGTCAGGGTCGGGCTAGGTCACTGAGGGATGAAGGAGGCGAGTGTGCAGTGGAGAGTCAGGGTCGGGCTAGGTCACTGAGGGATGAAGGAGGCGAGTGTGCAGTGGAGAGTCAGGGTCGGGCTAGGTCACTGAGGGATGAAGGAGGCGAGTGTGCAGTGGAGAGTCAGGGTCGGGCTAGGTCACTGAGGGATGAAGGAGGCGAGTGTGCAGTGGAGAGTCAGGGTCGGGCTAGGTCACTGAGGGATGAAGGAGGCGAGTGTGCAGTGGAGAGTCAGGGTCGGGCTAGGTCACTGAGGGATGAAGGAGGCGAGTGTGCAGTGGAGAGTCAGGGTCGGGCTAGGTCACTGAGGGATGAAGGAGGCGAGTGTGCAGTGGAGAGTCAGGGTCGGGCTAGGTCACTGAGGGATGAAGGAGGCGAGTGTGCAGTGGAGAGTCAGGGTCGGGCTAGGTCACTGAGGGATGAAGGAGGCGAGTGTGCAGTGGAGAGTCAGGGTCGGGCTAGGTCACTGAGGGATGAAGGAGGCGAGTGTGCAGTGGAGAGTCAGGGTCGGGCTAGGTCACTGAGGGATGAAGGAGGCGAGTGTGCAGTGGAGAGTCAGGGTCGGGCTAGGTCACTGAGGGATGAAGGAGGCGAGTGTGCAGTGGAGAGTCAGGGTCGGGCTAGGTCACTGAGGGATGAAGGAGGCGAGTGTGCAGTGGAGAGTCAGGGTCGGGCTAGGTCACTGAGGGATGAAGGAGGCGAGTGTGCAGTGGAGAGTCAGGGTCGGGCTAGGTCACTGAGGGATGAAGGAGGCGAGTGTGCAGTGGAGAGTCAGGGTCGGGCTAGGTCACTGAGGGATGAAGGAGGCGAGTGTGCAGTGGAGAGTCAGGGTCGGGCTAGGTCACTGAGGGATGAAGGAGGCGAGTGTGCAGTGGAGAGTCAGGGTCGGGCTAGGTCACTGAGGGATGAAGGAGGCGAGTGTGCAGTGGAGAGTCAGGGTCGGGCTAGGTCACTGAGGGATGAAGGAGGCGAGTGTGCAGTGGAGAGTCAGGGTCGGGCTAGGTCACTGAGGGATGAAGGAGGCGAGTGTGCAGTGGAGAGTCAGGGTCGGGCTAGGTCACTGAGGGATGAAGGAGGCGAGTGTGCAGTGGAGAGTCAGGGTCGGGCTAGGTCACTGAGGGATGAAGGAGGCGAGTGTGCAGTGGAGAGTCAGGGTCGGGCTAGGTCACTGAGGGATGAAGGAGGCGAGTGTGCAGTGGAGAGTCAGGGTCGGGCTAGGTCACTGAGGGATGAAGGAGGCGAGTGTGCAGTGGAGAGTCAGGGTCGGGCTAGGTCACTGAGGGATGAAGGAGGCGAGTGTGCAGTGGAGAGTCAGGGTCGGGCTAGGTCACTGAGGGATGAAGGAGGCGAGTGTGCAGTGGAGAGTCAGGGTCGGGCTAGGTCACTGAGGGATGAAGGAGGCGAGTGTGCAGTGGAGAGTCAGGGTCGGGCTAGGTCACTGAGGGATGAAGGAGGCGAGTGTGCAGTGGAGAGTCAGGGTCGGGCTCGGTCACTGAGGGATGAAGGAGGCGAGTGTGCAGTGGAGAGTCAGGGTCGGGCTAGGTCACTGAGGGATGAAGGAGGCGAGTGTGCAGTGGAGAGTCAGGGTCGGGCTAGGTCACTGAGGGATGAAGGAGGCGAGTGTGCAGTGGAGAGTCAGGGTCGGGCTAGGTCACTGAGGGATGAAGGAGGCGAGTGTGCAGTGGAGAGTCAGGGTCGGGCTAGGTCACTGAGGGATGAAGGAGGCGAGTGTGCAGTGGAGAGTCAGGGTCGGGCTAGGTCACTGAGGGATGAAGGAGGCGAGTGTGCAGTGGAGAGTCAGGGTCGGGCTAGGTCACTGAGGGATGAAGGAGGCGAGTGTGCAGTGGAGAGTCAGGGTCGGGCTAGGTCACTGAGGGATGAAGGAGGCGAGTGTGCAGTGGAGAGTCAGGGTCGGGCAAGGTCACTGAGGGATGAAGGGGGCGAGTGTGCAGTGGAGAGTCTGGGTCTGGCTGGGTCACTGAGGGATGAAGGAGGCGAGTTTGCAGTGGAGAGTCAGTGTCGGGCGAGGTCACTGAGGGAAGAAGGAGGCGAGTGTGCAGTGGAGAGTCAGGGTAGGGCGAGGTCACTGAGGGATGAAGGAGGCGAGTTTGCAGTGGAGAGTCAGTGTCGGGCGAGGTCACTGAGGGATGAAGGAGGCGAGTGTGCAGTGGAGAGTCAGGGTCGGGCTCGGGGGACGAAGGAGGCGAGTGTGCAGTGGAGAGTCAGGGTCGGGCTACGTCACTGAGGGATGAAGGAGGAGAGTGTGCAGTGGAGAGTCAGGGTCGGGCTCGGGGGACGAAGGAGGCGAGTGTGCAGTGGAGAGTCAGGGTCGGGCTCGGTCACTGAGGGATGAAGGAGGTGAGTGTGCAGTGTCGAGTCAGGGTCAGGCGAGGTCACTGAGGGATGAAGGAGGCGAGTGTGCAGTGGAGAGTCAGGGTCGGGCTAGGTCACTGAGGGATGAAGGAGGCGAGTGTGCAGTGGAGAGTCAGGGTCGGGCTAGGTCACTGAGGGATGAAGGAGGCGAGTGTGCAGTGGAGAGTCAGGGTCGGGCTAGGTCACTGAGGGATGAAGGAGGCGAGTGTGCAGTGGAGAGTCAGGGTCGGGCTAGGTCACTGAGGGATGAAGGAGGCGAGTGTGCAGTGGAGAGTCAGGGTCGGGCTAGGTCACTGAGGGATGAAGGAGGCGAGTGTGCAGTGGAGAGTCAGGGTCGGGCTAGGTCACTGAGGGATGAAGGAGGCGAGTGTGCAGTGGAGAGTCAGGGTCGGGCTAGGTCACTGAGGGATGAAGGAGGCGAGTGTGCAGTGGAGAGTCAGGGTCGGGCTAGGTCACTGAGGGATGAAGGAGGCGAGTGTGCAGTGGAGAGTCAGGGTCGGGCTAGGTCACTGAGGGATGAAGGAGGCGAGTGTGCAGTGGAGAGTCAGGGTCGGGCTAGGTCACTGAGGGATGAAGGAGGCGAGTGTGCAGTGGAGAGTCAGGGTCGGGCTAGGTCACTGAGGGATGAAGGAGGCGAGTGTGCAGTGGAGAGTCAGGGTCGGGCTAGGTCACTGAGGGATGAAGGAGGCGAGTGTGCAGTGGAGAGTCAGGGTCGGGCTAGGTCACTGAGGGATGAAGGAGGCGAGTGTGCAGTGGAGAGTCAGGGTCGGGCTAGGTCACTGAGGGATGAAGGAGGCGAGTGTGCAGTGGAGAGTCAGGGTCGGGCTAGGTCACTGAGGGATGAAGGAGGCGAGTGTGCAGTGGAGAGTCAGGGTCGGGCTAGGTCACTGAGGGATGAAGGAGGCGAGTGTGCAGTGGAGAGTCAGGGTCGGGCTAGGTCACTGAGGGATGAAGGAGGCGAGTGTGCAGTGGAGAGTCAGGGTCGGGCTAGGTCACTGAGGGATGAAGGAGGCGAGTGTGCAGTGGAGAGTCAGGGTCGGGCTAGGTCACTGAGGGATGAAGGAGGCGAGTGTGCAGTGGAGAGTCAGGGTCGGGCTAGGTCACTGAGGGATGAAGGAGGCGAGTGTGCAGTGGAGAGTCAGGGTCGGGCTAGGTCACTGAGGGATGAAGGAGGCGAGTGTGCAGTGGAGAGTCAGGGTCGGGCTAGGTCACTGAGGGATGAAGGAGGCGAGTGTGCAGTGGAGAGTCAGGGTCGGGCTAGGTCACTGAGGGATGAAGGAGGCGAGTGTGCAGTGGAGAGTCAGGGTCGGGCTAGGTCACTGAGGGATGAAGGAGGCGAGTGTGCAGTGGAGAGTCAGGGTCGGGCTAGGTCACTGAGGGATGAAGGAGGCGAGTGTGCAGTGGAGAGTCAGGGTCGGGCTAGGTCACTGAGGGATGAAGGAGGCGAGTGTGCAGTGGAGAGTCAGGGTCGGGCTAGGTCACTGAGGGATGAAGGAGGCGAGTGTGCAGTGGAGAGTCAGGGTCGGGCTAGGTCACTGAGGGATGAAGGAGGCGAGTGTGCAGTGGAGAGTCAGGGTCGGGCTAGGTCACTGAGGGATGAAGGAGGCGAGTGTGCAGTGGAGAGTCAGGGTCGGGCTAGGTCACTGAGGGATGAAGGAGGCGAGTGTGCAGTGGAGAGTCAGGGTCGGGCTAGGTCACTGAGGGATGAAGGAGGCGAGTGTGCAGTGGAGAGTCAGGGTCGGGCTAGGTCACTGAGGGATGAAGGAGGCGAGTGTGCAGTGGAGAGTCAGGGTCGGGCTAGGTCACTGAGGGATGAAGGAGGCGAGTGTGCAGTGGAGAGTCAGGGTCGGGCTAGGTCACTGAGGGATGAAGGAGGCGAGTGTGCAGTGGAGAGTCAGGGTCGGGCTAGGTCACTGAGGGATGAAGGAGGCGAGTGTGCAGTGGAGAGTCAGGGTCGGGCTAGGTCACTGAGGGATGAAGGAGGCGAGTGTGCAGTGGAGAGTCAGGGTCGGGCTAGGTCACTGAGGGATGAAGGAGGCGAGTGTGCAGTGGAGAGTCAGGGTCGGGCTAGGTCACTGAGGGATGAAGGAGGCGAGTGTGCAGTGGAGAGTCAGGGTCGGGCTAGGTCACTGAGGGATGAAGGAGGCGAGTGTGCAGTGGAGAGTCAGGGTCGGGCTAGGTCACTGAGGGATGAAGGAGGCGAGTGTGCAGTGGAGAGTCAGGGTCGGGCTAGGTCACTGAGGGATGAAGGAGGCGAGTGTGCAGTGGAGAGTCAGGGTCGGGCTCGGTCACTGAGGGATGAAGGAGGCGAGTGTGCAGTGGAGAGTCAGGGTCGGGCTAGGTCACTGAGGGATGAAGGAGGCGAGTGTGCAGTGGAGAGTCAGGGTCGGGCTAGGTCACTGAGGGATGAAGGAGGCGAGTGTGCAGTGGAGAGTCAGGGTCGGGCTAGGTCACTGAGGGATGAAGGAGGCGAGTGTGCAGTGGAGAGTCAGGGTCGGGCTTGGTCACTGAGGGATGAAGGAGGCGAGTGTGCAGTGGAGAGTCAGGGTCGGGCTAGGTCACTGAGGGATGAAGGAGGCGAGTGTGCAGTGGAGAGTCAGGGTCGGGCTAGGTCACTGAGGGATGAAGGAGGCGAGTGTGCAGTGGAGAGTCAGGGTCGGGCTAGGTCACTGAGGGATGAAGGAGGCGAGTGTGCAGTGGAGAGTCAGGGTCGGGCTAGGTCACTGAGGGATGAAGGAGGCGAGTGTGCAGTGGAGAGTCAGGGTCGGGCTAGGTCACTGAGGGATGAAGGAGGCGAGTGTGCAGTGGAGAGTCAGGGTCGGGCTAGGTCACTGAGGGATGAAGGAGGCGAGTGTGCAGTGGAGAGTCAGGGTCGGGCTAGGTCACTGAGGGATGAAGGAGGCGAGTGTGCAGTGGAGAGTCAGGGTCGGGCTAGGTCACTGAGGGATGAAGGAGGCGAGTGTGCAGTGGAGAGTCAGGGTCGGGCTCGGTCACTGAGGGATGAAGGAGGCGAGTGTGCAGTGGAGAGTCAGGGTCGGGCTAGGTCACTGAGGGATGAAGGAGGCGAGTGTGCAGTGGAGAGTCAGGGTCGGGCTAGGTCACTGAGGGATGAAGGAGGCGAGTGTGCAGTGGAGAGTCAGGGTCGGGCTAGGTCACTGAGGGATGAAGGAGGCGAGTGTGCAGTGGAGAGTCAGGGTCGGGCTAGGTCACTGAGGGATGAAGGAGGCGAGTGTGCAGTGGAGAGTCAGGGTCGGGCTAGGTCACTGAGGGATGAAGGAGGCGAGTGTGCAGTGGAGAGTCAGGGTCGGGCTAGGTCACTGAGGGATGAAGGAGGCGAGTGTGCAGTGGAGAGTCAGGGTCGGGCTAGGTCACTGAGGGATGAAGGAGGCGAGTGTGCAGTGGAGAGTCAGGGTCGGGCTAGGTCACTGAGGGATGAAGGAGGCGAGTGTGCAGTGGAGAGTCAGGGTCGGGCTAGGTCACTGAGGGATGAAGGAGGCGAGTGTGCAGTGGAGAGTCAGGGTCGGGCTAGGTCACTGAGGGATGAAGGAGGCGAGTGTGCAGTGGAGAGTCAGGGTCGGGCTAGGTCACTGAGGGATGAAGGAGGCGAGTGTGCAGTGGAGAGTCAGGGTCGGGCTAGGTCACTGAGGGATGAAGGAGGCGAGTGTGCAGTGGAGAGTCAGGGTCGGGCTAGGTCACTGAGGGATGAAGGAGGCGAGTGTGCAGTGGAGAGTCAGGGTCGGGCTAGGTCACTGAGGGATGAAGGAGGCGAGTGTGCAGTGGAGAGTCAGGGTCGGGCTAGGTCACTGAGGGATGAAGGAGGCGAGTGTGCAGTGGAGAGTCAGGGTCGGGCTAGGTCACTGAGGGATGAAGGAGGCGAGTGTGCAGTGGAGAGTCAGGGTCGGGCTAGGTCACTGAGGGATGAAGGAGGCGAGTGTGCAGTGGAGAGTCAGGGTCGGGCTAGGTCACTGAGGGATGAAGGAGGCGAGTGTGCAGTGGAGAGTCAGGGTCGGGCTAGGTCACTGAGGGATGAAGGAGGCGAGTGTGCAGTGGAGAGTCAGGGTCGGGCTAGGTCACTGAGGGATGAAGGAGGCGAGTGTGCAGTGGAGAGTCAGGGTCGGGCTAGGTCACTGAGGGATGAAGGAGGCGAGTGTGCAGTGGAGAGTCAGGGTCGGGCTCGGGGGATGAAGGAGGCGAGTGTGCAGTGGAGAGTCAGGGTCGGGCTACGTCACTGAGGGATGAAGGAGGCGAGTGTGCAGTGGAGAGTCAGGGTCGGGCTAGGTCACTGAGGGATGAAGGAGGCGAGTGTGCAGTGGAGAGTCAGGGTCGGCTAGGTCACTGAGGGATGAAGGAGGCGAGTGTGCAGTGGAGAGTCAGGGTCGGGCTAGGTCACTGAGGGATGAAGGAGGCGAGTGTGCAGTGGAGAGTCAGGGTCGGGCTAGGTCACTGAGGGATGAAGGAGGCGAGTGTGCAGTGGAGAGTCAGGGTCGGGCTAGGTCACTGAGGGATGAAGGAGGCGAGTGTGCAGTGGAGAGTCAGGGTCGGGCTAGGTCACTGAGGGATGAAGGAGGCGAGTGTGCAGTGGAGAGTCAGGGTCGGGCTAGGTCACTGAGGGATGAAGGAGGCGAGTGTGCAGTGGAGAGTCAGGGTCGGGCTAGGTCACTGAGGGATGAAGGAGGCGAGTGTGCAGTGGAGAGTCAGGGTCGGGCTAGGTCACTGAGGGATGAAGGAGGCGAGTGTGCAGTGGAGAGTCAGGGTCGGGCTCGGTCACTGAGGGATGAAGGAGGCGAGTGTGCAGTGGAGAGTCAGGGTCGGGCTAGGTCACTGAGGGATGAAGGAGGCGAGTGTGCAGTGGAGAGTCAGGGTCGGGCTAGGTCACTGAGGGATGAAGGAGGCGAGTGTGCAGTGGAGAGTCAGGGTCGGGCTAGGTCACTGAGGGATGAAGGAGGCGAGTGTGCAGTGGAGAGTCAGGGTCGGGCTAGGTCACTGAGGGATGAAGGAGGCGAGTGTGCAGTGGAGAGTCAGGGTCGGGCTAGGTCACTGAGGGATGAAGGAGGCGAGTGTGCAGTGGAGAGTCAGGGTCGGGCGAGGTCACTGAGGGATGAAGGAGGCGAGTGTGCAGTGGAGAGTCAGGGTCGGGCTAGGTCACTGAGGGATGAAGGAGGCGAGTGTGCAGTGGAGAGTCAGGGTCGGGCTAGGTCACTGAGGGATGAAGGAGGCGAGTGTGCAGTGGAGAGTCAGGGTCGGGCTAGGTCACTGAGGGATGAAGGAGGCGAGTGTGCAGTGGAGAGTCAGGGTCGGGCTAGGTCACTGAGGGATGAAGGAGGCGAGTGTGCAGTGGAGAGTCAGGGTCGGGCTAGGTCACTGAGGGATGAAGGAGGCGAGTGTGCAGTGGAGAGTCAGGGTCGGGCTAGGTCACTGAGGGATGAAGGAGGCGAGTGTGCAGTGGAGAGTCAGGGTCGGGCTAGGTCACTGAGGGATGAAGGAGGCGAGTGTGCAGTGGAGAGTCAGGGTCGGGCTAGGTCACTGAGGGATGAAGGAGGCGAGTGTGCAGTGGAGAGTCAGGGTCGGGCTAGGTCACTGAGGGATGAAGGAGGCGAGTGTGCAGTGGAGAGTCAGGGTCGGGCTAGGTCACTGAGGGATGAAGGAGGCGAGTGTGCAGTGGAGAGTCAGGGTCGGGCTAGGTCACTGAGGGATGAAGGAGGCGAGTGTGCAGTGGAGAGTCAGGGTCGGGCTAGGTCACTGAGGGATGAAGGAGGCGAGTGTGCAGTGGAGAGTCAGGGTCGGGCTAGGTCACTGAGGGATGAAGGAGGCGAGTGTGCAGTGGAGAGTCAGGGTCGGGCTAGGTCACTGAGGGATGAAGGAGGCGAGTGTGCAGTGGAGAGTCAGGGTCGGGCTAGGTCACTGAGGGATGAAGGAGGCGAGTGTGCAGTGGAGAGTCAGGGTCGGGCTAGGTCACTGAGGGATGAAGGAGGCGAGTGTGCAGTGGAGAGTCAGGGTCGGGCTAGGTCACTGAGGGATGAAGGAGGCGAGTGTGCAGTGGAGAGTCAGGGTCGGGCTAGGTCACTGAGGGATGAAGGAGGCGAGTGTGCAGTGGAGAGTCAGGGTCGGGCTCGGTCACTGAGGGATGAAGGAGGCGAGTGTGCAGTGGAGAGTCAGGGTCGGGCTAGGTCACTGAGGGATGAAGGAGGCGAGTGTGCAGTGGAGAGTCAGGGTCGGGCTAGGTCACTGAGGGATGAAGGAGGCGAGTGTGCAGTGGAGAGTCAGGGTCGGGCTAGGTCACTGAGGGATGAAGGAGGCGAGTGTGCAGTGGAGAGTCAGGGTCGGGCTAGGTCACTGAGGGATGAAGGAGGCGAGTGTGCAGTGGAGAGTCAGGGTCGGGCTAGGTCACTGAGGGATGAAGGAGGCGAGTGTGCAGTGGAGAGTCAGGGTCGGGCTAGGTCACTGAGGGATGAAGGAGGCGAGTGTGCAGTGGAGAGTCAGGGTCGGGCTAGGTCACTGAGGGATGAAGGAGGCGAGTGTGCAGTGGAGAGTCAGGGTCGGGCTAGGTCACTGAGGGATGAAGGAGGCGAGTGTGCAGTGGAGAGTCAGGGTCGGGCTAGGTCACTGAGGGATGAAGGAGGCGAGTGTGCAGTGGAGAGTCAGGGTCGGGCTAGGTCACTGAGGGATGAAGGAGGCGAGTGTGCAGTGGAGAGTCAGGGTCGGGCTAGGTCACTGAGGGATGAAGGAGGCGAGTGTGCAGTGGAGAGTCAGGGTCGGGCTAGGTCACTGAGGGATGAAGGAGGCGAGTGTGCAGTGGAGAGTCAGGGTCGGGCTAGGTCACTGAGGGATGAAGGAGGCGAGTGTGCAGTGGAGAGTCAGGGTCGGGCTAGGTCACTGAGGGATGAAGGAGGCGAGTGTGCAGTGGAGAGTCAGGGTCGGGCTAGGTCACTGAGGGATGAAGGAGGCGAGTGTGCAGTGGAGAGTCAGGGTCGGGCTAGGTCACTGAGGGATGAAGGAGGCGAGTGTGCAGTGGAGAGTCAGGGTCGGGCTCGGTCACTGAGGGATGAAGGAGGCGAGTGTGCAGTGGAGAGTCAGGGTCGGGCTAGGTCACTGAGGGATGAAGGAGGCGAGTGTGCAGTGGAGAGTCAGGGTCGGGCTAGGTCACTGAGGGATGAAGGAGGCGAGTGTGCAGTGGAGAGTCAGGGTCGGGCTAGGTCACTGAGGGATGAAGGAGGCGAGTGTGCAGTGGAGAGTCAGGGTCGGGCTAGGTCACTGAGGGATGAAGGAGGCGAGTGTGCAGTGGAGAGTCAGGGTCGGGCTAGGTCACTGAGGGATGAAGGAGGCGAGTGTGCAGTGGAGAGTCAGGGTCGGGCTAGGTCACTGAGGGATGAAGGAGGCGAGTGTGCAGTGGAGAGTCAGGGTCGGGCTAGGTCACTGAGGGATGAAGGAGGCGAGTGTGCAGTGGAGAGTCAGGGTCGGGCTAGGTCACTGAGGGATGAAGGAGGCGAGTGTGCAGTGGAGAGTCAGGGTCGGGCTAGGTCACTGAGGGATGAAGGAGGCGAGTGTGCAGTGGAGAGTCAGGGTCGGGCTAGGTCACTGAGGGATGAAGGAGGCGAGTGTGCAGTGGAGAGTCAGGGTCGGGCTAGGTCACTGAGGGATGAAGGAGGCGAGTGTGCAGTGGAGAGTCAGGGTCGGGCTAGGTCACTGAGGGATGAAGGAGGCGAGTGTGCAGTGGAGAGTCAGGGTCGGGCTAGGTCACTGAGGGATGAAGGAGGCGAGTGTGCAGTGGAGAGTCAGGGTCGGGCTAGGTCACTGAGGGATGAAGGAGGCGAGTGTGCAGTGGAGAGTCAGGGTCGGGCTCGGTCACTGAGGGATGAAGGAGGCGAGTGTGCAGTGGAGAGTCAGGGTCGGGCTAGGTCACTGAGGGATGAAGGAGGCGAGTGTGCAGTGGAGAGTCAGGGTCGGGCTAGGTCACTGAGGGATGAAGGAGGCGAGTGTGCAGTGGAGAGTCAGGGTCGGGCTAGGTCACTGAGGGATGAAGGAGGCGAGTGTGCAGTGGAGAGTCAGGGTCGGGCTAGGTCACTGAGGGATGAAGGAGGCGAGTGTGCAGTGGAGAGTCAGGGTCGGGCTAGGTCACTGAGGGATGAAGGAGGCGAGTGTGCAGTGGAGAGTCAGGGTCGGGCTAGGTCACTGAGGGATGAAGGAGGCGAGTGTGCAGTGGAGAGTCAGGGTCGGGCTAGGTCACTGAGGGATGAAGGAGGCGAGTGTGCAGTGGAGAGTCAGGGTCGGGCTAGGTCACTGAGGGATGAAGGAGGCGAGTGTGCAGTGGAGAGTCAGGGTCGGGCTAGGTCACTGAGGGATGAAGGAGGCGAGTGTGCAGTGGAGAGTCAGGGTCGGGCTAGGTCACTGAGGGATGAAGGAGGCGAGTGTGCAGTGGAGAGTCAGGGTCGGGCTAGGTCACTGAGGGATGAAGGAGGCGAGTGTGCAGTGGAGAGTCAGGGTCGGGCTAGGTCACTGAGGGATGAAGGAGGCGAGTGTGCAGTGGAGAGTCAGGGTCGGGCTAGGTCACTGAGGGATGAAGGAGGCGAGTGTGCAGTGGAGAGTCAGGGTCGGGCTAGGTCACTGAGGGATGAAGGAGGCGAGTGTGCAGTGGAGAGTCAGGGTCGGGCTAGGTCACTGAGGGATGAAGGAGGCGAGTGTGCAGTGGAGAGTCAGGGTCGGGCTCGGTCACTGAGGGATGAAGGAGGCGAGTGTGCAGTGGAGAGTCAGGGTCGGGCTAGGTCACTGAGGGATGAAGGAGGCGAGTGTGCAGTGGAGAGTCAGGGTCGGGCTAGGTCACTGAGGGATGAAGGAGGCGAGTGTGCAGTGGAGAGTCAGGGTCGGGCTAGGTCACTGAGGGATGAAGGAGGCGAGTGTGCAGTGGAGAGTCAGGGTCGGGCTAGGTCACTGAGGGATGAAGGAGGCGAGTGTGCAGTGGAGAGTCAGGGTCGGGCTAGGTCACTGAGGGATGAAGGAGGCGAGTGTGCAGTGGAGAGTCAGGGTCGGGCTCGGTCACTGAGGGATGAAGGAGGCGAGTGTGCAGTGGAGAGTCAGGGTCGGGCTCGGTCACTGAGGGATGAAGGAGGCGAGTGTGCAGTGGAGAGTCAGGGTCGGGCTCGGTCACTGAGGGATGAAGGAGGCGAGTGTGCAGTGGAGAGTCAGGGTCGGGCTAGGTCACTGAGGGATGAAGGAGGCGAGTGTGCAGTGGAGAGTCAGGGTCGGGCTAGGTCACTGAGGGATGAAGGAGGCGAGTGTGCAGTGGAGAGTCAGGGTCGGGCTAGGTCACTGAGGGATGAAGGAGGCGAGTGTGCAGTGGAGAGTCAGGGTCGGGCTAGGTCACTGAGGGATGAAGGAGGCGAGTGTGCAGTGGAGAGTCAGGGTCGGGCTAGGTCACTGAGGGATGAAGGAGGCGAGTGTGCAGTGGAGAGTCAGGGTCGGGCTAGGTCACTGAGGGATGAAGGAGGCGAGTGTGCAGTGGAGAGTCAGGGTCGGGCTAGGTCACTGAGGGATGAAGGAGGCGAGTGTGCAGTGGAGAGTCAGGGTCGGGCTAGGTCACTGAGGGATGAAGGAGGCGAGTGTGCAGTGGAGAGTCAGGGTCGGGCTAGGTCACTGAGGGATGAAGGAGGCGAGTGTGCAGTGGAGAGTCAGGGTCGGGCTAGGTCACTGAGGGATGAAGGAGGCGAGTGTGCAGTGGAGAGTCAGGGTCGGGCTCGGTCACTGAGGGATGAAGGAGGCGAGTGTGCAGTGGAGAGTCAGGGTCGGGCTAGGTCACTGAGGATGAAGGAGGCGAGTGTGCAGTGGAGAGTCAGGGTCGGGCTAGGTCACTGAGGGATGAAGGAGGCGAGTGTGCAGTGGAGAGTCAGGGTCGGGCTCGGTCACTGAGGGATGAAGGAGGCGAGTGTGCAGTGGAGAGTCAGGGTCGGGCTAGGTCACTGAGGGATGAAGGAGGCGAGTGTGCAGTGGAGAGTCAGGGTCGGGCTAGGTCACTGAGGGATGAAGGAGGCGAGTGTGCAGTGGAGAGTCAGGGTCGGGCTCGGTCACTGAGGGATGAAGGAGGCGAGTGTGCAGTGGAGAGTCAGGGTCGGGCTAGGTCACTGAGGGATGAAGGAGGCGAGTGTGCAGTGGAGAGTCAGGGTCGGGCTCGGTCACTGGGTGATGAAGGGGGCGAGTGTGCAGTGGAGAGTCAGGGTAGGGCTAGGTCACTGAGGGATGAAGGAGGCGAGTGTGCAGTGGAGAGTCAGGGTCGGGCTCGGTCACTGGGTGATGAAGGGGCGAGTGTACAGTGGAGAGTCAGGGTAGGGCTAGGTCACTGAGGGATGAAGGAGGCGAGTGTGCAGTGGAGAGTCAGGGTCGGACTCGCCTCCTTCATCCCTCAGTGACCTCACTCTGCTCTGACACGCGCCCAGTGGGCGGGCTCTGCACCTGCCGTTTCCGGTCACACCTCCCGGAGGCCCCGCCCCTGCTCAGCCCCACGTGACCCTCTCCCCCCCCTCCCGGGGCGGTCCGCACCGCGCATGCTCAGGACACACACCCTGGGACTTGTCAATCATCCTCCCATGCGCATGCGCACTGGGCCCCGGGCCCCGGAGCAGTCGGCCGCCGCGCGAGGCTTTCTTTGTCAAGTCGGTGTTGGTTCAGCGCCGCAATCAGTGAGGGAAAGTGAGTTTACCCCGAGATCAGAGTGGGGGAGAGAATAAAGAGAAACACAAACCTGAGAGTCCGCGGATCCGGGCCCCGAGCGGAGCTTCTTCAGTTTGGCGGATGCACTCGAGGAACACGTGACCCCAGCCCGCGGCCTGATTGACGGGAGCTTCCGACCAATAGGGAGCGAGCGGGGCGGGGCTGGAGGAGCGAGCCGGCGGCGGGTCCTCCAACCAATCGGGGAGCCCGAGGGGCGGGACTAGCGCCGGCTGATTGTCTGATCCGCGGGGCAGCGAGTTTCTCCAGTCCCTTGTTCAGGGCCCGGGGCCAGGGGAGGCTGTGGGCCTTTATTCCCCTTATTGGACACAAGGCTCTTTGTCTCACAACACACTGGCTCAGGTTTTAATACAGACTTTTTAAATTCATGAATAAAAGCAGATAAACCCCGTGCTTCTGTGGAACAAAATATTTAATATTTGCGAGTTATTCCCTCTGGGCTATTTGTTAGTTTCAGACAATAACAATTTGTATTTAAATAGCGTCTTTAACGTAGTAAAACGTCCCAACAGCTTGCGGGAATGTTATAAAACAAAATTTGACACCGGGTATAAACCAAGCATATGTCAACTGTGGCTCAGTTGGTCGCACTCTCTCTGAGTCAGAAGGTTGTGGATTTATGAGCACATAAATCTAGGCTGACACTCCAGTGCAGTGCTGAGAGAGTGCTGCACTGTCAGAGGTGCCATCTTTAGGATGAGACGTTAAACCGAGGCCCCGTCTGCTCTCTCAGGTGGATGTAAAAGATCCCATGGCACTATTTTGAAGAAGAGCAGGGGAGTTATCCCTGGTGTCCTGGCCAATATTTATCCATCAATCAACATAACAAAAACAGATTATCTGGTCATTAACACATTGCTGTTTGTGGGAGCTTGCTGAGCGCAAATTGGCTGCCACATTTCCCACATTACAACAGTGACTCTACTTCAAAAAGTACTTCATTGGCTGTAAAGCGCTTTGAGACGTCCAGTGGTGGTGAAAGGCGCTATATAAATGCAAGTCTTTCAAGTCTTTCATATTCCCATAAGGAGGAAAGATGGGGCATCCAAAGCTGGAGCTCCCTGGATTTCAAAGGATATAGAGGTTAAAATAAAACAGAAAAAGGAGGTTTACGACAAATGTCAGGTACAGAATACAGTCAAAAACCAGGAGAATACAGAGACTGTGGGGGAAATTGATAAAGGATATATGAAGGGAGAGAATACAAGAAAGGATTAGCGGGTAACATATAAGGGAACCCAAAAATCTTCTATAAGCATGAAAAGTAAAAGGATAGTTAAAGGAATGGTGGGGCCGATTAGGGACCAAATAGGAGCTCATCATACGGAGGCAGAGTGCATGGCTGAGGTATGAATGAGTACTTAGCATCTGTCTTCACAAAAGAAGAGGATGAAGTTAATGTCGCAGTTGAGGATGGGGGAGTAGAGAAATTGGATAGGATAAAAATAGATAGAAAGGAGGTGCTCAATAGGTTGTCATCACTCAAAGTTAACAAGTCACCCGGTCCAGATGCGATGCATCCTAGATTGCTGAGGGAAGCTAGGGTGGAGACAGCAGAAGCTCTGACCACAATCTTTCAATCTCCCTCAGATATATGGGAGTGGTGCCAGAAGACTGGAGGATTGCAAATGTTACACCCCTGTTTAAAAAAGGGGAGAGGGATAAACCTGGTAACTACAGGCCAATCAGTCTAATGTCAGTGATGGGTGAACGACTAGAGACCATTGTCAAGGACAAAATTTATTCTCACTTGGAGAAGCATGGGTTAATAAGGGATAGCCAGTCTTCTTCTTCTTCTTAGGCAGTCCCTCGGAACCGAGGATGACTTGCTTCCACATTAAAAATGAGTTCTCAGGTGACTGAGGAGTCCAATGCGGGACCTACAGTCTCTGTCACAGGTGGGGCAGACGGTGCTTGAAGGGGCGGGTGGGTGGAGTGCTTGGGTTGACGTGCGCTCCTTCCGCGCCTTGCGCTTGGCTCCGCTTGCTCCTGGCGAAGAGACTCGAGGTGTTTGGCACTTTCCCGGATGCTTCTCCTTCACTTTGTGCGGTCTTGGGCCAGGGATTCCCAGGTGTCAGTGGGGATGTTGCACTTTTTCAAGGAGGCTTTGAGGGTGTCCTTGAAGCATTTCCTCTGCCCACCTGGGGCTCTCTTGCTGTGCCGGAGCTCCGAGTGGAGCGCTTGTTTTGGGAGTCTTGTATCGGGCATGCGGACGATGTGACCCGTCCATCGGAGCTGATCGAGTGTGGGCAAAGCTTCGATGCTGAGGATGTTGGCCTGAGCGAGAACACTGACGTTGGTGCGCCTATCCTGCCAATGGATTTGCAGGATCTTGCAGAGGTACCTCTCCAGTGCTTTCAGGTGCCTGCTGTACATGGTCCATGTCTCTGAGGCATACAGCAGGGCGGGTATCACTGCTGCTCTGTAGACCATGAGCTTAGTGCTGGGTTTGAGGTCCTGGTCTTCAAACACTCTCTTCCTCAGGCGACCGAAGGCTGCACTGGCACACTGAAGGCGGTGTTGGACGTCGTCATCGACGTCTGCCCTTGTTGACAGTAGGCTCCCGAGGTATGGAAAGTGGTCCACGTTGTCCAAGGCCTTGTCATGGATTTTAATAATCGGGGGCAGTACTGTGTGGCGGGGGCAGATTGTTAGAGGACCTTTGTCTTACGGATGTTTAGTGTAAGGCCCATGCTCTCGTATGCTTCGGTGAAGATGTTGACGATGGTTTGGAGTTCGACCTCTGAGTGAGCGCAGACGCAAGTGTCGTCTGCATACTGTAATTCGACGACAGAGGATGGGACGACCTTGGATCTGGACTGGAGGCGACGGAGGTTGAACAGTTTCCCGTTTGTTCTGTAAATTAGCTCCACTCCAGTGGGGAGCTTACTGAGGGTGAGATGGAGCATTGCAGCCAGGAAGATCGAGAATAGTGTTGGTGTGATGACACAGCCTTGCTTGACCCCGGGTCGTACGTGAATTGGGTCTGTGGTGGAACCGTTGGTCAGGATCATGGCTTGCATGTCGTCGTGAAGCAGGCGGAGGATGGTGACAAACTTTTGAGGGCAGCCGAATTTGAGGAGGACACTCCATAATCCCTCACGGTTAACAGTGTCGAAGGCCTTTGTGAGATCAAAGAAGGCCATGTACAGCGGTTGGTGCTGTTCCCTGCATTTCTCTTGTAATTGACGTGCGGTGAAGATCATGTCCATTGTGCCCCTTAGTGGGCGGAATCCGCATTGCGACTCTGGGAGGAGCTCTTTGGCCACTGGGAGAAGGCAATTGAGGAGGATTCTTGCAATGACTTTCCCTGTGGCAGACAGCAGGGAAACTCCTCTGTAATTACCGCAATCGGACTTTTCACCTTTCTTGAAGATGGTCACAATTACGGCATCTCTGAGATCCCCTGGCATGCTCTCCTCCTTCCAGATAAGAGAAATGAGTCAATGAATTCGCGCCAGTAGTGCTTCTCCGCCATGCTTTAGTGCCTCGGCGGGCACTATGGATTTGTTAAAGGTAAATCATGTCTGACTAACCTGATTGAGTTCTTTGATGAAGTAACAGAGTGTTGATGAAGGTAGTGCAGCAGATGTTGTTTATATGGACTTTCACAAGGCATTTGATAAAGTACCACATAAGAGACTTCCTCGGAAAATAGAAGCACAGGGAATTAAAGGGCTGATGGTAATTTGGGTATAATTGGCTAAGGGAGAGGAGACAGTGAGCAGTGCTGAGGGATGTTTTTCTGACTGGAGGGAAGTATGCAGTGGGTTCCCCCAGGGGTCGGGATTAGGACCATTGCTTTTCTTGTTATATATAACTGACCTGGACTTGGGTATAGGTGGACAAGTTTGAAGTTTACAGATGATACAAAACTTGGCAACGTAGTAAATAGTGAGCATAGTAGTAGCAGACTTCAGGAGGACAGAGACAGACTGTGAAATGAGCAGACACAAGGCAGATGAAATTAAATGAGGATAAGTGTGAAGTGATGCACTTTGGGAGGAACAACAGGGAGAGGCCGTATAATCTAAATGGGACTATTTTGAGGGGGTGCAAGAGCAGAGGGACCTGGGGGTCCATATTCACAAATCTTTGAAAGTGCCACGGCAAGTTGGTGAGGCGGTTCAGAAAGCGTATGGGATACTTGGCTTTGTAAATAGGGCCATTGAATACAAAAACAAGGAAGTTACACTAAACCTTTACAAATCACTAGTTAGGAACATAGGACAGGAGGAGGCCATTCAGCCCCTCGAGCCTGTTCCGCCATTCAATGAGATCATGGCTGATCTGTGACCTAACTCCATACACCCGCCTTTGGCCCATATCCCTTAATACCTTTGGGTAACAAAAACCTATCAATCTCAGATTTAAAATTAACAATTGATCTCGCATCAATTGCCGTTTGCGGAAGAGAGTTCCAAACTTCTACCACCCTTTGTGTGTAGAAGTGTTTCCTAATTTCACTCCTGAAAGGTCTGGCTCTAATTTTTAGACTATGCCCCGAGTCCTAGAATCCCCAACCAGCGGAAATAGTTTCTCTCTATCTACCCTATCTGTTCCCCTTAATATCCTGAAAACTTCAATCAGATCACACCTTAACCTTCTAAATTCCAGGGAACACAACCCTAATTTGTGTAATCTCTCCCCGTAACTTAACCCTTGAAGTCCGGGTATCATTCTGGTAAACCTGCGCTGCACTCCCTCCAAGGCCAATATATCCTTCCTAAGGTGTGATGCCCAGAACTGCTCACAGTACTCCAGGTGTGGTCTAACCAGGGTTTTGTGTTGCTGCAGGGTTTTGGCCTCAGCTGGAGTCTTGTGTACAGTTCTGGGCACCACACTTTAGGAAGGATGTCAAGGCCTTGGAGAGGGTGCAGAGGAGGTTGACCAGGATGGTACCAGGGATGAGGGACTTCAGTGATGTGGAGAGATTGGAGAAGCTGGGATTGTTCCCCTTAGAGCAGAGAAGGTTAAGAGGAGACCTAATAGAGGTGTTCAAAATGATGAGGGGTTTTGATCGAGCAAGTAGGGAGAAACTGTTCACTCTGGCAAGTGGGTCGGTAACCAAAGGTCACAGATTTAAAATAGTTGCTGAAAGAACTAGAGGTGAATGAGGAGAATTGTTTTCACACAGAGGGTTGTTAAGATCTGGAACGCACCATCTGAAAGGATGCTGGAATCAGGTTCCACAGGAACTTTCAAACGGTGATTGGACGTGTACTTGAAGAGGACTAGTTTGCAGAGTTCTGGGGATAAAGCTGGGGTTTGGGACTAAATTGGACAGTTCTTTCAAAGAGCCGGCACAGACACGATGGGCCGAATCACCTCCTTCTGTGCTGTTAGATTCTATGATCAGTGTGAAGACGCTGGTGTCCCTTAAGGCTCTTAGAGCTTTTAAAGCTCTTCGCAGAGTCAGAACATTTAAAGGGTCTCTCGTCAGTGTGAACTCGGTGGTGTGCCTTCAGATCCCCGGGGCTTTTTAAGCTCTTCCCACAGTCAGGACATTGAAATGGCCTCTCATCAGTGTGAACTCGGTGGTGTGCCTTCAGATCCTGGGGGTTTTTAAAGCTCTTCCCTCAGTCAGAACATTTAAAGGGTCTCTCATCAGTGTGAACAAGCTGGTGTCTCAGCAGGTGGGATGGACAAAGAAATCCCTTTCCACACACGGAGCAGGTGAACGGCCTCTCCCTAGTGTGAACTCGCTGGTGTCTCAGCAGGTGGGATGAATAAACAAATCCCTTTCCACACACGGAGCAGGTGAACGGCCACTCCCCAGTGTGTAGGTGTTGGTGTCTCTTCAGCTCCCCGGGGCTTTTAAAGCTCTTCCCACAGTCAGAACATTGAAATGGTCTCTCATCAGTGTGAACTCGCTGCTGTCTCAGCAGGTGGGATGAACAAACAAATCGCTTCCCACACACGGAGCAGGTGAACGGACTGTCCCTGGTGTGACTGCGCCGTTGAACTTCTATTGCAGACGGGGAACTGAATCCTTTCCCACCGTCCCCACCTTTACCCGGTTTCTCCCCAGTGTGACGGTGCACGTGTCTCGCCAGTTCAGGCGATCGGCTGAATCCGCGTCCACACACCGAACATGTTTGCGGTTTGTCATCGCTGCGATCGCTGCTTTCTCCTTCCATGTGCAAAGGCCGATGATATTCAGGTCCGGATGAAACGTGCGACTCTGTCAGATTTTGACGTGATGTTTGGTCTGAGCTTCCCGCCTGTAACTGCTCCACTTCTATAACCCTGTAAATCAAATTCAGAAAAGGATCAGAGGCAAACTGTTGTTTAATTTTCCCCTTTCCCAGCCTAGGGGCAGTGAAGCTGATTTTCAGGCTCCAGCTGCTGCACAGGTTGGTTGAAAGGATCAGCAGTAATGGCGGCTGCAATACCCACAAGCCCCGGCGCTCCAGAAAGCGCTCTGTTGACTCTGAGTCCCGCCCATGTGCTCATGGCCCCCGCGCTCTCCCTCCTGCTCCACAATCGCCCGTCCCGATCGGTCCACAACGCGCATGCTCAGCGCACAAAACCCCGCGGTTGGAACATCGGGTGCGCATGCGGAGTCGCAACATCTGGTACGTGTGCGCGGCTCAGGTGGGGGCGAGTCGGTGTTTCGCCTCAGCCGCCAGGGAGGTGCGCATGCGCAGGACGACCCAACATTCTTCCTGTCAGCAATCACTCCCTCGTTTCTTTAATTAAAACAGAAAATGCTGGAAATACTCAGCAGGTCAGGCAGCATCTGTGGAGAGAGAAACAGAGTTAACGTTTCAGGTCGATGACCCTTCGTCAGAACTGCTTGTCCTTTAGTGTCAGCCAGTGGCTCAGTGGGTCACACTCTCGCCTCTGAGTCAGAAAGTTGTGGGTTCAAGTCCCACTCCAGAGACTTGAGCACAGGAATCCAGGCTGACACTCCAGTGCAGTGCTGAGGGAGTGCGGCACTGTCGGAGGTGCCGTTTTTTGGAGGAGACGTTAAACCGAGGCCCCGTCTGCTCTCTCAGGTGGATATGAAAGATCCTATGGCACTATTTTGAATAAGAGCAAGGGAGTTATCCCCAGTGTCCGAGCCAATGTGTTTATCCCTCAATCAACATAACAAAAAACATAGATTATCTGCTCATTATCAGATTGCTGTTTGTGGGAGCTTGCTGTGCGCTAATTGGCTGCTGCGTTTCCTGCATTACAACAGTGACTACACTCCGAAACTCCTGCATTGGCTGTAAAGCATGCGCACGCGGAACGGCGGTTTGGGCCGAGTCCGGCACAGCGCCCCCTCCCGTTCACCAAGGGTAATTACTGCGCATGCCCAGAGGACACCAAACCCCCTCCCCCACTCGGAGCTGCGTCTGCGCGGTCGGATCCTGCTGGACGGAGTCGGCGCGGGGCATTCCGGGGAAAGGCCTTGGTGTCGGTTACAGAGTCGCGATCGGTGACGCAAAGTGAGTTTTCTCCGCTCCGATTGGGTGGAGAATCACGCGGGGTGGGGGGGAGGGGTGGATCGGGAGAGAATAAAGAGAAATAGAAAAACCTCAGAGTCCGCGAGGCCCCGGACCGAGCGGAGTCAGTTGGACGGAGCACGTGATCTCCTCGGGGACACGTGACCCGGGCCCACGGCCTGATTGACGTGAGCTTCCGACCAATAGGGAGCGAGCGGGGCGGTGCTGGAGGCGCGAGCCGGCGGCGGGTCCTCCAACCAATCGGGGAGCCCGAGGGGCGGGACTAGCACCGGCTGATTGTCTGATCCGCGGGGCAGCGAGTTTCTCCAGTCCCTTGTTCAGGGCCCGGGGCCAGGGGAGGCTGTGGGCCTTTATTCCCCTTATTGGACACAAGGCTCTTTGTCTCACAACACACTGGCTCAGATTTTAAAAATAGGTTTACAGGAAATAGTGAATTGAAAATTGCAAAACTGAGATTGTTAGTTTTACACAGGATTACACAGGATATACGGCACAGAAACAGGCCATTCGGCCCAACCAGTCCATGCCGGCGTTTATGCTCCACTCGAGCATATACACAGTTATACATTCCTTTCTGGCGCAAAAACACAAAAGGAAAAGCGGCCCAACCATGGCTAACAAAAGAAATTAAGGACAGTATTAGATACAAAGAGGAGTCATATAAAGTTGCCAGAACAAGTAGCAAGCCTGAGGATTTGGAGCAGTTTAGAGTTCAGCAAAAACGACATTGATTAAGAGGGGCAAAATAGTGTATGAGAGTAAACTTGCAAGGAACATAAAAGCGGACTGTAAAAGTTTCTACAAGTATGTAAAAAGAAAAAGATGAGTGAAGACAAATGTAGGTCCCTTACAGTCAGAAATGGGAGAATTTATAATGGGGAACAAGGAAATGGCAGAGCAATTAAACAAATACTTTGGTTCTGTCTTCACAGAAGAGGACACAAATAACTTCCCAGAAATGTTAGGGAACCAAGGGGGAGAAATTCAGTATCGCCCCATTTGGGGCGCAATTATCGGCCGGGCGCAAAGATTAGCGCCTGGCGCTAATTATCGCCACCGACTGCAAACTTGACTTTTATCGCCCCTGGAGGTGATTGGAGCGCTAAATCAGGCGCATCACACCTGTCTTAAGGCGCAAAGGCCGAGGAGCGAGGCGCTACCTCAGAGCGCTGGCGAAACTCATGTGATGTCAGTCAGCAATGGAACACACACACAATGGCATGGGCCAGTTCTTAAAGGGAATGGTTAATATTGCTTTCGATCCACATCCTGCTCATTGCAGCCTTGAATCTCGGCCTGGAGAGACCTGTACATCAAATCTGCTGGAAAGAACAATGGAGAGAACCAGGGAAAGAGCTCAGAGTGCAGCCCCCACAGTCTCTTCTAAATCGATACAAGGAATGGCAAATCAAAATGAACCTGCAAAGTGCTGCTCAGTACCCAAAACTCCTTCACACAACGTTGAATCTCTCCAGAAGTCTCTCTCTCTCTCTCTCTCAGAATGCGTGGTTCAAAAATGGCACCAACAATAAAAGGCAGGAAGCGGTCACCTTTAAATAGCGCTCCCCCACTCCCTTCATGACTGCAAAACGCTCCCCTCAACCTGTCGTTGCTAGCGTCAGGCGGTAAGGCAGGGGGCGCCACTCAATTTCCGCTCCGGGGCGTTACGCACTCGACTGACGTCACGATCTGCCGGCGCAGGAGATCGTGGCGATAGTGTTTAGCGCCGCCGCAAAATGTCTAGTTAATTTCGCGAGCGGCGCAAACTTCGCCGCGCCTGGGCGCTAGATGCTTTGCGCCCCATTAGCGCCCTCTTAAGGCGCTAATGGGAGGCGCAACCAACTGAATTTCCCCCCCCAAGGGTCTAGTGAGAAGGAGGAATTAAAGGAAATTAGTATTAGTAAAAAATAGTGCTGGAAAAATTAATAGGACTGAAAGCTGATAAATCCCCAGGGCCTGATAATCTGCATCCCAGAGTACTAAAAGAGGTAGCCATGGAAATAGTGGATGCATTGGTTGTCATCTTCCAAAATTCTATAGATTATGGAACAGTTCCTGCAGATTGGAGGGTGGCAAATGTAACCCCACTATTTAAAAAAGGAGGGAGAGAGAAAACAGGGAACTACAGACCGGTTAGCCTAACATCAGTAGTACGGAAAATGCTAGAGTCTATTATTAAGGATGTGATAACAGGACACTTAGAAAATATCAACGGGATTAGACAAAGTCAACATGGATTTATGAAAGGGAAATTGTGTTTGACAAACCTACTGGAGTTTTTTGAGGATGTAACTGGTAGAATAGATAAGGGAGAACCAGTGGATGTGGTGTATTTGGATTTTCAGAAGGCCTTTGATAAAGTCCTACAGAAGAGGTTAGTGTGCAAAATTAAAGCACATGGGATTGGAGGTAATATACTGGCATGGATTGAAAAGTGGTTAACAGACAGGAAACAGAGAGTAGGAATAAATGGGTCTTTTTCGGGGTGGCAGGCAGTGACTAGTGGGGTACTGCAGGGATCAGTGCTTGGGCTCCAGCTATTCACAATATATATCAATGATTTGGATGAGGGAACCAAATGTAATATTTCCAAGTTTGCTGACGACACAAAACTAGGTGGGGTTGTGAGTTGTGAGGAGGATGCAAAGAGACTTCAAGGCGACTTAGACATTCTCCTGTAAACTGAATTGATCTTGATCCGAACTGGATTCAATGTAAGACAATTCGGCGAGTCAGACATCATTCACCCCTAGACCTACATAAAACCCCACACGGTTCCTCAGTAAGGATCCCTCTGGTTCCTAGGCATATATTTGTCAGGATACTGAAGCCCAGCTTTCTCACAGTCCACTCCTGGAGGCCCCACTCCCTGAGCCTACAACCTTCAGCAGGGTCAGTGCTGGAGTTCCGCAGCGGGAGTGATCCCAGAGTAACTGTCGGGATCGCACCCCGTGGATGTTCCGGGTCGTGTATTTTTAGTTATCCTGGTGTCCAACACACACACACACACACATCAATAAAACAGGGAATTCCTGGAAACACGCTGCAGGTCCTTCTTTATCTGGAGATCAAATGTCTGTTGTATAATTGTACCAGCAGTTAACAGGCTCCTGTGAACTCCTCCATCTGCTATTTTAATGCAGACTTTAACCAACTTATTTTAAATGGGTTAACACCTACCTTAAAATGGTAGACTCAGAACTGTCAGACAAACACGTTAAATCTTTGTAGAATAATTACCACAGTCATTTTTAGACTGGAAACTTAAACCTGCCGTTTCACTTTCAGTCAGGAACAGATCGCAGTTTGACACCAATCTCTGATTTGACAGCACGTTTCCAGCATTCACCGTTGTTCTTCCTGACTCTAAACACAGTTGTAAAGGAGTCTTCTGTTCCATGCCTAGGAGCTCTGAACCATGGGAGAGAGCGGCTGGGACACATTTCTTACAGGCCTCAAGATTAACCCACACGGGGACTTTGCTGTCAGTGAAGAGAGATGAGAAATCTACAACAAGGTGTTGAAACCAAAGCCGAGTTATTTGACATATATCCAGAATATTAAACTCCAGCCCAGTTATTGGGGTTATTAACATCAGCAGAAACAAACCCCAACTGTCAGAATAAACATGGTTCAGTCCTGGATGTGATTAACAGCAGCAATAACAGCAGAATCCAACCCCTGCAGTCACATGTGAACTCACTGGTGTCTCAGCAGGGTGGATGACCGAGTGAATCTCTTCCCACACACTGAGCAGGTGAACGGCCTCTCCCCAGTGTGAATAGGTTGGTGTTTCAGCAGATAATTTCTGCTTTTAAAGCTTTTCTCACAGTCAGAACATTTAAAAGGTCTCTTATTGGTGTGAACAAATTGGTGTGAAGTGAGGTGGGATGAGTGAGTGAATCCCTTCCCACACATGGTGCAGGTGAACGGCCTCTCCCCAGTGTGGGTGCGCTGGTGTACAATGAGTTCAGATGATCGCCTGAACCCAGTCCCGCAGTGAGAGCACCTGAACGGTCTCTCGTCAGTGTGAGCACGTTGATGGAATGTCAGTTCCCTGGAACTTTTATAGCACTTCCCGCAGTCCGAGCATTTAAAAGGTCTCTCGTCAGTGTGAACTCGCTGGTGTGTCAGCAGGTTGGATGAATTAGTGAATCCCTTCCCACACTCGGAGCAGGTGAACGGCCTCTCCCCGGTGCGAGTGCATTGGTGTCTCAGCAGACCACTTGCACTTTTAAAGCTCTGCTCACACTGAGAACATTTAAAAGGTCTCTTATCAGAGTGAACAAGTTGGTGTTTCCTTAGGGTGGAAGAATGAGTGAATCCCTTCCCACACATGGAGCAGGTGAACGGCCTCTCTGTGTGACTGCGTCGATGAATATCCAGCTCGGACAGGCAACTGAATCCCTCCCCACAGTCCTCACATTTCCACGGTTTCTCCGTGGTGCGGGTGTCCTTGTGTCTCTCCTGGTCGAACGATCAATTATTAAATTATACAGAAACCCACATGCGAAGTGATACATTTTGGTTGAAAGAATGGGGAGAGGACATATAAACTAAATGGTACAATCCGAAAAGGGGTTGCACGAACAGAGTTTATGTGCACAAATCGTTGAAGGTGGCAGGGCAGGTTGAGAAAGCAGTTCAAAAGGCTTACGGGAGCCTGGGCTTCATGAATAGAGGTCATGATGCGGAGATGCCGGCGTTGGACTGGGGTGGACAAAAATGAGAAGTCGCACAACACCAGGTTATAGTCCAACAGATTTATTTAAAATTACAAGCTTTCGGAGCTATCGCCCCTTCCTCAGGTAAAGTTTCTGTGTTTATATTCTGTGAACTTTTGTAAATAAATCTGTTGGACTATAACCTGGTGTTGTGCGACTTCTCATTTTCATGAATAGAGGTATACAGTACAAAAGTGTGGAAATTATGATGAACCTGTATAATACACTGGTTTGGCCACAACTGGAGTATTGTGTCCAATTCTGGGCACCACACTTTAGAAAGGATGTGACGGCCTTAGAGAGGGCGCAGAAAAGATTTACAAGAATAATTGCAGGAAAGAGGGACTTCGGTTACGTTGATAGACTGGGGAAGCTGGGGTGGTTCTCCATAGAGCAGAGAAGGTTGAGAGGAGATTTGATAGAGGTGTTCAAAATCACGAGGGTTCTGGACAGAGTAGATAGAGAGAAACTGTTCCCATTGGCGGAAGGGTCGAGAACCAGAGGACACAGATTTAAGGTGATTGGCAAAAGAATCAAAGGCGACATGAGGAAAAACTTTTTTACGCAGCGAGTGGTTCGGATCTGGAATGCACGGCCTGAAAGGGTGGTGGAGGCAGATTCAATCACGGCTTTCAAAAGGGAATTGGATGAGTACCTGAAGGAAAGAAACTTGCAGGGCTACGGGGAAAGGGTGGGGGAGTGGGACTAGCTGAAGTGATCTTGCAGAGAGCCGGCACGGGCTCGACGGGCTGAATGGCCTCCTTCTGTGCTGTAACCATTCTATGACCGGGCCCTCGGACATCGTGCGAAGTACGCTGGCCGCCACTTTAACTGGTACCTAAGGCCCCGCCCAGTCTGGTTTAATTGCTAAATGTTTACTAACTATGTTTTCGAACTTCAGTGCAGACCTTTTATTCAGAGGGAGAATTCCGAGGTCCCATTTTTTGTATGTCTTACTTGAATAAACTGGCAGCAATTTCTTTTCAAGGTGGAAAGATGTGAAAAACGCCACGAACGATCCATGAAAACACATGGGACAGAGAAATCCGCTTCATCAGCACACCTGCCAGCGGACTCAATATACACCTGCTCCACCACTGGTGCACTGTGTCTGCAGTATGTATGGTCTACAAAGATGACAAGGTCAGGCCATGTGGGGTCAAGGGCCAGGTAACAGAATGGATGGAAAGATGGCTACAAAACAGAATTCAGAGGGTAGGAGTTAAGGGATGTTTCTACGGTGTGAATTAATGCTTGGACCTTCCGCCAGGGATGGCGTAATGCTCCAGTTTATGGGGTCACAGAGGTGGATTAATGTTTGGCCTGACAGTGCCCTTACCCAGGGAGAGGATTAATGCTCGGGACTACAGGATCCTTACACAGGGGGTGGATTAATGCTCGGGCCTAGGGACCCCTTCCCCGGGGGTCAATTAATGCTCAGGTCTCCGAGACACTTATTCAGGGGGTGCATTAATGCTCGGGTCTCCGAGACACTTATTCAGGGGGTCCATTAATGCTCGGGCCTACGAAGCCCTTGTCCAGGGATCGATTAATGCTCAGGCCTCCGAGACCCTTACCCATGGTATGGATTAATGCTCGGGCCTACGAAGCCCTTGTCCAGGGATCGATTAATGCTCAGGCCTCCGAGACCCTTACCCATGGTATGGATTAATGCTCATAAGAACATAAGAAATAAGAGCAGCAGTAGGCCATAGGGCCCCTCGAGCCTGCTCCACCATTCAATAAGATCATGGCTGATCATCGACCTGAGCGCACTGGATACAGCCAAGGCTATGGGCCCCGACAACATCCCGGCTATCGTGCTGAAGACTTGTGCTCCAGAACTAGCCAAACTGTTCCAGTACAGCTACAACACTGGCATCTATCCGACAATGTGAAAAACTGCCCAGGTATGTCCTGTCCACAAAAAGCAGGACAAATCCAATCTGGCCAATTACCACCCCATCAGTCTACTCTCAATCATCAGCAAAGTGATGGAAGGTGATATCGACAGTGCTATCAAGCAGCACTTACTCACCAATAACCTGCTCACTGATGCCCAGTTTGGGTTCCGCCAAGACCATTCAGCTCCTGACCTCATTACAGCCTTGGTCCAAACATGGACAAAGGAGCTGAATTCCAGAGGTGAGGTGAGAGTGACTGCCCTTGACATCAAGGCAGCATTTGACCGAGTGTGACATCAAGGAGCCCTAATAAAACTGAAGTCAATGGGAATCGGGAGGGGAGGGGGGGGGGGGGGGCGGGGGGGGAACTGTCCACTGGCTGGAGTAATACCTAGCACAAAGGATGATGGTTGTGGTGGTTGAAGGTCAATCATCACAGCCCCAGGACATCACTGCAGGAGTTCCTCAGGGCAGTGTCCTAGGCCCAACCATCTTCAGCTGCTTCATCAATGACCTTCCCTGCAACATAAGGTCAGAAATGGGGATGTTCGCTGATGACTGCAGTTCAGTGCCATTCGCAACTCCTCAGATAATGAAGCAGTCCATGCCAGCATGCAACAAGACCTGGACAACGTTCAGGCTTGGGCTGATAAGTGGCAGGTAACATTCACGCCACACAAGTGCCAGGCAATGACTATCTCCAACAAGCGAGAGTCTAACCACCTGCCCTTGACATTCAACGGCATTACCATCGCCGAATCCCCCACTATCAACATCCTGGGGGTTACCATTGACCAGAAACTTAACTGGACCAGCCACATAAATACTGTGGCAAAAAGAGCAGGTCAGAGGCTAGGTATTCTGCGGTGAGCGTCTCACCTCCTGACTCCCCAAAGCCTTTCCACCATCTACAAGGCACAAGTCAGGAGTGTGAAGGAATACTCTCCACTTGCCTGGAAGAGTGTAGCTCCAACAACACTCAAGAAGCTCGACACCATCCAGGACAAAGCAGTCCGCTTGATTGGCACCCCATCCACCACCTTAAACATTCACTCCCTCCACCACCGGCGCACCGTGGCTGCAGTGTGTACCATCTACAAGATGCACTTTGGCAACTCGCTGAGGCTTCTTCGGCAGCACCTCCCAAACCCGCGACCTCTTCCACCAAGAAGGACAAGGGCAGCAGGCGCATGGGAACACCACCACCTCCAAGTTCCCCTCCAAGTCACATACCATCCTGACTTAGAAGTATATCGCCGATCCTTCATCATCGCTGGGTCAAAATCCTGGAATCCCTCCCTACTGTGGGAGAACCTTCACCACACGGACTGCAGTGGTTCAAGAAGGCGGCTCACCACCACAATTAGGGATGGGCAATAAATGCTGGCCTTGCAGTGACGCCCACATCCCATAAACAAATTTAAAAAACCTCCACTTTCCCGCCCAATCCCCCTTGATTCCCCTAGAATCTGAAAATCTATCTATCGCAGCCTTGAACATATTCAAAAACTCAGCATCCACAGCCCTCTGGGGCAGAGAATTCCAAAGATTCACAACCCTCTGAGTGAAGAAATTCCTCCTCATCTTGGTCTTAAATGGCCTGCAACTTATCCTGAGACTATGCCCCCTAGTTCCAGACACTCCAGCCAGGGGAAACAACCTCTCAGCATCTACCCTGTCAATCCCCTTCAGAATCTTGTATGTTTCAATGAGATCACCTCTCATTCTTCTAAACTCCAGAGAGTATAGGCCCATTCTACACAATCTCTTATCATAGGACAACCCTCTCATCCCAGGAATCAATCTAGTGAAGCTTCGTTGCACTGCCTCCAAGGCAAGTATATCCTTCCTTAGATAAGGAGACCAAAACTGTGCACAATACTCCAGATGTGGTCTCACAATTGTACAATTGTAACAAGACTTCTTTACTCTTATACTCCAACCCCCTTGCAATAAAGGCCAACATGCTATTTGCCTTCCTTATTGCTTGCTGTACCTGCATGTGTGGAAGTGCAGTTTATGTCTCGGACAAAATGGCTTCCTTGAATTTAAACTGATACAAAATGGCCGACTCTGACTTGTTTGGAAAGCAGGAATCCGTTGTTATGTTTCTCATTTAAACTTGCAGACTATGTTGTTTTGCATTGTACAGAACATAACAGGCTTCTTCTAATCAACTTGAGATTTAACCAAGGGCTAGTGAAGTAAACAACCAGGCACCTTGGCCTTGGTGAGAGAAGAACAGACAGACAGACTCCATCATGTCGAGATTAGTTAGTCTCACCGTAAGGCATTTCTATGTTGTTTTAACTTTTAACTTAGCTTACCTTAAACAACATGTCATGTGATTGTATTATCAGTGTATAAGAATACTCCATTTTCTGTGATTTTTCAGTCTGTCATCGTAGCTAATTGGGCTATGGTTGCATTCTCCTTGCAAGTAAAATATAATAATAAAGCCTTCTTTGACGATATTGTTTAAAGAGTCTTACTCGGAAGTCGAAACTTCAACAGTATTTCTTGGAGGTTCCGCCGAGATCGCTTGCTACCTTTCGGTAAGTCACGGACAAAAGACACCATGAATTTCTAGTGACAAATCCTGAATGGCCACAGTGATGTTTTATCACAAAAAAAAAGGATTTCTCATTAGATGAATTGGTGTGGTCTGTTTCTTCAGACGGGAGCACTGTGATTGTTAAGACTTGTGTTTGAGTTGAATCTTGTAGCTTTTGATTTTTAACGTTAAAAAAAAGGGAGGATACTGACAGCTCAAGTTTCAAAACTATCGGGCAAAGGAGGCAAGGGAAAAAGTCGACAGGGTTGTATCCCGGACTGAGTAAAGGTACCAGGTTATGAGAAAGCGCTGAGATTAAAACTGCAGTATCAAGGGTGGGTCCCTTGAGACGTGAGATTAAAACTGCAGTATCAAGGGTGGGTCCCTTGAGCCGTGAAAAGAAAACTGAGAATCTCGCGGCAGAGTATAGAGTATAAGTTAAATGTTAAGGACTCAGTTTGTAGTGGAGAACAATGCAAAACTGAGAATTGACTATTTGTTTAGTTTAAAGTATAAGGTTAAATGTTTGATTACTTGATTTGTTTGCCTGTTTGGGCTTTTACATCTTACTTATAATTGTCTTGATTGTTGTTAGTTCTCGTTATTGTCTTGTAGAACTTTGGATGGTCAGAAATAATCGTAAGGGGGTAAAGGGTGAAACTTGCGATTTAGAAGAAGAGTGCCTAGTATAATTAAAACTTTACTAAGATGGGAGCTTCACAGAGTAAGACCCAGAAAAAGGAACTCCAGCTTTTTACATCTTCCAGAACTGTGGTCGGACATCCACAAGGGATTTGTCTGATTGGTCTAAATGGACCAAGAATGACAAACACCCGTTCCCCATTGATGGAACTTTTAACCTTGACAGAATTACATGTCTAGAGGACTGTCTCGCAAATTGGAATGACCAAAGAAAATTACCAGATTCCTTTAATCAATGCCCTCGTAAATGGTCTCAGAACAGAACTTAAAGAACCACTGACTCTAGTCTGCCTAGATTGGAGACATAAAACAGCTCCTGAATTAACACAAATTCTGAAAGGAATTCAGGAGAGAAATAGGGACCAAAAGAATAAAGTTTCCCTCTTAATGGAGCAAGCAGCTTCCGCAACACCGACGGACCAGAATTGAAATCTGAAACTCAAGCAAAAAAAAAGAAGGGATTTGGAAAGCCAGGAAAAGCTGCTGAGAAAAGTTTTACCGGCATGGAAGTTATTAATGTCTGTGCCGAGATAAAAGCTAAGATACAAGATCTGTTGAGTGAAAGGAATCTTAAAAGGAATACTGGGATCTCAGTTGTGTGAAAGTGTGAGTGAAAAGTGTGAAAAATTTCTGGCTGTGAATGTTTAAGTTTGTTAAGTTACAGTATTTTGTCTGAAAAAAAATCTGCCTAAAAAAAGGTGTCTGTCATTTTGTTTATGTTTTAGCTCCACCCACTCTTTTGTACAGAGAGTTAAAAGCTGTTTAACTCTTTGAAGACTTGTCTTGAATGATAATTTAGCGTGTGTTGGTTTAAGTTTGTTAATTGTTTTACAAAAGAGGTATAAGCTTCAGCCTTGAAGTCACAGTTGCCAATGTGCCTGGAAAGAAAATTAATTTGAATGTTTACAAGGCATGGGTAATTGTTTCTTTGTTAATGTGACTATGGTTTCTTTCTTTTCCAACTGACACTGCTTAGTTTTTTTTAAAAAATAATCTGGATTGAATTGGAGTCATTGAGGTTAATTAACCTATTAAAAAAACCAGACTTTCATTGTGCACGGTGAAATTCTGGTTGGTGTAAATTTGTGTAGACCACATTGAATAAGATATTTAATGGTCTGAAACCAGATTTTGAAATATTTACAGTCTTGGATTTTGGAAAGACATCTGAAGAAAGGACAGTAAGAAATATGATGTAATTTACTGGTTCTGCAAGCATGTGCTATTTTGTTTTGTTTTATCTGTTCTGTTCGTGTTTAGTTAAAGTGTGAAAACACAACTGTCTTTTTCGATCGGGAAAGTTTTTTTTTAATTTACGTAAAGTGACGCAATTGCGTGCGCCTGACAATGTTTCGCTCCACCTTCTTAAAAACCTGCAAAGGAGTTAACCCTTTCCACTGACAGCTGATTAAGCTCACCAAGCAACAAATTTAGTATGAAACTTAAAAGATATCGGACATTATTAATTTTAAGTTAATATTTCCCCACAGTGACAGAAGGAAAATTATGATTTGATAAATTAACCCCTTGGGCTCTAACCAGGGTCACAATGGAGTCTCTTCTTTCCTTTGTTATATGGAAGTTACCCTGTAAACTAATTGCAGCACTTCTGTCTCTAATGTTAAAACACTGTGTAAGCCACCTAGCCTGGAAATCATTTGTTTCTGAAATTAGAAATGGAAGATAAATTGATAGAAATGAAATTGAACATTGACAAAACCGGTCAGTTCAACAGTACTGCTGTTTGGATTTTGGGATAATTTTGAAATAACAAAATGGACTCAGGCACTATATATATATTGGGTTACTTTTGGGAAAATAAAAGATCCTCTAAAATAATGATAAATAAAAAAGTTTTAATAACTTGGACCAAGTGAGAATGTTTGATCTATGTTTTCAATTTAAATATTGTACTGGACAGTAAAGTTCCTCCAGGGCTCATGAATGAGATATGAATAGTAATTAAAGGGATGTGTAAAATGGAGAGAGGACGTGATTGAAGGTGTAAGATTGAAACAGGAGAATTACACTGCTGAATGGGAATTTTAAAAACTTGCTAGTGAAAGTCAGGAAAGCGTAGCTAAGAATAGTAAATTGATCGCTTTCTCTTGGAGACATTTGTGTCCCTGCCTATAATGAACTTTTAAGAAAACTGAATTTGATAGCCTGGCCACTACCCAAGACATCGGGACCATGCAGAGGAAGATGAACAAAGACAATCTTTTGATAAGATACCTGAAAGCCCGAGAAAGGCACATGTGGCATGATATTGAGATACCGGTATGAGTGTGCAAATGTGATTTGTTACGTATGAAGCGATTACCATCTGGGAATGTATGGTGAATTTGCACTGAAGAACGGGTCTCAGACATGCTCAGTTACTTGACAACAGCAAAACATGAAATGGTTAATGTGGCTCAGGAGAGCGAGACAACTTTTAAAGCATTGACACAAACTCCATCGAGAAACTATCTAATTAATGAAACAATCAGAATAGAGTTAAACACACTGGTACCTGTTAGAGGGATTGAAATTGAAGTTGAAGTGGAGAGTTACCTGGAATCTGGATTGGGACAATTGAGGGCTAAGGAAAAATCATGTTTAGTAAGAACTATCCACAATATGGATACGAGTAAAAGAGCGATCTGGAGAATCTTTTAAGTCCATGATTTGTTGATTAGATGTTAAACTGTAATGTTGCTTGAAATGATTGTAAGACTGAATTTAACTGTGACTGTAATAATTGTGTTTTGTAGGTAACAGAGCGTGGGAAAAACCAGTGCGAATCCAGTATGAGGTGGTTTTGGTGGTGCCTCCTGTGTCACTACTACTGCAACTACCATGCTTTACGGGTCTAACAGGACCTGTCCCATCAACCAACACATTTTACATAATATCGAAACCTATGCTCAAGTGAAACGGACAGTAAATGAGGTACTTAAGTATGAGCTGCACAATTATGTGGCACAATTCGGATACGACATTCCCCTGTTGTCTAAAGTTATCAGTGAGCTCATGATGCGACTGAACTCCTCCCTAAAGCATTTTTATGTTCTGAAGCAAGACAACTCGAGAATAGATATTGAAATTGACAGCATGGGGACAACTGGGCTTAATATATCAGCACACACTTAGATTTGTATTATTTCACACGCTCTGGTAGTTCTCCAACTTGTAATGATAGTGTATTTGATATATGTAACCTATGTAGTAAGATACACAAGCCAATTGGGTACTCATGCCCATGACTAACCAGCACTAACAAATTGAGCACACCGAAAGAGAAGATCCGAAGCAATGTAGAGGAGACCCCAGGCGGGGTAACATCAGGAAAGATAGAAGAAACAGAGGATACCCCAGGCGGGGCAGAATTGGAACACCGGAATGGACTATTGGAAGGGAGAAATCTTCAAGACTCCCTACTAACTAACGCCCAAGTTGAAAGAGAGCAATAAGAACTAACTAGATTAGTCAAGAGCCGATTGTGAGAAGTCAATAAGGGTTATTTCCTTCTCAAAGAAGGGAATTGTAAGAAATAGCTGTTAGATTCAAAGATGGGTTGAAGCTTTTCCATGCAAAAAGAATGATGCTGTAACAGTTGCAAAGTGTTTGTTAAAAGAAATCATACCAAGGTTTGGAATACCTATGCAACTTTCATGCGACAACGGATCACATTTTACTGGAATGATCATAAAGGAACTATGTAAGGCTTTGCAGATTAATCAGCATTTCCACTGCAGTTATCATCCGCAATCCGCGGGACTAGTAGAAAGATATAACGGAATGCTGAAGAATAAACTTTCTAAACTTTGCAATGAAACTGGACTAAAATGGGTCGAACTGTTACCCTTAGCATTGATGGTAATGCGAGCAGCAACTAACAGGGCAACTGGACTGTCGCCACATGAGATTGTTATGGGACGACCCCAAAGGCTGCCATTCTCAGCACCCTTTACGGTTAAACAAATGGACATTCATAAAATGGATGAAAATATGCTAAACTATTGCATTGCATTAACTAGATGTATTTCCAGCTTTCACCAACAGGTAAAGGAAGCTCAAACGGAACCGGCCGAAGGAAAGTGCCATAATTTGGAACCAGGAGATGACGTCTACATAAAGGTCTTTAAGAGGAAGAACGGTCTGCAGCCACGCTTTGAAGGGCCATATCAAGTAACAAATTTACGTTTTACCTACTAATCGGACTGATATGTATAGCCTGCCAAGGGAGAAGAAAAGAACCCCGAAAGAAACGAGAATTACATATGAACACCTTTTTGTATATGTCATATAAGTATGCCAAAAAAAGTGGGATAAACGCCTGTTGGGTATGTAGCCATATTCCTACCCATGTGAAAAGAGGAATACCTCTGCGACCGATACCCTTGAACCTCACAGATATGGCAGAATGGATAATTAATAAAAATCATACGAAACAGAAAGATACCACCCTATCCACCTTCGGGAAAGAATGGGAACAAAAGTGGTCTAGCCTAAGAAACGAGTTTAAGGGGGGAGGATATTCGTTAGAAAATTTTAAGGGATGGTACAAGCCAACATATGATTATACGAAAGTACCTCCTTTTCTAGCCCTTACCAATACATCGGGAAAGGGCCGACCGATCGGGGATATATGCTGGGAACGCGATCTAGGACAGACTAAAGGGAACAGAGTTAATATGGGGAAAAGTCGTTGCATACAAAAGTTCATTACGTACGAGGCAGGAAGTTCCATGGAAAGCTGGTGGTTCAATACTGCCAGTTTGATGAATTTGACTAATAACAGACCATGGAATGGGACTAAACGATTGAATACTGACAATCAGATGGGTTTTACCGTTTTCCGCACCAACGCGAAACCTGATCAACCGGGACAGATAGTGACAGCCTATAACGGGACGTACTTCATATGCGGTCACAGAGCATACCCTTGGCTACCAGAGAATTGGGCAGGATCATGCTATTTGGGGTATGTAGTACCATACATACACCCCATAAAGGAATTGAAAGACCACCATAAGCATAGCTGTAAGAAAAGAGAACTCCCCACATGGAAGATGTTAGTTGGAGCTATGTTTCCCCCTGCTGGAATAGCGTTTACTTCCCAAGAAATACTGTTACTGTCAGCATTAATCGAGGGGGTAGCTAATGACACGGTTAAATCCCTGAGGGAGGTGAGCGCTGAAATGGTAGCCCTGAGAACCGTCGCCCTACAAAATAGAATGGCACTAGATTACCTACTAGCTGCAAAGGGAGGTACATGTGCCATGATCGGAGCAGAATGCTGCACATATATCCCAGATAGCTCTGAAAATATAACCAACTTAGCGGACCATATTCAGAAACAGGTTGCCCTGCTCCATCAATCCAGGACCAAAGGCGGCTGGGTTGATTGGATATTAGGGGGATGGTTGGGATCAATGGGACAAGTATTATTGCATGGATTAGTAGTAGTAGTAGCCGCGATTGTATGTATCATTTTGGTTGTCACAATGATTAAGTGTTGTTGTGATAGGTTAGGCAAGGTAGTCATACCTGAAGTAAGTATGATGATACAGAAATAAATAAATGACGAAGAAGAAAAGTATGGTCCCTTCGGGGAGGAACTGAGGCAATTGAATAAAATACAATTTTAAGGATTAGACAACCTAGACAAAATATACATATATATATATACATTTTTGCATGCTCCCCACTTTCGGTAAACATATTCTTCCACCCAAATGGGATCTGCAGGCTAGGGAAAGAGAGAGGACTCCTTTCAACTGCCGGTGACGTCGACCTTGTATACCACTTGGTCCGCACTCTGGAGGCTCACGTAGAAGCACTTGTGCTTAGGAGAACCCCACAGGTTAGGTATAAACTGTGTGGGTCATAAATCAGTTCTCCTCTATAAGCTGCAGTTCCCTAGGAGAACCCCACAGGTTAGGCATAAGCTGTGTGGGCCATGGCTGTACCCTATCTCCTTAGAGGGTGTATAGCGATACCCGAACTGCAGGCTAGTATAAGCTGCAGGAAAAGTTAGAGAACAGCAGACTAATGAACCACAAAAGTACGCCACAGTCACCAAAACACAACTAAAACCCCTACAAGAACATACGCCCAAACACCGAGAATAGACAGAGAAGAAGGACGATCTTAAATAAGGTCAGCCATCAATACAGGTATAATCCCGAGGATGGTTAAAACAGAAAAGAAGTTGGCATCCCTGGCCAAAATCCAAATTTGGTACAGGAACCGACAAGAAAGACCGAAAGGGTTAAATTGAGCTATTTTGTCCAGCACGGTGGCATAGTGGTTAGCACTGGTGCCTCACAGCGCCAGAGACCCGGGTTCAAATCTGACCTCGGGTGACTGTCTGTGTGGAGTTTGCACATTCTCCCTGTGTCTGCGTGGGTTTCCTCCGGGTGCTCCGGTTTCCTCCCACAGTCCAAAAATGTGCGGGTTAGGTTGATTTGGCTATGATAAATTGACCCTTAGTGTTAGGGGGGGATTAAATATGTGGGGTTATGGGGATAGGATGGGATATGTTAGGGGGAATTAAATATGTGGGGTTATGGGGGTAGGGTGGGATATGTGTACTGTGGGGATTAAAGCAGGGACAGGGTACTGGATTTGGATGATCAGCCATGATCGTATTGAATGGTGGAGCAGGCTCGACGGGCCGAATGGCCTACTCCTGCTCCAAGATTCTATGTTTCTATGAAGGACAAAAAGGGGGGAATGTGGAAGTGCAGTTTTTGTCTCGGACAAAATGGCTTCCTCGACACAAAGAGTGATCTAAAATGGCCGACTCTGACTTGTATTGAATAAAGAAAGAATCCGCTGTTATGTTTCTCATGAAACTGAATTTAAAGTTTCAGACTATGCTGTCAGCAAAGTCTGCCAGCACAAAGAAACAACAGGCTTAAATTGAGATAACCAAGGGCTAGTGAAGTAAACAACCAGGCGCCTCGGCCTTGGTGAGAGAAGAACAGATAGATAGACTCCATCTTGTAGAGATTCGTTAGTCTCACCGTAAGGCATTTCTTACGTGTTTTTTAACTTTTAACTTAGCTTACCTTAAACAACATGTCATGTGATATGGGAAGCTTGTGTTTTCAGTGTATAAGATCTTCCATTTTCTGTGATTCTTCAGTCTGTCATCGTAGCTAATTGGGCTATGGTTGCATTCTCCTTGCAAGTAAAATATAATAATAAAGCCTTCTTTGACGATATTGTATCAAGAGTCTTACTCGGAAGTCGAAACTTCGACACTGGTCCAGATGGCTTGCATCCCAGGTTGCAAAGTGAATTGGGGGAGGAGATAGCAGAAGGGCTTGCCATAATTTTCCAATCTTCCCTAGATGCGGGGGAGGTGCATGAGGATTTGAAAGTGGCAAATGTGACACCATTGTTCAAGAAAGGGTGTAAGGACAATCCTAGTAACTACAGGCCGGTCAGTTTAACATCAGTGGTGGGTAAAGTTTTAGAAACAATAATCAAGGAAAAAATGAACGGGCACTTGGAGAGGTTTAAGCTAATTAAGAAGCGCCAATACGGATTTGTGAAAGGCAGATCGTGTTTGACTAATCTAATTGAATTTTTTGATGAAGTAACAGAGAGGATTGATGAAGGGAATGCAATGGATGTTGTCTACATGGATTTTCGGAAGGCGTTTGACAAAGTACCACATAGAAGGCTGGTTAACAAAATTGAGGCTCATGGAATAGGTGTGTCAGTGACAGCTTGGATAAGGAATTGGCTTAAGGACAGAAAACAGCGAGTTGTGGTAAATGGCTGTTATTCAGACTGGAGGATGGTAGACAGTGGTGTTCCCCAAGGGTCAGTGCTGGGGCCACTGCTTTTTTTGATATATATATAATTGATCTGGCTATTGGAATACAGAGTAGAATTTCTAAATTTGCCGATGACACCAAACTTAGGGGTGTGACAAACAGTGAGAATGATACCAATCGACTGCAACATGACATAGAAAGGCTAGCAGAATGGGCAGACAAGTGGCAGATGGAATTTAATACATAGAAGCGTGAGGTGATGCATTTTGGCAGATGGAACAGGGAGAGGCAATATACACTTAATGGCACAGTTTTAAAGAGTGTACAGGGACAGAGGGACCTGGGAGTTAATGTGCATAGGTCCCTGAAGGTGGCAGGACATATTGATAGAGTGGTTAGCAAAGCATATGGGATTTTGGGCTTCATAAATAGATGTATTGAGTACAGAAGTAGAGAAGTTATGCTGAAGCTTTATAAAGCGCTGGTTAGGCCACAACTGGAGTATTGCGTCCAGTTCTGGTCACCACACTTTAGGAAGGATGTGAAGGCCCTTGAGAGGGTGCAGAGGAGATTTACCAGAATGGTTCCAGGGATGGGGGATCTTAGATACAAGGACAGGTTGGAGAAGCTGGATTTGTTTTCATTAGAGCAAAGGAGGTTGAGGGGTGATTTGATAGAAGTGCACAAGATTATGACGGGTTTGGATAGGCTAGATGGAGAAAGGCTGTTCCCACTAGTTTATGGTACACGGACTAGGGGACACAGATTTAAGGTTTTGGGCAAGAGATACGGGGGGGACGTGAGGAAAAAAATTTTTACGCAGCGAGTGGTGAGGACCTGGAATTCGCTGCCGACGGAAGTGGTGGAAGCGGAGACACTCAATGTTTTCAAGGGGAGACTGGATAGGCACTTGAGGGAAATACATTTACAGGGCTACGGGGATAGCGCGGGGAATGGGACTGACTGGATTGCTCTCCAGAGAGCCGGCACGGATTCGATGGTCCGAATGGCCTCCTTCTGTGCCGTTATGACTCTAAACCAGACTGGGCGGTCCAGAGGTAGGAGTTAGTAAAGGAATCGTGGCGGCCAGCGTAATTCGCACGGAGGCTGAGGACACTCAGGTTTCTGTATAATTTATTGATTCATTTTGTTTCTTGCCCCTCCAGCCCCAATCTCAACGAAATGACAAAAAAATGTTGTTCTCACAAATTGGGGATTTCAATGGCGGGGTGTTTACCCAGAATCCCCCGCGAGGCAGAATGTGCCCCATCAATGACTACAGGAGCTGAGTGCGCAGGCGCGGGACCGGGCTGTGCTCTGAGCATGCGCAGTGTGCGTGTTGGCGATGGTCTGCAACGGAAGAGACGGTTCCGGGAGGTGGTAGGAGATTGTGGGCTCGGGGAGGAATTGGACCCGCGGGTGGGCTGGGAAGCTTCATAAACACCTGGTGTAGGCCTCAGGCCCCGAATAAGAGCCCACAGGCTCCGTGTTTTCCCCGCGGTGACAGGCCCGACCGCTCGGGTCATCGGGGTCACTGGCCACCATCTTGGACAGGGTGGGATCACGGCGCATGCGCAGCCAACTTGGGCAGGAACAAAGAGTGGGCGGGTCTTCAGGGTCCCAGTGACCAGGAGAGACAATCATTGACTCAATGACTCTATTCTCACTCTGCACACAGCGGCTGCCTCACCATTTTCAAAAAGATTTCAAACATCAGTGTGGCTGGAAAAGCACCGAGACACACACACCCGAGCGAGAGTGTTCTAGTGCACTGACTGTGGAAAGAGCTTTAACCAGTTACACAGCCTGAAAAAACGTCGCACCATTCACAGCGGGGAGAAACCGTACACGTGTTCTGTGTGTGGACGAGGCTTCAACTGATCGTCCAACCTGGAGAAACACAAGGACACCCGCACCACGGAGAAACCGTGGAAATGTGGGGACTGTGGGAAGGGATTCAATTGCCCGTCCGAGCTGGAAACTCATCGACGCAGTCACACTGGGGAGAGGCTGTTCACCTGCTCCGTGTGAGAGAAGGGATTCACTAAATTATCCCACCTTCTGACACACCGGCGTATTCACACTGGGGAGAGACCGTTCACCTGCTCCGTGTGTGGGAAGGGATTCAGTAATACATCCAACCTGCTGACACACCAGCGAGTTCACACTGGGGAGAGGCCATTTACCTGCTCTGTCTGTGGAAAGGGATTCACTAATTTATAAAACCTGCTGGCACACCAACTTGTTCACAATGGGGAGAGGCCGTTCTCCTGCTCTGTGTGTGGGAAGAGGTTCAGTCAGTCATCCAACCTGCTGAATCACCAGCGAGTTCACTCTGATGAGAGACCTTTTAAATGCTCGGACTGCGGGAAGTGCTATAAAAGTTCCAGGGAACTGATGTGCCACCAACGTGTTCACACTGCGGGACTGGGTTCAGGCGATCATCTGACCTCACTGTACACCAGCGCACTCACACTGGAGAGAGACCATTCACCTGCTCCGTGTGTGGGAAGGGATTCACTCAGTCATCCCAGCTCACTAAACACCAACTTGTTCACACTGAGCTTTAAATGCAGAAATTATCTGCTGAGACACCAGCGAGTTCACAAGTGACTGCAGGAGTTGGATTCTACTGTTATTGCTGCTGTTAATCACATCCAGGACTGAACCATGTTCATTCTGACAGTTGGGGTTTATTTCTGCTGATGTTAATAACCCCTATAACTGGGCTGGAGATTAATATTCTGGATATATGTCAAAAAAATCTGCTTTGTTTTAAACACATTGTTATGGATTTCTCATCTCTCTTCACTGACAGCAAAGTCCCCGTGCGGGTTAATCTTGAGGTGTGTAAGAAATGTGTCCCAGCCGCTCTCTGCCATGGTTCAGAGCTCCTAAGCACGGAATAGAAGGCTCCTTTACAACTGTGTTTAGAGTCAGGAAGAACAACGGTGAATGCTGGAAATGTGCTGTCAAATTGCGATCTGTTCCTGACTGAAAGTGAAACAGGTTTAAGATTCCAGTCTAAAGATGACTGGTAATTATTCTATGAAGGTTTAATGTGTTAGTCTGACAGTCCTGAGTCTACAACCCATTTAAAATAAACCCGTTTAAAATAAATTGGTGAAAGTATGCATTAAAATAGCAGAGGGAGGAGTTCACAGGAGCCTGTTAACTGCTGGTACAATTATACAACAGACATTTGATCTCCAGATAAAGAAGGACCTGCAGCGTGTTTCCAGGAATTCCCCGTTTTATTGATGTGTGTGTGTGTTAGACACCAGGATAACTAAAAATACACGACCTGGAACATCCACGGGGGTGCGATCCCGACAGTTACTCTGGGATCACTCCCGCTGCGGAACTCCACACTGACCCTGCTGAAGGTTGTTTATAGAGATGGGACGGTGCTCTGTGAGCCCCTTGCCCGGATCATCAACAGCTCCACAGAGTCAGGGATTGTTCCCTGAGATTGGAAGGGAGCTCACCTGGCTCCCATTTTCCAAATCGGGGAGAGATCAGAGCCGGGGAACTACAGGCCCATCAGTGTGACCTCGATCACAGGGAAGATGCTTGAAGTGATCCTGAGAGATGCTGTTTATGATCACTGGGGAAAGGGAAGGAGCCATTCGAGAGACTCAACACGGCTTCAGAAAACAAGGTCAGGTCTACAAACTAGCTGGAGTTTTGTGACGAGGTTGCGAGGTTGGTGGATGAGGGGAATCCGGTTGACATTGTTGACCTCAGGGGTGTCAAACTCATTTTCTATGGTGGGTCTGATCCGATACCCTGGCACTTGGCGTGGGCCACATTCAGCAAAAGTTATTAAAATAGGAATAAATGAAGATAAACTATATCAGTGATTATTTACAGTTAGATTTTACTTACAGCTGCTGCTGCTCCCGATCCCTGGCACCTCTCAGCTTGAACCATTGCATCAACATTTGGAGCTAGTGACTGGGCTGAGGCCTGTCCTGGATAAAAACATGAGGATCACTTGTCACCACAGAACCTTGTTCCCCAACCTCTGACCCTGGAAGAGAATTCCACAGCATCGTCAGTGACATCACAATGACTATCGTTAATAACAACTCTCTGTGTGAAGAAGGTTCTCTCAATCATTGTTCTAACTCTCCTACATTTAATCTTGTATCTGTGGCTCCTTGTCTTGACCCCTCAACCACTGGAAACAGCCTGCTTCTATCAACCCCATCCCACCTTTCATCATTTTAAACATTTCTATCATATCGCCCTGGAATATGTGCTGAATATGAGAAGGACGAGTCCTAACAGAAAGGACACAAAGTCAGAATGGGCCTGAGACTGAGCCACCTACCATTCTGGTCAGGAATGCACCTGTACTTCCTGTACTCCTTTTTGTCTGAGATGTGGGCGTCGCTGGCAAGGCTGGCATTTATTGCAATTATTGCCCCTCCCCAATTGCCCTTGAGCAGGTAGTGGTGAGCCACCTTCTTGAACCGCTGCAGTCCGTGTAGTGAAGGTACTCCCACAGTGCTGTTAGGGAGGGAGTTCCAGGATTTGACCCAGCGACAATGAAGGATCGGCGATTATATTTCCAAATAAGGATGGTGTGTGACTTGGAGGGGAACTTGGAGGTGGTGGTGTTCCCCTGCGCCTGCTGCCCTCGTCCTTCCAGGTGGTAGAGGTCATGGGTTTGGGAGGTGCTGCCGAAGAAGCTTTGGCGAGGTCATGGGTTTGGGAGGTTAACCAAAGGTTTTTAGGGATATGGGTCAAAGGTGGGTATATGGAGTTAGGTCACAGATCAGCCATGATCTCATTGAATGGCGGAACAGGCTTGAGGGGCTGAATGGCCTTCTGTTCCTATGCTGCCGAAGAAACCTTGGCGAGTTGCTGCAGTGCATCTTGGTGGTGGATGGGCTGCTGATCAAGCGGGCTGCTTTGTCCTGGATGGTGTCGAGCTTCTTGAGTGTTGTTGGAGCTGCACTCATCCAGGCAAGTGGAGAGTATTCCATCACACTCCTTACTTGTGCCTTGTAGATGGTGGAAAGGCTATGGGGAGTCAGGAGGTGAGACACTTGCCGCAGAATACCCAGCCTCTGAGCTGCTCTTGATGCCACCTCCTCACAGCACACACGCCCACCCAGCTTTGTGTCATCTGCAAACTTGGAGATATTACATCTAGTTCCCTCGTCTAGATCATTAATATATATTGTGAATAACTGGGGTCCTAGCACCGATCCCTGCGGTACCCCACTAGTCACTGCCTGCCACTCGGAAAAAGACCCATTTATTCCAACTCTTTGCTTCCTGTCTGCCAACCAGTTCTCTATCCAAGTCAGTACCTTACCCCCAATCCCATGTGCTTTAACTTTGCACGCTAATCTCTTATGTGGGACCTTATCGAAAGCCTTCTGAAAGTCCAAATCCACCACATCCACTGGTTCTCCCTTATCTATTCCACCAGTTACATCCTCAAAAAATTCCAGTAGATTAGTCAAGCACGATTTACCTTTTGTAAATCCATGTTGACTTTGTCCGATCCTGTCACTGTTTTCCAAGTACTCTGCTATTACATCTTTTATAATGGACTCTAGCATTTTCCCCACTACCGATGTCAGGCTTACCGGCCTATAATTCCCCATTTTCTCTCTACCACCTGTTTTAAATAGTGGGGTTACATTAGCTACCCTCCAACCTATGGGAACTGTTCCAGAGTCTATAGAATTTTGGAAGATGACCAGCAATGCATCTACTATTTCTAGGGCCACTTCCTTAAGTACCCTAGGATGTAGATTATCAGGCCCTGGGGATTTATCGGCCTTCAATCCCTTCAATTTCCCGAACACCATTTCCCTACAAATACTGATTTCATTCATTTCCTCCCTCTCATTAGACCCTATGTTCCCCAACATCTCTGGGAGGTTATTTGTGTCCTCCTTTGTGAAGACAGAACCAAAGTATGTATTTAATTGGTCTGACATTTCTTTGTTCCCCATTATAAATTCCCCTGATTCTGACTGCAAGGGACCTATGCTTGACTTCACCAATCTTTTTCTCTTCACATATCATCATCGCTGACATCACAATGACTGTTGGCAACGCGGCCGTCCTGCATCATCGGTGACATCACAATGACACTGAACGGTTTAGGGTTCGTGGTCGGGGCCTTGGGGTTCGGGGCTGGTGTTACACTTCGGGGTTTGTGGTGGTGGTTATGGGTTAGAGGTTAGGGTTAGGACTAGGTGTTAGGGTTAGAGGTTAGTGGTTATGCTGTGGGTTAGGATTCGTGGTTAGTGGTTTGGCGTTAGGAGACAATGATTAAGGTTACAAACCACTATTGACAACGCCAGTGTCACTGGACACGTCCTTTTTCTTTTCATTTTTTGATATGTGCTCGATACACACATCGAAGGTGAGGAAGAAGCAGAGGGTAATGGTTGATGGGTGTTTTTGTGACTGGAAGGCTGTTTCCAGTGGGGTTCTGCAGGGCTCAGTACTGGGTCCCTTGCTTTTTGTGGTATATATCAACGATCTTGACTTGAATAAGAAGTTTGCAGATGATACTAAAATCAGCTGTCTGGTTGTTACTGAAGAAGGAAGCTGTAGACTGCAGGAAGATATCAATATCAATAAATTGGTCAGGTGGGCAGAACAGTGGCAAATGGAATTCAATCCGGAGAAGTGTGAGGTAATGCATTTGGGGAGGGCTAACAAGGAAAGGGAATACACATTAAATGATAGGACACTGAGTAGTGTAGAGGAACAAAGGGACCTCGGAGTGCATGTCCACAGATCCCTGAAGGTAGCAGGCCAGGTAGATAAGGTGATTAAGGAGGCATACGGAATGCTTGCCTTTATTAGCCAAGGCATAAAATACAAGAGCAGCGGGGTTATGCTTCAACTGTATAAAACACTGGTTAGGCCTCAGCTAGAGTACTGCGTGCAGTTCTGGTCACCACATTACAGGAAAGATGTGATTGCTCTAGAGAGGGTACAGAGGAGATTTACAAGGTTGTTTCCGGGTGTAGAGAATCTTAGCTATGAGGAAAGTCTGGATAGGCTGGGTCTGTTTTCCTTGGAACAGAGGAGGCTGAGGGGAGACCTTATTGAGGTGTATAAAATTATGTGGGGCCTGGATAAAGTGGATAGAAAGGACCTATTTCCCTTAGCAGAGGGGTCAAAAACCAGGGGGCACAGATTTAAAGTAATTGGTGGAAGGATTAGAGGGGATTTGAGGGGAAATTTCTTCACCCAGAGGGTTGTGGGGGTCTGGAACTCACTGCCTGAAAGGGTGGTGGAGGCAGGAACCCTAACCACATTTAAAAAGTACTTGGATGTGCACTTGGGATGCTCTAACCTGCAGGGCTACGGACCAAGAGCTGGGAAGTGGGATTAGGCTGGATTGCTCTTTGTTGGCCGGCGCGGACACGATGGGCCGAAATGGCCTCTTTCCGTGCTGTAACTTTCAATGGTTCTATGATTCAAGGTGCTTCACAGGAACATAAATCGGACAGACATTGACACCAAGCCACACAAGGAGATATTGGGACAGGTCACCACAAGCTGGGTCAAAGAGGTAGGTTTTAAGAAGTGCCCTAAGGGAGTAGAGGTAGAGAGGCAGAGAGGTTTAGGGAGGGACTTCCAGAGCTTAGGGCCTTGGCGGCTGAAGCGACAGCCACCAATGGTGGAGCGATTAACTTAGTGGATGCAAAATAGGCCAGAATTGGAGAAGTGCAGAGATCTCGGGGAGGGGGGGGGGGCGGGGGGGGGGGTTTAGGGCTGGAGGAGATTACAGAGATAGGTAGGCGGCAAGGCCATGGAGGGATTTGAAAACAAAGATGAGAATTTTAAAATCGAGGTGTTTCCGAACCGGGAGTCAATGCGAGCAGAGGGGAGATGGGTGAACGGGACTTAAGGCGAGTTAGGACACGGACAGCAGAGTTTTGGATGACCTCAAGTTTGTTGACGGTGGAAAGTGAGAGGCCGGCCAGGAGAGCATTGCAATAAACCTTCATATATCACTGGTTAGGACATAGACGAAGATAATTTTTCTTGAGCAGGGAATCGCTTTGATCTGGAATACATTGCTGATTCAATAGCAAATTTCAAAAGGTTGGAGAGGCAGTACTGCGGGAGCGCTGCATATTCTAAGGGTCAGTACTGAGGGAGTGCTGCACTTTCTGAGGGGCAGTACTGAGGGAGTGCTGCACTTTCTGAGGGGCAGTACTGAGGGAGCGCTGCACTTTCTGAGGGTCAGTACTGAGGGAGCGCTGCACTGTCGGAGGGGCAGTACTGAGGGAGCGCTGCACTTTTGGAGGGGCAGTACTGAGGGAGCTCTGCACTTTCTGAGGGTCAGTACTGAGGGAGCGCTGCACTGTCGGAGGGGCAGTACTGAGGGAGCGCTACATTGTCGGAGGAGCAGTACTGTGGGAGCGCTGCACTGTCGGAGGGACACCGAGCGTGTCGGCCTAGGCTAGGTTATGTCCTCCAGTCTCTGGAGTGGGTGGTCGAACACACGACCATCTGACTCACAGGCGAGAGTGCTACCCACTGAGTCACCCCTGACACCAGACCTGGGCTATTGGAGCCTCGCTACCTCGGGGTTTACACTGGATTCGGAGTGGGGAGTTATTCTGTAGCTGACCTGGGAGGAAGATCAGATAGATTCAGTGTTATATTTTAATATGTGTTCAGTTCTCGCTCACTGACATTTGACGATCTGATACTGGCCGTGTGGTCCTGTGATAATGGAGTTGAATCGTTATCTTTGGTTCCAGGAAGAGCACAATTGGATCTTCTCTTTCCCCCAGCCCTCACATCCCAGGCTGAACGATTACCAGAAGCGAGGATTATCCATGACAATGTTCCCGGTCAGTTAACTCTACTGTTGCCAAATCTCCAGGCTTGTCCTGGAGTCTGCAGGAGGTAAAGATTAATCTCCAGGACACGGCTAACAGCAGCAAGGGAGAACAATCACCGAGATATTGAATAAAATATTGTGTGTTTTCTATTTTCATCAACACTTTTGTTAATTAGTTATAAAAATATTGGAGATGAGGGAAAAAAGCGCTCAAGTAAAACATCCTGAAGCACTTGACAGGAGCGTAAAGATTCACAGTTTGACACCGAGTCACAAGAGATATTAGGACAGGTGACCAAAAGCTTGGTCAAAGTGTTCGGGGGAAGAATTCGGTTCTTAGCGCCTCCCGTTAGTGCCTCCGGTGGGAGGATGTCGAGGCCTTGGGGAGGGTGCAGAGGAGATTTATAGAAGGGTTTCAGGGGAAAGGGGTTTCAGTTCTGTGGAGAGACAGGAGAGCTGGGATTGTTCTCCTTAGAGCGGAGAAAGTTAAGGGAAGATTAGATATTGATGTTCAAACTTTTGAAGGGCTTTGAGTAAATAAGTGTAAGAGGTTTTCTCCAATACTGGTCCCCCGTTACACACAGTTCTTGGACGTCAGGATTTATAAGAACAAAATACACACGGCACAGGGTTTTGGCTCAACCTTTGATTCGTTCGTTTATTGAACACACACACACAGTTACCTTCCCAGTATAAATCCCTAACATTTATATCAGGCTAACAACCCCAAAATACAAACCCCTACACAAGGGTCATTTGCATCGACACAATATGACACAGTTTAACCTGTCCGCAATTTGGCTGTGACATATAGAGTTACCCAGACTCCATCACAAAACCCTTATTGTGATCTGACTGAAACTTACAAACTTACCCAGACTCCATCACAAAACCCTGATTGTGATCTGACTGAAACTTACTCAGACTCAATCACAAAAGCCCCCTCTATGATTTGACTGAAACTTACAATCACCGCTCCCGATCGCCTGTCTCCTGTTGATTGTCGGCCCGAATCTTTCTGCTCGCTGTATTTCCGATGGCTTCCCACACCACTCTCTTCGAAGTGCCTCTTACTTTAAACCAAAAGCGACTTTCAATCTTGAAACACATTTCCTGGCCCCCTCCTGAGCACACGATGGCCGTTTCAGAGATGTGTGAATGTCTCGAGCAGAGAACTCTTGATGGCTAATTGTCCCTCGTGTTGTCCATTGATTAGAGATACCTTTCTGACAATCCAACCTTCCCCAGGTGACAGCATATGCTAGTTGTTGGTTTCTGTTAGCATTCGTATTCAGATGGTTCAAGGCCCGGCCCATTGTCTAGGCCTGCACTGATATTAGTTATACTGGGGCCATGGTCGTCTTTAACAATGGAACCCCTTAAGGTAAATGAATATGCGAATGTTCTTGTTCAGAAGCAATCGTCTATTAGATTGTCTGTGATCCAGTCTCCTGAAGGTCCGTCTGCAATGTT